>CABPRJ010002374.1:1144805-1478254 GCA_902439185.1 Cinara cedri
GCGTTTGAGGGGGAATAAAGTGGCGTTTGAGGAGCCGTATTAAAGTAAATAATGCTGATACTTATACATAATAATGCTGATACTTATACATAACCAAATAGTGCCAAATTAATTATATTAATTAATTAATTAATTAATATAATTTATGTCTTTATGTAACGGTTAGTCATCGCTAATGAAATACGAATCTTAGCGAAATTCGATTATGAATATATTGAATATATTTTGAAATGTCGTGAAATTTACAACCAAAATGTCAAATACCCGTACTCTACCCGTACATCACTATAACAAAGTAAAATCGAAAATAATGAAATCGTTCTTTCCGTAGACTTTCCGGTTTTTTTCCGATCTTTCTCGACAATTAAGAAATGTACAAAAAAGAAAACCAATAAATTACTTTCCTAATTAGACAAAATTTACTTTCAGACAAGATGCTGCACTTCAAAATCGGAGTTATATTTCTGGTAAAAAAATTGTTTACAGACAGAAAAAAAAAAACAATAAAAACGCGTTATAATAAAGCCAATAAGTACGGTCCTGATTGCGCTCAGAATCTAAAATTGTAACATCGGATTTTTGATATATTTATATTAACATTATGTGATAAGGACTGACGACAGGGACCTAGAGTTCCTATCGAATTATTTAATATTTACATGTAGCCAAAGCATATTACGTCCTCATAAAACCAAAAAAAACTACCTTATTATAATATGTAATAATGGTTCTATTAGCTGGTGAGAATGTGAAATGGTCCAGGAGATGAGACCCTGGTACTTAAGGAAACATGCAAATCATCGATGTTTTAAACGAGATAGAATGTTATATAACGAAATAAAACGCATGTGATCCTGGTAGCCGTGATTGAATTTAAATATCGATGTTTTCCAATGAATTAATTTGTTATAGAACGTAAAATACGCATGGGATCCTAGTACTCGAGAACACATTTTATACCCCGCTTTTATGATTCGGTAATAATATAGCTAACCGGTATGTGATAATTTTGATTTTTAAATATTATACTGTGTCTCATTACAGATTCACTAAATTCTAAGTAAATACTTAGAAGCAAAGCAGAAAAGTCCATACTTGGCATACTTCCTCAAAATGTGTCAAACGAGATCGAGTATAATTTAATTTGTGTTAAAACTGTATTTGAGTCCTAAATTTAGTTCGCCGAAAGCGGACTATCCTTCTACCACCTGTAGTAAATCGGAGACTAACTTAGAAAACTTAAAAACCAACATCTAGAATGTATTCTACTCTTAAATATTTAGGTAGGAGGAGAGTAATGAAGTATTATTTGTGTGACGGCACGGCACGCAGCGTTTCACAAGTGATCCACTACTCGCCCCCCTACCAAAACTTAAAAGTGAAATATCTCGCCAACAGGTTGACGGAAATCAAAAATTTTAACACCAAAATATATTTGAAGTAATGCTCCGTCTATTATTGGATCTTTAAAATGTATGTTCTCATTTGAAAAATCAATGTTGATATCACCACAGGATACTCCTTACATGTTATAAAAATCTAAGTATTCGAAAATATCAGCTTTAATTACGCATAAAAATTCCAAAAATCAGAATTTGAATACATTATGCAAAATCTAACTAAAAAATTGGGGTGAGTACGCTTAGTGAATCGTTCTGTATAATTTTACATTGAATATCCGCAGTTATTGAGTGCTAATAGTCAAAGATGAATGTCATCATTGTACAACAAGTCACTGGTGAATGTTGTCATATTGATTAAACTTAAAAGTTGTATTTTTTCAAACATTAACTAGTGAACTTCGATATTTACAAAGTATTTTGGTATATATGGTAACGCTGAATTTATTTTAAATTCTGAGTGGAGTGAAGAAGCTTATTGTTTTACAAAGATGTTTTTTTTAATTTTATCTTTTTTAACCGTGAACAACTTTTCTACCAGCAATTTTGCTTCAACTCATAATGATAGTAATATTTCTGAAATATTGAAATACAGAATATTTCTGAAATGTCACTACAGAGGTATTTTAGAGAAGTCATTTTTAGATTTTCTCAGGAGTTTTTTCACCAAATTGGAAAAACCGAAAAAAATACGATGCAAAAACAGGAAAACTTTTACTTTTTAATACCTATCTTTTGTTATTATTACTAAATACTCGTGGAATAGAATCAAGAATTCTTATAACTTAGGGGGGAAAAAAACCCAAAACGAGTCGTTAGAATTGATATTCAATGCACATTTATATTTTAAAACGCCCAACATGTTTACGTATAGGCCACACAACAAGAAATATAATTTATAATAATTAATAATAAAATAATAAAGTAAAAACAAAAATTATTTAAATGGTTAACACTCGTAAATAAATATATACATTTTTATTTATATATTTCTAATAATTGTTCCTAACCTGGTCTAATTAGTGTTGAGTCAACACTAGACGTTGACTGAGTTATCGTTAGTTTAGAACGACCTCTTTAGAAAATAAAAAAAAACGGAGTTTTGAAAAAAATATTCCATCATCACTACGAAAAACGCCACTGCTTTGGTCTACCGATTGCTATAACAAAACTATATCATAAAAGAGTGGATGGGCCAATTACAATATCCCAACTAAAAACACTTGCAAATCCATTATGAAAACTTTTGCTAATGTTTTTGCGTATGTTTTTTTTTATCCAAATATTTGATTTATTAATATTTGATAATTTAGATACTTAGTTGAGTTAGTTAGTTTGGTTAGTAAGGTGATCAATGATTACAATACAATTTTATAATGCAAACTAATGTTTAACTGATTAGTTATTTGATATTATAGTTCATTTTAGAGCAGTTTTTAGTCAATATCCACTGTGTGTCCATTCCTTCTCCTCCTTAAAAAACAAACCACGAGTAGATAAACCAAACCATCCTTTTAACTTTCGAATTTTCCATAGTTATCCCTCCCCTCACCAATGGGAGTAATAATTCTTTTCATTAAATATGATATTTTGTAACAAAATTGATTAATTCAATCATTTAATATATTTTATTTTTAGTGAACACATATTAAATAATATCTTACTATATTTGATGTGTAGTGGACTTCACTGTGTCTATTTGAACACAGAAAACCTCCAAAAAAAAATCACTGGTTCATATTATTCTAAACTAATGTTTATAAAATGTATATATTTCAAAAAATGATTGAAAAAGTTTTTATAATTATTTTGGATTTATAAAATAATAATTAATTATTGATAAATTAATGGAACAATATCGCCACTTTTCAAAAAATTTTAATTTTGGTGACTTGGCGATTATTTTATTTTTTGCACGGAACGTTGAGAATTAGAGACTTATACTATTTACTCCTGTACTTAGCATACTACTAATGCATGTATGATGCAAAATTGCATATATAAACACCCTGGATTCAAATATAATATTCACGACGTTCTATAATAATAATATTCAAATTCTATATAATTAAATATTCATATTTAATGTAATGTATCGGTTAACATTTATTGTTTAAAACCATTACATACGAGAGTATTACAAAATAGTAGACTTTTAGAAAAGTCCGAATATTGACATTGGTGTTATATTGAAATATTTTTGTGGTTACAAAAAGCAACAGAAAATCACAGAAATGTGACGAAATAAAAATGTAGTTCACAGTGTTATCCCGATATATAAACGACGTATTTGTAACTTTTTTGTAAAAAAAAATATTGTATTCCTATATAATATAATAATTGTATTAAACACATTTTTGGAAATGACAAAGTTAAATTTTAGATTCCGAGCCTAGCAAGGACCGTATTGGTAGTTTTTTTTTGTCTATGAAAACTACAGTTCCCTAAAATAATTTTTAACCAAATTAAAAATAAAATAATACATGCTTTTATTTTTATTTCTGTGCTTTAAATGCATTTAAAACGGGTGAGTGTAAAAAAGGAACATGTCTAACAATGTAAAATGACAGGTTCATATTATATTTTAGAAAATATCGAGATGATTAATTTTTAAAAAGGTGGATATTAACGCGATTTATTACGCCTAGCTTTTTCTCATTCTGACTCAGACAGTTTTTTGCGCCTTCTGTAGAATTCAGTTTTAGAGTTATTAACTCTGCGTTGTAAAACTAAGGGGTATTAATAATAAATGATAAGGTAATGAGGGATTTATGAAATAACAGGTAATCATTAAGTAGTCTAGCTTAACAAAAATTAAATGAGAAAACCACTTGCCCCCGAACTATTTTTTCTGACTATGATATTGTCCAGAGTATACATATGTATATATATATATATTTTTTTTTTAATATAAACGCTGATACTTAATGAATCATATGATATGTAAGACAGTAGTTTACAAAGTAATAATTGATATAACAATGTAAAAAAGTGTTGTTTTTTTATACAACTATACCTATGCAATTTCTACTAGGATTACTACGAGTATAAAACTAGTTTATCTCGATTTTGTAGTAGGATAAGGTTTTCTTCGTAAAAAAACAATTATACGTCTAAATAAGGACTTTTTTTTATTGAAACTACAAATATACTATTAAACAAACTACTATTATACTGAGTTGCGTAAACGTCAGAGCCGTTTAATAAACCACTGGCACTCTGTTACAAAAATGTGCAAACGCCCCACTCGCATTTCTTCGAAAGTGTGGAATTATGTGGGTGATACTATTAAATCAGAAAAATTTACCATTTAATAATTTATATAATTCCCTCTCCCTCAAACTTTTTTACTAACCATCGAAAAGTCTTCATATATTTAATCGAAAACATTGATATAATATATATAGTTCATACCTAGTCAGTATTACAATAAATTTAATAGACAAAGTTAATACTGTACTAAGTAACCATAGATTTTAGATGGAATTTAGAAATTTTCATTGCTAGCACTTACCATAATATACCGAGAATTTATTGTTGGAAACAATTAAACAATTTTCAATATACAATTGAAATTATTAAAATGTTTTATAATTTTGTTATAATAACAACTAATAATTTAATATTTAGACACCCTAATTTTATCAAAATAATGCATATTCGGGCAAATGTAATCCCCCCCCCCTCTCGGCTCTTACCATTACCCTGCTAAACGTCCACCAAACGTTAAATGAATCCATAAGGATAAAATAAATCATTAAAGTGTTTAATGATTCTTTAAATGTTATTTAAATGTAGTTTTTCCTTAAACTGATTTCAATCCATTAAATTAGTGTTTTGAACTTGGCATAATAAAAATAACTGGAAAAAAGTGTCCTACGATAATGGGGTTGGGTGCAGCCACTGTTATAAATAATTTGTATGTACATTTTTAAGCAACGATAAACTATTGCTAATGAAAAAACGATTCTGAGCGGAGTTCAGTTGACAAAGCATCACTTTGTCAATAATATACATGTCATATCAAGGTAAAATAAGTAAATTGGAATCATATATTTTCTTTAATATTATTTGTTTAATATAGCGATTTTCCTGTTTTTCCTTCGTTTTTTTTTTTTTTGGTTTTTCACATTTGTTGATAAAACTCCAGGGAAAATCGAAAGGTGACCTCTTAAAAGTACCTCTCCACACCGATTTTCTTTCAAAAAAGGTACTACACTTAAAAATTGGAGCAAATATAGTAGAAATATTGTCCACAGATAAAAAAATTGAAAAATAAACATCTTTGTAAAACTATAAGCTTCTACGCTCCACTGACAATCTAAAACGTATAAGAAAAACTGAAAAATATGAACGTCACGAGACAGCTCTACCGATTTCATTGTTTTAAATTTGGACGAATTTTGTTTTTTGCGCTAAAACTTGCTTTGGTAAAAAGCAAGATTTATTTATTTTATTTACGTCACAAATAAATATATCACGATAATATTATACATCATACATGTCATGATATAATATTATACTAGCGTCTAGTATACATAATGTATATTATTATTTATTTTCTGATTTTCTATTTAATTAGAAGAAAAATTAAATTGAAATATACAAATATTAATTGACATATTATATTATAAACGTATTATATAAACTTAAAATAAAACTAATTCGAGATAGAAACTTAACTGTCAAATTTTATTTGAAAATATCAAATACAAAACAAATTATACTATTATGCATTATAAAGATTTTATACGACGGGCTTTATGCGTAGTATATCATCAATCAACATTATGAAAAATATTTGTTAACCGTATATTTTTGGTATAAATATGCAAGATGTTTAAATGTTGTATAACAAATAAACGAAATTTGAATGCACTGTTTAAATATTACAGGAATAAATTTAAAAAGTATCATTTTGTTCAAAGAAACTAAATATTTTGGAAACCTCACACTAGTATTCTCCTGCCCACCGATTTCAGCCATACGGGCCTGATAATATAGTATTATATACTTGTCTTGTTTGTTACAGTATAATACAATTTGAATTGTACAATTGACATTTCTATTCATGAGTCATTTACAGCAAATCGATACAATAAGAGTTATAAACGCATGTACAGCTGGCCCCTCTGAATGTTTTACTGGGTTCGAACAACAATGAAATAAATACATCAAATAATTCGTATTGTATTGGTTTGTATCTGATATCGTTGGATAATATTATACAATTCGAAAATAAACAACCGGAAACATAAAAAACGCAAACAAAAACTAACACAAGCGGCACGGGTCAAATCTAACCGTATACCAAGTATAACACGAGAATGTATAATAAGAACGCAATTAAGATAATAAGTTTGAAAACGGTTACAGATAAGCAAACGTTTTCCGCTCTAATATTATAGGTAATATATATTTCATAATCACGCGTTTATTATATAAATAAATCGATAAATGGAAACAATTACAGATAAACCTCTGTGCGTTGCTTTTGTTTTTTAATTTGGGTTTAGTTTTCACGTCCTAATGTAAATACATGCTCACTTCCCCTATCACTGACAAAAAGTTCAGCGTCCACTACCGACTTTTTTTTCCGGTTAACCGACATCAGTTGCGGTCTCCCCCCCCCTTCTACCCCCTTACCACCTAACACACATTTCTCTCACTGATCTCCCCAATTCTAAGCAAAGTATCATTAGTCATATTTTTTCCATATCAACAAATGTTCCCAGCTTTTCTAATTAAGGAAATTTGAAGAAAATAAAAAAAACGACTTCCAACTAGACCATAAATGCCACAATAGAATTCGTATAATGTTATTGATTGAAGTAAAACTTTGAAGTAGAAAAATTTTTTATAAACATAAAAATAAAACTAATATATTCCATGCTAAAACAAACAAATAAGGGTGACATCATATAGTAGTATAATAAAATTGTAAAGCTGTTCATTTCTTAAATTGTCAATAAAAAAAAATATATATTAATAGGTAATTTTCGAAATATTAAATGGATCGCCCCAATAAATTGTATTAGACAGTGAAATAATCTCTATTTTCGGGGAAAATTCGACAGGATACGCATATGTAAAACTATAATAGCTTCTTCGCTCAGAATCTAAAATGTCATTGAGAAAAAAAAAAAAAAAAAACCATAAATATAACGGCACAATATTATACGAATGATTTATTTATTGACTGTTACACATGTATTTAATTAAATTAAAACATTTATCTAAATCGTAAAACAATTTAATATTTTGAATAATTGTATAATAATATACATTTGAAGCTAATAATAGATTTAATTTGAAGAAATAACTGTACTTAATTATTAAATAATTGCGTAAAAAATATGTATTTGAATTATTATCTAGCTATAAAACGATTATTATTAGCCCACCTATGTATTATAACTGTATATGTATAAACGCGGATTATTAATACTAGGTATTAATGAGTTAATATTTAATTTCTTAAAGTCTTAAGCGGATTGGATGCGGTGATTTTCTGTCCTACACAATGCAACATAAGAATATTTAAACGTGTTCTATTTCTAACGTACCAATTGATCTAGTGAAGCGATAAAAATTGTAATGAAAACAGGTTTGAATTTATAATCAAGTCTTCTTGAAATCAGTATTCTCACATTTTTGATTTTATCTCCCTAAATTCTAAAAAAAGCCATAATAAAAGAGACTGACTGACTTCGCACGATGGGCGGGCCACTTTTGTACGTTATAAGCTGGAAAAATAGGATGTAGAGGGAAATGTAATGTATATATTATGTACACAACGATTAATCATTATTAACGGAAAACTATTCTGAACGGAGTTCGGTTAAACATGTTTTGAAAAGCTGTAATATTTACGATTGTCATCAAAATTTGAAATTAAAATATATTCTTATAAAAAAAAAAATGACTACATTAAACTCAACTTTTTTTTTTTTTAACCACTATGTACAACTTATAATTAACCCCCTGTCAAATTTTTAAGCATTTCTTTTAAGTCTAATAATGTTATCCACAGACTACCTACTGAATAAAAATTACTTACAAAACTCGCAAAATTAAAATGTCTAAAATGGCTCAAAAATTAATATAATTTTAGAAAAAGAGAATAAAATAATTCTGTCTAAATGTCGAGTTTCTACGAATATATTTAACTGAATAAAACAACAAGAAAACAAAATTGAAAATAATGAGAGCATTATTTTCGTAAATTTTCCATTTTTCCCTATTTGTTTTACCCATTTTCCCAATTATTATGAAAACTGTTTGAAAAATCAAAAAATTACCTTTTAAAAGTAACACATGGATAAAATCTCCTTTTGGAAAAGGTGCTTTACTTGTTACATCGGAGCAAGATTTTTGGTAATAAAGTTCTTTACAAATTAATAAAATATTTTTAAAAGACATCACTGTAAAACCAATACACTCCTCGTTTCGCTCAAAGCCTAAAACTTGAATGTTTTAATTTTTGAAGAAATTTAAATTTAAAAAAAGTGGAAAAGTCGATTTCAAGCAGACTTGATGATAATTTTAAATCTGTTTTAAGAATTTGTATCGCTTCATTAGACCAATCGGTGCGTTATAAATAGAACACGTCTAAATTCCTATGTAACAAAAGTGTGTGAGACATAAAAAGAAAATCACTACTCCCAATCCCCTTAAAACACGACAGGAAATGTTTTTTCATTTTATAATCTATTCGCCAAAAGACAAAAAAGTTAAATTATTAATTTTCGTGCTAGTTTTAGAAATTTACAGATTTTGTAATTTCGAAATTTAATGTCTGTTTATTTGAAGAACTAATAAGTTTTTCATTTGTATATTTTAGTGTAGAAATATGTTTTTGAAAATATTCATCTACCATGAAAAACTCAGTTATACACTAAACAATACTATAAATGCGAGATAATCTTAATTTTAATATTATTATTATTATTATAGTGTAAAATATAGCTAGGCTGTAACTTTATTTAGGCATCGGAGTCTAAAATGTTTAAAATAGTAAACAAATTATTTTCGTAAATTTTCCCGTACTTTCTACGTATTTTTCGGTTTTGCTAAACTATTAAAAAAAAAAAACTATAAAGAAAATCATAATCTATTTTCTTGGTCACTAACCAGATTAAAAATTTAACAAAACAGATCTCTTTTTGATTTTCTATTGGATCAATGTTTCTGGTAGAAAACAGAAAGCTTGTAAATTTACAATAATAAAATCGTAATGCCGTACATAAGTCGTTGGTTATAATTAACGGCGGTTTCCTAATTTTTTGATTTACGTTTGTCATAAGTTGATCATTTTTATACCGTTACAGTTAATCAGGGCTGGATGCATGGGAAGGCTAGGGGACGGAAATCCCGGGCTAAAATGCATTGTGGACACAATTTTCCGTTTCTATTTCAAATATTTCAGATTCAGAGTGTGGCGAAAAAGCTATTAGTTTTATAAAAATGTGCGTTTTGCTCCGGAAAACATTTTTCCGGTTAGTAAAAATGTTTCGATTTTTAATTAAATGTTTTTACGTGTACGAATGTTTTTACTTATAACATTTGGAGCACTTTATTTCAAAAATGTATCGTCATTTTCAGAAATTCACCCCTCCAGGTGTTTTTTGATACTACAAGTACCGATATTATACCAGACAAATATAGTATGATGAGTCAATATTAAAAAAAAAAAACAAATGTACAACATTGAATAAAAATTAAAAAATTTGAATTCAGAAGAAAAACAAACGTCGGGGTTGAGATGACCTCGCCAAAATTATACAGCCTCCCCCAGACTACGATCGTAATCTGGCACTGCAGTCATCACTTTACGTGTAATAACCTAAAAAAATATATGCATTTTTAATGTCGGCGCACAACAATTTACTGCAGCGGTGGGTACAACATCAATGAAATCGCACACGTGCCACGTTATTCGCGTGGTGATTCGTTATAGGTATCTATACTACCCATAATGTAACAATAGTAATAATAATAATAATAATAATAATACTGACTCGAGCGTAAAACAATAATTTAACCTTCTGCATATCCGTTCGCTAATTTTATATACACATATACGTAATACCTACGTGCACAATACGATAATGTGTCCCTGAATCCTACTATGAAGAGGTGTATGTGACGTACCCACAGTTGCATCTGTAGGTACGTAACTCTGCGTCAGTCCTGATGCAATTACCCGATGCACTTGCAGTATGTCCGCGCGCTATATGCTGTGCAAAACGATTAATATTATCAACGGCGATCCGTTTTTGGTCAAACGCCTTTCCGCGGACACACTATGTAATGATCGCAGTGTGTCACAATTGGGTGCGCCGAATCGCCATGCCGCATTATAATAATGATAAATTGCAAATTGCGTTCGCGTAACGGAAAACGGCGATAAACGAAGTATTCTGTTTCGAAACCGACGACGACAACCGGTTTGGTGGGCAACAATTTTGGCGGGTCTTAAGAATGTGAAAAAAATGCAATTTGTCCACTTCTAAGCTCCAACAACTTTTTAAACCGTCGAAAAAAAATCTGTTTTGAACATTTTAATTAATACAGTTTTCAAAAGTCGTCGGAGCTTAAAGGTATGGCAATTTGATTTTGTTTCTATTATTATACGCGTGTTTTACATACTATTTGTAGCGAAACTTGTGGTGCTGTAGGGAAAAAGGCGGTTTTAATTATGAAATAACAATGTTGGGCTGTATATTTTCGTTTAAAATGATCTAACCTAATTTGTTGGGTCGTTTCCAAAATTGTTGAGACATAAACGTATATTATTCCAGCAATATTGATTCATTTAATCGCAATATGATGCCAACTTCCAAACACCACATTTTCATTTTAAAAGTTGAATAACTTTTTCAATATTTTCTAACGAGCTCAAATAACTCTCAAAAAATATCCAATAGGTCAGAATAGAGATTGTTGGAATGTTATTTTTTAAGTTTTTGAGAATTTTGTGGTCTTATCTGTTTTGCATATACATTTTTTTCCCTTGTTTTCTCCAATTTTTTGAAACCCTTTACAAAATTAAAAAATTGCCTTTAAATGCACCTGCTAGCTCATAAATGCAAAATAATTTTTGTTGTCATTTTTTGATTGGAGCAAGATTATTGGTAGAAAAGTTGCTCACAGACATAAAAAATACACACAATAGTAAAATGAATACATCCTTCATCTCTACTCTCCGAATCTAACAATTGGCTGTTATGTTCAACTTTTTTTACCAATAGGTTCAATTAATGGTCTTGTTGTTAAATTTGTGAGCGTTTTCTAAGATATAATCATTTTATTAATAGAACTCGAAAACTCGTTAAAATAATAATAAAATAATTTAATAATAAATTCATATTCCGATGTACGTTAAAAACAAAATGAATTAGGGTTCGCCTCCGAAATAATATTGTGGATGAATAATATAAGTGCGTATACGGTATACCATAGCTGCTTCCCATACGAAAGTATAATTTCTTCCATATGTTTCGACGACAGATCGAAAACCGATTAGGTTAGGGTGAAACAGAATTAGAGAGAATGATCGAGTAGGTAGCTCAGGTAAGAAGGGGGGCAGACAGGTGCGTCCCTGAGTGGTGATATCTCCCCTTCTGCACCGTATGGCTTTCCACATTTCGCAAAATATCTAATGTCTATAATTCTATAATATTAACTTCGATGAAAATAATAAAATTATGTCCAATACATTATTATGTCTTAATGAGCATATTATGTTGAGGTTTGAAACAATTTTGGCGGACTAGATGATTCGGCGCCACACGAGAAAAACTCCCATGCCCCGTAGATTAGTAAGATTTTGTTTTTTTTTTTTTTGGTTTTTCAAATTGGTAAATGAAGACTTCTAATAACGAACTCTCGTTACTTAACTGTTGACTAGATTTCGAAATGAATGTGTTCCGCAACAATGTGTCTTCTCGAAGCTAAATTCGTTTTTTTTTTTTTTTTAAGTTTCTTTATACGCGTCGGCGTTGTCACACTCAAATAATTTTAGACTTAAGATCCGTTTTTTTTTTCGGTTTCTGATATTTATACAGTTATTTTTACTCATTGAATTAGTCGTGGTTTGGTACGGTAAAATTTGTAAGTCACTTAAGTCTAAACCGTTGTTTATTAGGTCACTGACACGTTAACTTTATATTATAATAATCATTTATATATAATTTATAGTTTTAGTGCAGCTCGTGCCAATAACAATTAAATATTATTAAAAACCGCAGCTGCAGTATAGTGTAGTCTTCGCACGCGCAAAATAAAAAGTCGCAATTTTCGTAATTTACGCAAGTATTTAAAAAAAAACCCTAGCCGGGAACGATATTAATAATTTATCAATAAAATGTAGGTAACGAGGTTTTTTCGTGAAATGTTTGGCGCTCGAATAAACTCGTACCTACTCGTATTTTAATTATTAGTTTAGATCCTCTTTGAAATCTCGTAATAATTTATGCAACGGAACGGAACTCGTAGGTATAAATTATAATACGCATATATTATTTTTCTCATTGCATCTTTCTTTTGGCTCTTGACGACGATTCAAAACCATTCGTTATTCGGATGACATTTTTTTTCGCGGACGGTTTTTTTTTATTTCAGTCGCAGCATAATCCGATGGTCTAATCACAAATAAGAAATAAATAAAGTAATTTTTTAAAACAATAATTTATTGGCCTCGTTAGATTGTACGATTATTTACAAGTACCTAAATCGATCGGTCGTACGGCTGCCGCGGTTGACGTAATACCGCGACAGTGACGTAGTTCACTCACTAATCGGTACGAAAGAAAAAAAAAATAACAATAATAATAATAAGACAAAAATTCGTAGAAGTCATTTTCCGAATGTTATTCGGTTCAAAACGGCTTCGTGTTTTACGGAGTAGTTATTAACTATTGCGGATAGGGTCGGCTTAAAAAAACCCAATTATCGACCGTTCTGTTTCGGGCAATCCGAGTGTTTGTATAGTTATTATATTCAATAAACCATTTTAATAGAATTTTCCATGTATCAAACGGAATTTCACTGTAACGTCATTATACATTAGGAGACCGTGTTGCTGACCGTAATTCGATTGTAAAAACTACTCAATTAGGAAATAAAATGTTACCGTGAAAAAAGAAAAAAGAAAGAAAACTAAACTAAACTTTGAAACATTTTTAGATTCCGAGCGTAGCGAGAGAGCTATTAGTTAAAAAAAAAAAAATAAACATCTTAGTTAACTAAGATGTTTATTTCTTTTTTTTCTTTATTTTAGACTGTGGACACGTTTTTTCTTAGTAAATTTTAAGGAGTTTTAATTTTTGGGAGTATTTTTGCTGTAATTTGGTTTTAAATACACGTAGAGACTTGAAACTTAGTAATAATACTTATATTAGACTTACCTAGACGTGGTAAAATTTTAAAAATCATCGGACGACTTATTAATTTTTTTACAATGGTACTTTTTTTTATACTTTAGATCACTTTTCCAAGAAAATATGCTCCGATGTATAAGTGTAGTACCTTTTCTAAAATTAAATTTTATCTACTTGGTAAATAAATAAGTTATTTTTTGATTTTCGAAATGGTATTTAAAATAAAAAGGATTAACCGGGGGAAAAAAATATGATTTTTCACGATTTAATTATTTTAAATTAGTACCTACCACGTTTTCTAGCACACATATGGCTCCAATTAAAAAACGACAAGAGACCTTTTTTTGTTTGTTTTTTTGGTTTTTGAATTAGTTTTTATAATAATCGAGAAAAATATGTACTACCGAACTGCGTTCGGAATAGTCTTTCGTCAGCAATGGTTTATCGTTGCTTACAGATATAAATGAGATAACCTTCTGTATCTCACCTACCTCACTACCCACAGCTGTAGTACTCATTCCTAGTATCGGCTCTTTTTTTTATTATTGTTCTAGTCTGTGGACACTTTTTTTTTTTTTATTAATTTTGTCGATATTATATACTATACAAAACGCTAGCCTTGGGTAATAGGGACGGGTGCATCCATTGTTGTTGGTGAGAAGTGGGGGAGGTAGGATATAGAGAATAAATCAATTTATATTTGTAAGCTACGGTAAACCATTCCTAACGAAAAAACGATTCTAACGATTCTAAGCGAAGTTCAGTTGATAGTGATGCTTTGTCACAATATATATATATATATATATATATATATACGTCATATTATGGTAACCTAATTGAATACACATTATATATTGTCTTTAATAATATTTGTTTAATATCGTACGTATTTTCCCGTTTTTTTTTTTTTTTTTTTACGTTTTTCTCATGTTTTTTCCGATTTTTCACATTCGCTGGGAAAACTCTTGAGAAAATCGAAAACTGACCTAGTGACCCTTAAGTACCCTTCCACACCGATTTCCTTTCAGAAAAGGTATACAACACTGAAAAATCGGAGCAAGATTTCTGATAGAAAAGTTATCCATAGATAAAAAAATATTACAAAAAAATACACATCTTTGTAAAACAATAAGCTTCTTCGTTCCACTCAGAATCTAAAACATTTACTATTGTTTAATAATATTTTTCAAACATGAATTACTTATTTCACAATATTGATATTGAAAAACTAAAACCTACGTTGTGCAGTGTAAATTTTGTATGGTGCAAGTTGTTTTATGGTGGAAATTTGGTTAGTCCATAGCCCTCGCGAAACGGCTATTCATGTACATTTTTGTAAATTGTATTATTACATAATATTTGTAACCTTAACTCGGAAAAACTAAAATAAATTTGACTACGAATTTAAATATTTTGAAGTTGATTTGTTCATTTGTTCAAAAATATCGCAATTATAGTTTATAAATATGGGCGTAGGTAACCCATTAAATACGAGAGGTAGCACGTCTTCTCAAGGGTAAAATAGCGTAAAACAGCGACAAAGGTACTCTGCATTTCCACGATTACTATTTTTTGGTTTTTAGGTCTAACTTTTTTGACTATTGGTACTTTATTTGAAAAGTACGTCAACATTTCTAAATGATTTTTTATAAAATAATTTTAAAAACATTTTTAAAGTTAGTAAAAATGTTCTGATTTGTTTACACAATATACCTTAAAAGATATGAAATTGATGGTATTATTTTATTTAAAAAAATCAATCGAATTTGTCAACAGTTCACACCGTAGGTACTCGTGATTTTAATTTTTGTGTTGTCAACAAGGGATAAAAACAATTAATAACTACAGTATTCTCCTCAGAATCGTTTTTCATTTGCAATAATTTATCGTTCCATACAGTATATAAACTAAATTGTCCTGTATATCTTACTTTCTACAACAGTGGCCTATCCTTGATGTGAAGTACAACCAGCTTTCTTTTTATTATTTTTTTTTAAAAACAAATACACTTGTAAGCTTTTTTGAGCCCCCGTAAAAAAAAAAAAAAAAGACATTTCACATAAATATTTATAACGATGTTTTTCTACTAATACGCAATTCAAACTAGTTCAAGATCGTTTTGCTCACGGCTAAAGTTTATATTAATATTATTTCATTACATAATTTGTTAGAAAATAGGTAATACTACTGGTATGTATATTTTACAACATTGTATTATTATATTAAATTTGTGAGTACTAAACTATGTGCAATGTGTTTGCTTCAAATTCTTGCCTATTTTATTACACTTGCCTATGCAAAAAAAAAAACAGATACTGTTCATTGGTATGCCACTGTTTTTAAAAAAAAGTTAGAAGAGAGAATATATCCTATATATATAGAGGTATATTATAATATAGAGTAGATAATTTAATTTATATGTGCATTTGATGATAAACCATTTTTAACGAAAAAAGATTTTGAGCAGATTATTATTTAGTAGTATTTTTGTCAAAGGCGACCCAGAAATCAACAAACATTACACAACAAATTACCAGTTTTTTCCATTTGTTAAGAAAACCTCAAGGATAATAAATAAGTAAAAAAAACTAACCTAACCTAATCAGAAACTACAATTAAAAATACAATAATATCTAGATAAAAAATACAAGACGTCCCAAAATTACTGTGACTAGATGGAAATTAATTTAGATTCTAAGTTGATTTACACATGATATAATATACATAATGAATTATAATATATTTTAGTTTTACTATGATGATTTTTGTACGTAAACGACTATTTGACTAGTTCCGGTCGTCAACTTCAGGGGTGGTTCTTATCGTATTTGATAGCAAATGTTCGTAAACAGTATATTAGAGGGATCATATTTTCTAAAAGAAAATTAATAGGTACTTTCCAAGATATCACAATGATCACATAATGACTTGATTTCCAAGCTTTTTTCAGAGAAACTTTTTCTCTGAAAAGAAACTATAAAAAAAAAAAAAAAATAATAATAAATAATAATACTTATACAAAATACATTTATATTATTATTTCCTCATCTCGAAATCAGCATTCGCTACTTGTATGCATAGTTCATACATATACCATCAGTGCCTGAGTTGAGGGGGCATGGGAGACAACGTCTCTTTTCTTCTAAAAATATTTTAGCGTTTACATTCTAATTTTTCATAATAAAAAATCGGAAGGGTTTGATTAAAAATAAACTGATTCCAAATAACAAATTTACCAACTTCAACAAATGTTTTCACCCATTTTTCACCCTCTGATATTTGAAAAACTTGACGATTATAACATAACGGTAATCTTCGTGTTATAAAATAACAAAAACATAAAATAAAACTATTAATATTTATTTAATAAATACATTAATATTTAATATATTTATTCGATAGGGGAACTCTATTATTTGGGGGAAGTGTCAACCCCCTTTCTCCTTTCAAAGCATTTATAACCGAACTTCACTCTGAATCGTTTTTTTAGTTAGCAATGATTTGTCGTTTATTACAGGTATAAATTGTATAACTTTATGTATCACACCTTTCCAACTACCCACCTAAAACAGTGACCACACCGTCCCCAGTATCAGTTCCATTTTTTTTTTTTTTTTGTATCCATAAACAAATTTTCTATCATAAATTATTAATCTGATGTACAGAGTGTAGTACTTTATTTGAAACAAAATTTTATTGGTGCATTAAAGAGGTCATTTTTTGATTTTCCAAGGGGTTTTCAAAATAATTAGGAAAACCAGAAAACTACGAAAAATAAAAAACAAACAAATTTACGGCGTATGATTTCATTATTTTTAATTTTTCTAAAACAACAGATCTTTTATGTTAAATTTTTAATCTAGTTGGTGAGTAAGAAAGTCGTTTTTTATTTTCCTCTGTAGTTTATCTCTGAGTATATCGCTCGATCTTTATAAAAATAATTACCCTATAGACTATGTGTTTTTATACATAAATAATAATCTCATCACCGCAGCAGTCGACGTAGTGCACGTAGGAACAGGTAAGTATTTATTATATTGCTGTACTAGCTAAAAGTTATTCCGATTAAATCTTGATTTCACGTCAGTTGTCTGATATGGCCATGTAGGCCATTACAGATATAGTATGCAGTTTATGGACTTATAGGTAGGCGTTAATTTTAAATGTATACCTAATTTACACCATGTTTAAAAAAATAAATTTATATTCTTCAACGGTTACATGGATACGACTGTTATAGGAATAACTTGAGAAATTATAGTCGCATTACATGTGAGTACTGAGTATAATTAACGCAGTTACCGATTGAAAAATTAATTTATTCTTTTAATTACTACAAATAATATTATTGAAAATCGTCATAATTTGAACCACGGGTGGGCCACTATTTTAGATAGAAAATTGGTAAGCGAAGAAATAAAATCACAAAGAGTAATTTAGTTCATATCTATCTATCTACGTAACAATAAATCATAGCAAACCAAAAACTATTTTGTGCGAAGTTCAGTTAAACACGTTTTTTTTTTTTAAATTGAAATTAAAAATGTTTGTACTAATTAATTAATTGTTGTAACAACTTTTTTTCCATTGATAAATTACAATATTAATCTTGTTTTTATATAAGTCATTTTTTCAAGAAAATAATCATTTATAGATAATTTAACTGTAACATAAAGTATAGAAGACCCTATTTAATAGCAATAAATAACTCTAAAACAGTCCGAATTTTATGATAATTGTATCTCGTCTAAAAATGATTGATATATAAATACATAATCGTGGAACTTCAGGTCTCTAAGGTTATTTTGCGCCCCTTAAGATTTTCCAATTTCCTTATGTGATGCCAGCTGAATGAAATTACGTACATGGCTTCAACATTTGTGTGTGTTTTATTGTAATATACAATACAATTTTGCCATTATCCAACGTTCTAGTATTCCGTTTTTTATTGTTCTACAAAGAATATTTCTATGTGAAATACGTTAAATAGAAATATTATAATTATATTTTATGTATATTGTTCTTAATACCCATTCTTACGAAACATCTCTATACACATGGATATTATAATGTTTAATCGAGAATACTATGTTTTATTTATTTTAATTGGGGTTCGGGGCTCTCATTGACATATATTTTTCTCATACAATACATTTTTGAATAGTTATTAAACAGAACAAAAAAACAACACATTCATCTGATTGTCAAAAACAAAATATTATATTATACAGGCACATTATACGCAACATAATTTATTATAATACGCACACAATAATAATAATAATTACAACGATTTTTATTTTTATTTTTTAACAGTAATTTTTACTCTGAATATTTACAAATAATGTCTGTGTTTTTTTTTTTTTTTTTTCAGGAGCGATAACCCGTATTTACTCGGTTTTTATGCAAATACTCGTCAACTATATAATATTATTATACACAGAAAATATTCTAATATACCCATTCATTGTTGCGGTATAGTCGATCAAGCAGAGTTTACACACCTACACACACACACACACACACACGTGCACATACACACGCACGCACACACACACAAACCATAAACGCACGTGCGTACCATAATTATATTAACTTAGGTACCTATAGAATAGTATAATATCCATACAGCAATAACTGTAAAATGGTAATATTTCAAAAATATTTGATACAAAGTTTCCTATAAATACTTCGTTTTAAACATTTTAGAATTGTTATCATAATGTTTTCCTGACAATATTTTTCAGTAATCTATTTTTACAGTGTTTCCAATATATTCATTGATAAATATTTGAACTAATAATTGTGAAAATACATTTGCAAAGTACATTGCAAAATACATTGTTCAAATGTTTCTAAAACATACGTTTATCAATATTATTATTATTATTATTTTATAAAAGTATTTATTAAAAAATATATACATCATTTTTTTTACAAAATTATTAACAAATTTTAATTTCTTTAAAATTTTTCTCATAATCCTAAAAAAAAACTGTTCGTGTTTATTAATTAAAAACACAATTAATCTAATCGGTAATCCTCTAGACGGGTTTCAAAAAAAAATCATAGTATATTATTATAATATGTACGATAAAAATTTAAATAATTTAATTTAACTAAAATATTGTTGAATTTATAACAATATTTTGGTTACATGTAAAATTAAATTAAAATTTCGACTGAAAAATATTGATAAAATGATAAATTATTTAAAATATACTGTTAAAATTATAAAATGGAAGAAATATGCTCCAAAATAAAATAAATCGAAATATACATTTATATGCAAAATAAAATTTCAAAACTAGCTTTGTGAAAGCAAAAAAACGTATTTGTTTCGTACTTTGCTATTTTTGTAAAAATTTTTAAAATAAATATAATAATTCTACAAGTCTTCTGTCCTATTTATAATGTAGGGAAAATGATCATAAAAAAAATTGTTGTCAACCGTATATTATAGTCAATATGTTTTGAAAATCAATACTTCATAATCATTTTTTTTTTTATGATAATATTTAAGAATTAGACATACCCTCAAAAAATATATATATTTTCTGTCACAGCCCCAAAAATAGTTGCAGTTTTCATGTCTATGAGAAATCATTGTTTAAAAAATCATTAAAATAATTATTTACTTTAACTGACATTTACATCAGTTACGAATAATAAATACGCGTGATCAAGTGATTCGTTTTGTTTGTTTAGGTTTGGTTATTTGGTTATTTTGTTTTAAGTATGTTAAGTATAAACAAGTTTAAGACTTAACGTTCAAAGGTAAATTATAAATACCTAGTAATATTTGACATATTATTACTTATCTAATATTCCTAGATGGGCAAATTAGACTACACGAATATTATTTTTCTACTCTTATACAGTCTGGATTTTAAAAGAAAAATTACCATGGGAGTAGAGTGGAATCTTAATTTTGGTATGAATATTTGTTGACGATACTCTGTAAGCAGTAAGCAAAGTAGGCATTACCAGTATAGATAATCGGCATGGTCGACATAGGTAGTCGCCATTTTTCAAAATTTCCACCACCCATAATTTTCGTCTTTGGGGTTGCCCTGTCTATATATACACATATTAACTTATTAACTTTATCATACGACCCTCACCCAGCAGCACTATCTAAAAGCTCCAAGATTTTTCTTTTCGGTATTATTTATTGCCACCATAGTTCATATGTGTGCTGTAATGTTCCAAACATAGGTATGTTTTATTAAGTTTCTTCTTAATATTGAAACGTATCGTCTACAATAAGGTACTAAATCGATTTGGGCATTTCGTAAATAACCCCGGTTTTTTCCGGTGGTATTATTCGGTTTTTGTACATTATTATAGTAATACTATACGAAATGTCAATATTATATTATTACCTTCTCGACCGATTTGGTTGAAAAAGTTACAAAATATTTTATGTCAACATACGTAAAAAAACACATCATAATAAAATAAAACCATGTCATTACTCACTCCACTCAGCAGTACCTTCTAAAAAATAAAATACAAAATTATTCTATACATTTTAGATTCACATTTTAGTATAGCGAAGAATGTATTAGTTTTATAAAGATGTTTATTTATTTTTTTTTATTTGAACACTGTTTCTGCCAGAAAGTTTACTCCAATGTTTACGATGTAGACTATTTTCTGAAAGATAATTTTCTTGGGGTGATACTTTAGGGAGGTGATTTTTTGATTCTCCCAGGAAATTTCTCAATAAATTAGAAAATGTAGAAAATGTAGATATTAGTTAAAAAATATTAACGGCTTTCTTTTTTCCAGTATAGAACTTTTATACCGATTATATTTCTCAAATTTACAATAATATCAATTTTTCTACAAGGAAATCTGACTGGAGAGGTACTTTAAGGTGATAATTTTTCGATTTTTCCAAGAGTTTCCCCGGAAAATGTGAAAAACAGTGAAAAAACCGGGAAAAACTTTTGAAAAACGGGAAAATCAGTACTAAATCAAACCAATATTATCAAAGAAAATATGTAATGCTTATTTAATTATTTTACCATAATATGACGTATATATTGTTGACAAAACATCACTGTCAACTGAACTCCTCTCAGAGTAATTGTTAGTAAACAATGGTTTATCGTTCCTTACAAATACAAATTAATTTCCCCTCTATATCTTATCTTTCTATCTTTTTACCAACAATAGTGACTGCACCCGTCCCTATTATTCTAGGATAGGTTTTTAATTGTAAGTTGAATGATTTATAGACAAAGAGTCGGAAGACAATTCAATTATAACCATGTCACGTACAGTTAGAAAATATAATTCCGGGATCCCAGGATCCCGACCTTTTTTGGTCTCGGAAATCCCGAGATTGACCAATTACTAATCCCCGGATTTTAGAGATTCTGTTTTTAATTTAGTAACCTAGAAACATATATAATATAATAAAATATATAAAAATTAGGTTTAGTATGTTCATGCAATTAAAATCCGCCAAAAATCGCTTAAATCGTCGAAAAAGCACTTCAAAATATTATAAAAAGCAAAAGTGGTAGAGGAGTTTTGAAGTACCTCCTCTATCGGTTTGTATATAATTTTCTAACACTGACAAATGAATAACAACATTTTTTTTCTTTTTCAATAATACGTAGACATTTATTTGGAAAAAAAATACTTTATAATGATCATTTTTGTAGTTAAAACTATTATTTTTAATAAGTTAAAATTATTAGTGGGTGGGGGGGAGTCTTTTCAATATTTCTACAATTATTGATCTTTTAAATATTTGTTAAGTTATCATTTATGGCTTTTTTTAACGTTCTAATCTCTTTTGTAGATTTTAAGTGTATAACCATCCTAACTCTAACTCTAATAACTAATAATAAATATAAACAATAAACATATTATGTAAAATATAATATTTTGTATCGGTGAACATATAGTTTTACCCGTTTATTTATAAATTATTTGCTGTAAAACTTACAAATTTTATTCAAAAATGTGTATACAATTTAAAAAAAAAAAAAAAACAATTATCAAAATCTATACATCATTTTTTATCTTTTTGTTTCATTAATTTAAATTGTAATCCCGGGATTGATTCCGAAAAATCCCGAGATTGTCAAAGTATTTCGTGATTGAATTATCTACGTTTAGTGTTCTGATATTGTAGTAGGTATCGTTTTTTTTTTTTTTTTTCAAACGATAGTACAAGTATCTTTCTTGTGCGCGCGCGTGTGGTGAATACAATAAACCTGAAATACGATATTCTGTATAGTAGTTCTGACAGCTATGTATCTGTATATCGTAGTACTTATATAGTTAAGTTGAGAAACAAAAATATTGTATATAAATACAAATCAACGAATCAGTCGTTTTGAACGAAATAGGTAGGTAGGTATATTATAACATACCTACGTATATTATAATATTATATATTTTTACTCGCGACCGGTGTGTGTTGTAAGTAAAGCTCTCGCGGCGTGTGCCGTCGTCGACGTCGTGTGAGACGAAAGACGCGATTATATTTTTACCAGAACGACTGGAATATTATTATTATTATTATTTTTACGTATATTTATATACTCGGTAGCATAACCACGGAGAGTCTGTGTGTATGTGTGTGTGTTAAAACACTTTCACACTCCGCTGCGTAGTATAGTGTACGTCAAAAACACCAACCTGCTGTGTACACTTATTTAGAATCCTTTTAATCTGGTATGGAATTCTAAATAGCTTGATGCGATTGCTTAATAACTCCGGAAAATTTATTGTCTAAAACGAACTGGTTAAAACAACAAAAAAACAAGTTTACATGTATGATATATAATTAGACTATTTTAGTTCAAACACATTAAAATATCTTTGTCTCGGGGAAGAAGGGCCAAGTCAATATTGTGTATAGTAGCCTTCAATTAAAGCAAATTACATGTTGAGAATTGTTAAATGGCGTAATGGCATAATTACTAAGCTATTAGAATATACATACACACAAATATAAGGCAACAAATTGCATAAGGGTAAATTATAAAAAAAAACTAAAGATTGACTTAAGCGTCTCCTTTAGGACCAAAGATATAATACTATGATTACAAAGTTACTTTCCTTTAATTTACCCTAAATGACGCTGTCATATATTTTTTACTCCACTAAAATTTATAATTTTATAGGCTTTCCTACCATCGTGTGATCCGTGTACGTATCTCATAGACTGTATGCCCGGTTTGTTATGTGACAACAATACCCACGTATAAATTTATGATTTTTGTCAACAAATAAACGCAAACACATAGATTAACAGTTTATTTATACAAAAAATTCATTAACAACTTTTTGGAAATACCATAAATTTTAAAAAAAATAACGAAGTTAAGATAAACTCATTTATTAAATGGTTAGAAATTTATTTTTTACCTTTTAATGGTCAATTTTATACTAAAAGTTCGATTAATTTACTAAATAACACCCAATCAAGGCACGTTTTCATCGACAAATATGAAATTTTAGGCCAACAAGCGGTGGGAAAGTAGACTTACTATCCATGTTCGATTAAAATTCTAGCAGCAGGGCGTAGCACATAATATACTCGAATTATAGCTCAATTTTGAAACTTTTTTTACTTATTTTCGATATTTTCGGTCTTAACTTGATAAATATATTAAAAAAATTAAGGTTTTAACGTTTTAACTTATAGACTATTTTAACTAAGTGAAATGACTTAAAATTGCTGAACTTATAAAAAAATTAATCGTGGCGTTTAGGTTAAAATTGAAGTCCAAACACAAATTACAACATTTAAAAAGAAGAATATTTTTGTAGCATAGTAACCTACGTTATTTATTATTTTAAAATGTTGGTAAACGAAAAAAATACAGCCGTGTTAATTTTTTATTTATTTTAAATTCTAAAAGGAGTGAGGAATATACTGATTTTACAATGGGTTTATTTTTTATTTTTATTTTGTATACTGTGTACAAAATTTCTACCAAAAATCTTGCTCCGATATATCAAATGTAGCACTTTTTCTGAAAAGGAATTTTATTTTGTTGGTACTTTAAGGAGGTCAGTTTTTTATTATACAAATTTTCATAATAATTGGGAAAAGCCGGGAAAAACGTAGGAAAAACGAGAAAATTCATTAAAATAATGCTTTTATTATTTTAAAATTTGGGTGATTTCTGTTTTAATTCGGTTCAAAATGTTTGTAGAGACTTTAAATTTGAACAGAAAACTAACTTATATTTGCCTTTTATAGATGTGGTAAAATTTTCAAATCATTTAAGCCCTTTTTTATTTTATTGATTGATTGTTATTTGTTTTCGTCTGCCAATATATTTTATAAAAAATAGTGACGTATGTACTGCCCCCCTCGAGATCCTTCTCCTTTTTAAATTCCGTTTTCGCGGCGTTTAAACTCTAGCGATTTTAATCTAAACGCCATCAAATAATTTATGTTGTAACTCGCCCAGCCTTGATAAATTGTATATTAATCGCGAGTATTATAAAGTAAGAACATTAAAATAACAAAACACGATACCGAACAGTATCATACTTAAATAGAAACGTATCGTACGCCTACACGGCAGTGGAGTCTGCGGGCGTATGTGCGTGTGATTTCTAAAAAAAAAAAAATAAATAAATAAATGAAATGCATGTGAAATCGTTAGTCGGTAATCTGTGCTCATAAGAACCGCAGTCGTCGTCGCCGCAGCTTAATGTTTTGTTCTTCGATTTTCTATAATAATAAATATAACATTATAAATACGCATGCGATCAAATATCTCGGGGGCGTTAATATACGTACCATCGAAACAAATTGTACTTACTTATGCATACGATTACAAATAGTCCCGAAAGGTCTATTTTCATGTGTGTAACCAAACTCAATGTGTGTAGACAACTAACCCAAAATAATGAAGTGTGTAATGTGTAAAGATTGACATTTATTTATAGCGATTATATTCCAACGCTCGAAATTAAAAAAATCAAATAAAATCTTTGATCGTTATATCGTTATAAACTATACACTATCAGTATCGGTTTATACATGGTTTTGATTATCTATTTTAGTACAAACAGTGGTTTTTCTGTCATTTTCTTGAAACCTAGAAATAAAAATAATATACAATAATTTTACTTTAGCGTTTTTTTTTTTTTTTTTTTTTTTTTTTTTTTAAATATTNGTAGTTGTGCAAAGCGTAAGGAATATAAACAGAGAGTCTTTGAGCATGTTGATTATTTGTATCATATAATAAATAAAGAAAAATGTTTAAAAAAAAAATCTATATATAAATAAATGAACAAATAGTTATAAATAATATAAGGAAATTATGAAAGTAATAATGTGGAAGGAAGGAGAAAGAAAAAAAAACCTGTGAATATAAATTTATTGATAAGTAAGCATATAATAGTTTTATCGGATGGGTGGAAAAAGTATGATAAATAAAAAATTTTTTTTTTTTTTTTTTTTTTTTTTTTTTTTTTTTTTTTTTTTTTTTTTTTTTAAATATTTTTTATACTAAATTTCAAGTTGAAAACATATGATGATATTAAAAAATGTATTCACATGTTATCCAATTCATTACTTGAGCTATTAAATTTATTTTTTCTATGAGAAGGTTTTCTATCGGTTACGTATTTTTATAAGCTTTTAAAATTTAAACTTTGATTAAAATTATAAACGTCACATATGTACTTATAGTAGGTATACTGCTCATTTCGACTACTGTGTTATGGTTTATGTAAACACAATTTTATTATTTTTTGGCTCCATAAAAAAATGTTCAACAATGTGGGACAATCACGGACGTTTATACGTTATTTTGTAGTTACAAATGAATACGATTTTATCAAAATATAAGTTTAATCGAATTTCACTAAAATCGTTTTTCGTTAGCAATAATTTATCGTTGCGTATTACAGATGTTATAAATTAACATTCGCCTTCAATGGTGCGAAGCACGTCCGTTTTATATTTTCTCCCTTTTAGATTCTGAGCGGAGCGAGCAATATGACAATAATATTATTATGTAGATACATCGGTTTCGAAATATGTGGGTTTTTCTTTTCGTCCTTGAACAAATTTTCGATTAGTAAATATTGTGCGCGTATCTTTTACATCGTATTTATACCTTTTAAAAAAAGGGATCTATCTACTTTATTTAAAATATAATACAACATATTTCCAAGAAAAATCAGTAAATAATAAAAAATTAAAGACAACACAATTATAAATAAATTATTTATAGATATCGATACGAATAAAATGCGTTAATGTATCATGTAGAGATCTGCCATTTTTCAACATTAGCGAATCAACGGGAATCCGACCACCCATCTCGAGTTTTCGATTTTAATTTCTATCGGAGGTTATAGGAAATCTATAACGTCTCTCTGTGATTGCACATGGGGGAGGAAACTTCTTTAATTGATTCCACTAGATTTGTCAATGGTTTTATAGTACTAATAGTTGGTTTACAATATTTCTAATGGATAGTTTTGCTTATTTCTAAATAATCAGACTTTTAAAAATATATTTTGGGAAGTTTTAATTTTTAATTAAATTTTGGACTGTTTGATGATTTATTCTAAAAATTGCAATCAGTTCGGCATAATAATATTATGTGTTTTATTATAGGTATCTATTCAATTCCAATAAAATTAACGCGCAATACCTATTTGAATTTGAATTTTATATAGTTTTTATCAAGTCTGTTTGTTTTTGGTAAAAATTAAAGCAATACTTTTTTCATTGTTGTTTAAACGATATGTTTAATTCGACGGGTTTTCGACGTTTAAGAAAAACTCTTCAAAATTTACCTCCGTGTTTTGTAATTTTCGAATGCATATAACTCGTGTTACACAGCGCTGCAACCCTGCAGACTACAACCGCGAATAATAATTTTGTTTTTTTTTTTTCTGGTTAAAACCGTGTGACTTTAATGTAACAGATGTATGTATTTGACTGCAGTACATCGTATTATATACATTGCGTACGGTGAGTACGTTATACTTACGTGCGCGCGCGCGCGCGTATTTGTGTGTGTGTGTGTGTGTGTGTGTGTGTGTGTATGTGTGTGTGTATGAGTGCGCGAGAGCGAGTGCGTGCGATCGTATTTACCACGCAACAGGCATGCGACGGGGGTCGATTTGTATATAATATGTACTCGTATATATTATAAAATATAATCATTGGGGCGCAGATTTTTACGTAAGAACGTCGATGATAAAAAAACGATAGTAAAACGATGGTTTTATTGAAGGCAGATTTCTGAAATTAAAAATAAGCACGTTGCATAACACCCCGAATAAAATAATAATTTTTATTTTACACGTTTTACACATATTTCGGTAATTAAATACATATACGTAATTTTAAAATATTTTACCAATGAGTAAATATTTCGTATATTCATAATAATAGGCAAGTACCTATTAAATTCAACAGAAATATTGACAATAACCATTATTGTATTAACAGCCATTTGGAATATTCGTCCGAATAAAAGCAAAAGCACACCAATGGATATTGAATTTACATCATCTGCATTTAGGCAATTATAAAATATGCCTCATTACCCTCGGTCGAAGTTGGCCGCTCCGCAGCGGCTCTTTCACCCACTACAAATCAATTTTGAAACCTAACCACCGCAAATTTAAATTTGAAAATCTCCAAACGTACGAATTGTTTTCGAGAAGACTGCAATAGATAAAATAAAAAACAATAATTTATAATATAATGAGTATAGTAATTTGTTTATGATACAAATATAAAATTTAAAATACAAATTTTTATAGTAAATATTTGATGTTTTTTTTTTTTTTTTTTTTTTATTAGGTACATATTTTGGCAAAAATAACAACATAAATATTTACATATTTTGATATTTTTTACTACTTAAAATAATAATAATAATATTTAAAAACGCCATGTTAAGATGGTGAAATCGTGTGGTCGGGTAGTTGGTAAAAGAGGTGGTGCATTAGCAGAGAGAAGAATAGAAGAAGAATACGGATCGAAGAGGAAAAGAGCGATAAAAGAAGTACACCTATACAAGTGTGCGTATAATCGTCTGTATAATACCTAGTGGACAGTCTGTGAAAAAAAAAAAAAAAGAGGGAAAAAACACAACAACAACAACGACGACGCCGACGACGACGACGCCGACGACGACGATGAATGAAAAAAGTATACTGGGGTGGGGAGGAGAAGATTCCACCGGTGCCATTTTGTGTATATTGTACCGCCCGATGACCGAGTGGTGGTAGGCGCTGCGGCTCTGTGGCGCGCGAGTGTGCCTTGACAGATTGTTTCGGACCGTGCTGCCTGTTATTCAATCGAAAACACTCGAGCGGCGAGATGGGAAACCAAATGATGGCTAATAACGCTCACGCGCCTAACGAAAATCACGATATCGTGCCGACCGAACTTCACTGTGAGTATATAATATTATGCATATTACGCGTTTCCGAAAATTAACATTATTACACGCTTCAACCCCTTTCCACCCCGATATTATTAAATATAATACCGGAATTCAGCGTATAAGCGCGCGTGCCCACACGAATTTTTACTTTTTAATTTTTAATGGCACGGACATATTGCTGGCCCGCCGCTGACGCCGTTTGAGGAGAGATGCGCGCACAACGTCCCCCTAAAATATGGCACTAGAAACTCATACAATAATATTACGTGATAGTGGTTGCGGTCTTCCCGGTCCGATTCGCAGAACTGTTCCTCCTGGAACCCCGTCCTGTAATACTCTCCTTGTCCCGGATATCTCGTACACTCGACGGTCTGGAGTGACTTTAATACTTATTTTACTCAACCGAACTCACCAATAATAATAAATAATAAATAATTATCATTTCACCGATATTAAATTACCTATAATATCGGTATCGTTTTTAGACGAAAGTAAAAATGTTCAAAAAAATGCGTTAAAATCAACAGCCTTAAAATGTCTTAAAATGTTTGTAAATTACACACAAGTAATAAATCTACATTTTTCACTTATACGCGCGGAGATAAAAACAATTGAAATAGTATTTCGCATAGTTTCTTGGTGATACATGAAATATATTAAAATTTAATGTATATAGCTATTTGTTTAAAATACTATTCGGGTGTCCAGTCGATCGGACAGAGCAAAAACGGATGAGCGTATGAACTTCTTGCAAGGTTCCCGTATTTTGTTTTAGATTTTGAGCGTATTGGTTTTACTATAACGCGTGCTTCTTTTTTCTTTTTCTACCTGTGAACAACTTATTTTATATCTGAAATTTCGTTCCAATTATCATATCATATCAACTTAGAGAAGGGGTTAATTTCTGATCAGAAATATGGTCTACACTTATTACTCGATGCATTGTGGATGTAATCTGTTTGATTTTTTTTTTTTAATTTACTCGATTATATCAGGGAAATCAGAAGGTAAACGGAAACATCCACGCATTAACAACGGTTTTGGCTACACTTATTTTCGATTTTTGAATTTTTTTTTTTTTTTTTTTAATTAACATTTATTTAAACGATATTAAATAATACCGCCAAGTAATGAACCGAAGTTCAAAGTTCTGTATTTCATATAATACATGTTTGCATTTTTCATCGTATGTATTTTAGGAAAATTATATTTGTTATTTTTACCGGTATTTTTTTCAATATACCGTGTAGTTTAGATAACACGGTCTGAAATATTTTCCAAAATAAATTGTCTTTACGAATAACATTAAGGACACGCTGTAATAGTTTTTACTTTTATTATAGTCAACACTCGTAGCGTAGGTATTATATTACAATATCGAAGCGATTATATGGATTCGTCAATTATTAGGTATTCATATTTTAAAAATTTGTCGTAATTTTCAAATGTATTCAAAAATTATGTTTTTTTTTTTTTTTCTTGAACAGATAAAAATAATAATTTAGCCACATATTTTGACAATTTCCCTACTGCAATAATAATATTGTACTAGGAATGATCAAAATATGCAGTCGATCATTCCCAGTACAATATTATTATGAGTGATGAACTCTACAGTTATTATAGTACAAATAATAAATTGTATTTATAGTTGAAACCACAAATTGCATAGAATTAATATATTAATACATTTCAATAGTATAATAGGATTCAAATGTATTATACTTACATTAGAGCGCTTCATTTGAATTTCTATTTTGTAATCATATTTTTTTTTTTTGTTTTCCTCCAATATAAATATTTCGGTCGAAGTAATAATGCCGGTGAAACCTAAAATTTACTTCTGGATTTATCAGTAAACCTTAGGTTTATCAACTGCAGCCAGTAAATGACCGAATTTCAGACATTTACCATTTAATTTCTGTAAATCCTTTGATATACAAAGTAGATGGTCCAAACCCGAAATAATTTTTATAGTTCAGACTTTTACAGAAGAGATTTAGTAAATCTTAGCATAAATGACTAGTATTGGTAAAAGTCCAAAAGGTTTTTTTTTCTACTTCTCGTGTGGTATTTTCCCATTGCCTTAAACAAATTTACATTATTATTATTAAAATATATGACTGCGAAAATTAAATGTCTATTGGTTTGTTGTATTACTATTACACGCATTGTTATTTATTATTAATTTTACTGAGATTGATTTCGGGGATTTTTAATTCGATTTGAATAAAAATCAAGGCAAATACTAAGTGTTTTAGTTAGAAAACTATCAAAATAAAAATTCTAAAAGTTCATCGCAGGAAAGTCGACGCACGCACGTTACTTGTTGTGGTGTTAAAAGTTGTGGATGGTGATTTTTATCACATAGGTACCAAAGTGGGAGCCCTTTCCACTCTACCTTCCCAATTTCTCACCTACAACAGTGGCCTACCCACCGTGCGAAGTGTGCCTGTGTGTTTTGTTTAGAACTGACAATAATAATATCCGAAAACAAAATTGGAATACGTCAAGCGGTATCGAAACTATCCTAATCTGGTTTACAAGGAGTGGTAAAATGTAACTGATAATAAAATGTAAGACAAATCGATTGAAATGTCGCTTGAGAAACGTATTATGTAATTCAAGACACCAACAGTAGCGCAAATAAAAAATAGTTTGTGTAATATTTATTGAATGTACAATATTGTAATAATAAACGAATTGTATACGGTATATTTAAATTTTATTAATATTTAATAATAATATGAACATATAATTAACGTATAATGTACAGTAATAACATCCGAGTACAAATAGGAAGGGGAAATACCACACAATACGTAGAATAAATAAAAAAGAAATTTCGGATTTTCAACAACAATAGTTGTTTATCCTGAAATTTATCAAATTTATCGGTTTTAAAAGTGTGAACTATAAAAATTATTCGGGGTTTCGCCAAACCATTTTATATAATATGTTAAGTTTCACCGTTATCCTTATACTTTTATCGCAACATATAATTATTGAGGAATTTTATTTTGAATTTAGATTCTGAGCTGGGCGAAGCAGATCATTTTTTTGATTTTCCCGGGGGGTTTTCATAATAAGCGGGGAAAACCATAGGCTAATCGAGAATATTTACGAAGTATATTATTTTCAAATCGTAAATATTACGGCCTTTCAAAATATGTATAACCGATCTCCGCTCAGAATCGTTTTTCAATAGTAATGATTAATCATCGCGTACATATATCTATTCAATTTCCCGTCTACATTTCCAAATTCTCACCTACAACAGTAGCTAACCATCATACAAACGTATGTCCGTTTGTTTTTAAATATAAATTTATTAGTTTTTAGTGCGTAGGTATACATGCGTTTATTAACGTGTTTTCAGTGTAAAATAATTATAGACAGATAATTCGACAAATCGTATTGCTTAGAGACTTATGAACTTTACACGGTTATTGATTTGATTAACTGAAAGATGAGGAAACCGTATTTTAATAGAAAAATAAATGGACGACTCGAAAATTCGTTTCGCTAATCTGAAATTTACCATTACAAGGAATAAACTAATTAACTTGTGCCGTAACGCATGCACCTAAACATTAAACGTGAGATGATTAATTATTATTATAGTATTACAAATAAAAAAAAATATTACCTATGTTGTTCTAATTAATTTACACACGGAATGCCAACTCCATCAATAATATTCTCAATAAAACTCAATAATAATTTACTTACCACGAAATCCAGCCAAGCAATTTGTTTTTACCTAATATAATATAGTAATTAGAAAAAATAATTTAATACAGTACAATATACCTACGTTAAACTGCCACCCACTTTCTTTTTAGATTTTGGGTTTTTCAATATCTCCACCATTTAGTATATTATTTGTTTGTATTTCTTTGGCGTATTTTAGAATTTCTTTAGACTTTCTACTAGATATGTTACGAACCCTGACTTTTAAAGCCCAACCGAACCGAACTATCGTTAAGTTAACTATTCGTAAAATTAACGAATCCGAACTGAACCGATCTTTTAAAATATTTTATCGAATTCGAACATTAAAAAGTAAAAAGATTACGTTAGGTCAAACACGTCATTCGTTTATATTTGTTTGGCATATTTTAAATCAAATTAGACGATATTAATTATAAAAATAAATGAAGATATGTCAAACAAATACAAGCATAATAAATGTAAGGGGATTATTAAAAAAAGCCCAAAATTCAAACGCGGGGGGGGGGGTAGTTTCTTGTTCATATATAATATAACAAGTTCATTAGATTCCATACAAATAAATCTATTGGTTTTTTCGATTTTATTTTTTCAAATTTTAAACTGTGAAGCGAAGTGAGGAATATATTGGTTTTACAATGGTGTTTATTTTTATTTTTTATACTATGTACAAGATTACTATCAAATATCTTGCTCTGATTTTCAAGTGTAGCAACTTTCCCGAAAGGAAATTTTATCTGGTTTAGTACAAGAAGTCATTTTTGCTTTTATTATTTTTGGTTTTTTTTTTGTTATAATTCAATTGAGACTGAAATTTTGATAGAAATTTTATATTTGTTTTTTCCAAACGTAGTCAAATTTTCAACACATTTTAGCCGTTTTTGAGCTATGTATATACATTTTAATTTTGAGAGTTTTTATGTTATTTTTATTTGGTAGATACCTGATCTGTAGATAAAATTGTTAGGCTAACCAGAAATGTTTGAATATTTAACAGGAAATTCATTATAAGTTGTACTTCGTTGTCAACAAAAATGTTTTTTTATAAGAACTTTAGTATCAAATTTTGACAAAAATCGTAAATATTACAGTTTTTTAAAACATGTATAACCGAACTCCACTCAGAAACGTTTTTCGTTATCAATAATTGTTCATTGCGTACTATATACATTAAATTCCCTTCTATATCCTACCTTCTCAACGTCTCACCTATACAACCATGGTGAAATAGGTCCCTCTTTTTTGTATAATATATTTGATTACGAGACGTAATAATTGATTGTTCAATTAAAAATTTAAAAACAAGTTTTGAATACACTTAAACTCGTAGTATAATAATTTACGGGTATTGATGGACCGTGATAGACGATGATAACAATATTATAATAACCACCGGTTTCGAGATAAAAATTTGTATTTTACCTTTAATAAGTTATCATCGCAGCCGGAGCAGTATAATATCTTGTCAACCTTGTCTTACTAAAAAAAAAAGATTAGGTTATGAAACGAGTCGTGTAAACCACTTTTGTTTACAGAATACTTCTTCGAGTGTACTATACAGAATGATCATTTTATCATGGGACAGAAATTATTTAAGTGGTCTTGATTTCTATATTTTCAATCGTTGTAGAATTATTTAAGCTTTATTTTAAAGGTACTTTTAATTTACGCCTACTCCATAACCTACCTTAAATAATTGTATATTTTTGACTTTCAAATAAAAATACCCTCCTTTTTGAACACAGATTCGAATAGTCATTTTGAGAGTAAATATGCAAACGGAAAGGTATTAAATTGCTTATACAAATTTAGATGATAAATTTATAACTCTTCCTACTCCTTCGGTCTAAACTTTAAACTGTTAATATTCATGAATGGTAGATCCGATATTAGAGTTATATATGTCAACATTTCAACATTTTTAGAAAAATATTCTCTGTACGAATTTATGTTCATAAAGTGGGTTCCTATTTGAAAATAAAAATTATATAGTGTATACTTATTTAAAATACACGGAGTAGGAGTATAAAACGTTCATATGGTGTTCAAATATAGTTAAAACGATCTCACAATGGTTGAAAAAGACTGAAATCAAATTCACTTAAAATTATCTGAAAAAATTACTGGTTCATGATAAATTGATCACTCTGTATTACATTGCATCGTCATACACTACCCTATTTTACAGTTATAATCATTCCGGAATCGACTAGTTAACGATACTATTACAACAATTAAACACGCTTAATAATTAATGATATTAATCACGTGTTAAATAATAAACAATAAATTATACTAACGTACTATACAATTTCGAGCGTTTATATTCGATTGAAAAATTAAATCTTTTTTTGTATTTTTCTACTATTTATCGTGCTAGTCAATGGCGTATTACACTCTAAACGGACCGATACATTTAGTTGGAAATTAAATTTAATATTGAAATTAAGCTAAAATCGACGTTGTGGGGCATTCATGGGGGCATTGGAATGCTTGGAATACTGATGCAATAGTTTTTATTCTCTGACACCCTTTAGTATACCTCTGTTTCTCTCAAAATTTGATTTGTTTGTTGTGAGCGCGGGGCGAGGAAAGCACAGTTCAACTCTTTATATGTCTATGATGGTTTCAAGTGTAACTATAGCTTAATCAGACCACACATGTATCACTAATATTATTATTAAATTTGCAGGTTATACTATAATATATTATTATAGTAGTGGCGTATTTAGATGGGGGTTTCAGTATTTTCCAACAGAGGCACAGCAATTGTTCAATATTGGTGCGCTCAATATATGGTTTAGGTATGGTTTATCCGTCTAAATTGTGTTAACTCCTCCCAAACCTCCTTCCCCCTTGAAAAAAGTCAACAAATACGTATTTTATTGTATAGTAAATGTGGATTTGGTCATCAATTGTATTTAAATATAAACTCACTGGGCACAATTTACGACCAAAACGAATAATTATGTAAGCACTACAAAATCTTTTAATAATAACTATTGTCGTAGATAACCAGCGAACAAAAAAATAACTGAATGAACATACTAAATATTTTGAATATAATTACTATTATATACGATGAAATCGAACGAAATAATAATATTATTAACGTATATTATGATATGAATAATACGCGTGTATCGACCGCTTTTTTTTTATCGTAAGTTATTATAAGCTATTTAAATTTTGAAAACAAATTTCGTTTTTATCGCTTACAGATTTTTGTTCTACATTTAAAAAAAAAACCCCGGATTGTTAGCTGATATACTACGAATAAATAATAGCCACGGCTGTCATATTATTATTATTGCAATTATATGAGAATAATTATTAAATTACTAAGTATATTGAATTGTTGTTATTTTAGATTCTGAGTGCAGCTAATAATTGATTAGGCATATTATATAGTTCGACTAAAAGGTGTGTTTTTATTTCTCGGAAGACAATTTTACGGTTAGGTTTATTTAAATAAGATGCGGATTTTCGATCGGCATTATACTTGAATATATCAATTTTTTTTAAATTCTAAACAGTTTTTCTAAAAAAAAACTGACAACAATAAATTGACTATATAATCATAATATAATATAATTATTAATTATAAGTACTCTGGTTTTATATTTTACCCAATATTTTTATCCCTTTACTGAGCTCCACTCAGAATGGTTTTTTTTTTTTTTTATTATAGCGACTTTTTACCGTTGCATTCAGTATACAACTAAATTACCCTATACCTTCCAAACTTCTGACAATCCCACCTTTAACAATATAGTCTATTACCAATGGTGTGGAGTAAATCCGATTTATTTTTTAATCTACTAGTTTGTATGCCATGGCTGCAAAATACGAAAACTTATGACTTTGAAAACAGCAGGTGATTTTTTTTCATCATGAATCATTAGTTTTCTTATAGGATTTTAACTTTTAAGTGAATTTGATTTCTGTTTTAGATTCCGAGTGTAGCGAAGAAGCTATTATGGTTTTACAATGATTTAAATTTTTTATTTTTGTACTGTGTGCAACTTTTCTACCAGTAATATTGCTCCGATTTAGAAGTAGCACTTTTTTTGAAAGAAAATTTTACTGGGAAGGTACTTTATGAAGGCCATTTTTTGATTTTCTTAGGAGTTTTCTCAATATATTGGAAAAACAAGAAAAAACTGAGGAAAAACGGGAAAATGTATAAATGTATAGTAAAATATTATGGCCTTTTTTTTTCCAATGAACAACTTTTCTATCTTGAAAAAGCAACACTATAAGTATTTAATGTATATTTGTTAGCAACGATTAACCATTGCTAACGAAAATACGATTCTGAGCGGAGTTCAGTTGATATTGATACTCTGTTAACAATATATGTGTCATATTATGGTAAAATGAAATAGGCCTGTATATTATTTTTAATAGTATTTGTTCAACGTACCGATTTTTCATATTTCCTACATTTTCTCTGATTTTTCCATGTTTTTTCCTGGTATTTCACATTTGTTGAGAAAACTCCTAAGAAAATGTCCTCCTTCAAGTACCTCCGCACACCGATTTCCTTTCAGAAAAGGTACTAGACGTAAAAATCAGAGCAAGTTTTTTAGTAAAAAAGTTGTCTATAGAAAAAAAAAAAAACATCTTTGTAAAACCATAAGCTTCTACGCTCTACTCAGAATCTGAAATATACTTAAAATCATCCGAAAAAATGGTTAGACTATGACATAAGATTCATAATCTGTATGACATTCGGTAATACAAAATTCACTAGGTATTATAAAATATAATAATCGGCGCAATAGTCACACTACGATAATATCCCAATGATTATTATTTTAAAGCGACTATAATAATTTAAACGTCAACTACACGTAGCAAAAAATCTTTTTATTGCTTTTAGGAGAGACAAATGCTAAAAAACACATCGTTTAAAAATATTATCTATTATCTAAATACAAGTCTAATAAAACATAATATTATAACTTATAAATGCGTATAATAACATTATAATATATTATTATGTAACGTGATTAAACAATTTATTGTTTACTGTGGAGGCTAGTGACCTCAATGGTGCATAAAAAAAAAAAAAAAAATTAAATATATAATATTACTATTATAACAATATTATATGAATGGGCTGCATATAATATTATTATAAATATTATTGATAACGTTTTTTTTTTTTTTTTTTACTTCGATCACTACGTATTATACTGCGACAATAATGAAGGAAGTAATAATATAATTTTATTTAATAGTGGACCATTTTTTTAATAGAATATAGGTATCTACCTACTAGACAGCGATGCCAATAAAGGCGCAATTTCAATTTTAACTCGGATTTGATATGGTCTTTTAGATTCTGAGCAAAGCGAGTAATGTATTAATTTTACCAGAATGAGTTTTTTTTGTTTGTGTCTAAACAACTTTTATACCGGATATTTTTCTCCCATCAATAACTTTAGAGGATCTTTCTTCTCGCATTTTCGATTTAGATACATTGGGAAGGTAGTTGTTTTTCTCGTAAGATTTAATAAGTTGGAATGGCAATTTTCGTTTAACGTGTACTGATTTTTGGGTTATCTAGGAAACACGGGGAAAAACATGACAAAATAAATAAGCATAACAGCAATATCCCAGCGTTAATATTCCGCGCAAATATGGCTGCTGGTTTTCGCCTCTATTCGAAACCCATATAACGTGATACTGATACATAAACATATTATACTCGTATATTATATACTATTGTGTCCGTATACTGATACAATTACAATAATTGGTAATAATAATTATTACGAATGTGAACGACGTACGCCATTTTGTGCGTATCACAAAGTTGCTGACATAACTATTTATTTTGTTATAAGGAAAAGTTTTTTAGTTTTTAATTGTGTATCATGTAACGATTTTATTATTGCGTTTATCATCTCAGAAAACAATATTCGGTTGGTTTGATAAAAAATAAATGCTTCAAATAATATTGTTCACTCTGTAAGTACGTTAAAAGATTAACGATTTGTCCGACGGTATTTGAACAATTACATCGCATATACTTGACATACATATATATATATATCGACCTACTTCGCACGTAGGTGGGCCACTGTTGTAGGTGAGAAGTTGGGAAAGTAATAGATGGGAAATTTATTGTTTATCTGTTAGCAACGATAAACCATTGCTAACGAAAAAACGATTGTGAATGGAGTCCAGTTGACAGTGTTGCTTTGTTAACAATATATATATATATCATATTATGGTAAAATAATTACATAGGCATTGTATAATTTCTTTAAGAGGACGTTATACCCGCATCTACTGTCTCATTCCAACTACTGGGTAACATGCAAAACCAATGCTTACGCAGAAGAAGTAAAACTAGCTTAATTTTGATTTTAGAGTTAAAGTACCTATTAGAAAATGTATAGAGAACAATATTTTGGAGGGAATTCTATATATATTTTTTTGAATTATGAATTATTAAGAAAGTTACAGTTACTTAAAAAAGAAAGGTTTTTATATCTTTTATATCGGTCTGTATATTTTGAATAACACAAATACCCTCCAAATTCACTCCAAAATATTGTTCTCTATAAATTTCATAATAGGTACTTTTACTCTAAAATCAAAATTGGGCTAGTTTTACTTATTCTGCGTAAGCATTGTTTTTGCATGTTACCCGGTAGTTGGACTGAGACAGATTATATGTGGGTGTAATTTGTTTTTAATAATATTTGTTTAAAATTGTCTATATTTTCTTGTTTTTCCTAGGTTTTTCTCGGTTTTTTCATTTGTTTGGAAAAGTACTGGGAAAATCAAAAATTGACCTATTTAAAGTACCTCCTTAGTCAGATTTCCTTTTAGAAAAAGTGCTGTCATTGTAAATCGGAGCGAAATTGTTGATAAAAAAGTTATTCACAAGAAAAAAAAAGGCTTAACTATTTTTTAACTAATATCTTCATTTCGTATCAATTTTCTCGTTTTCTTCCATTTTTCCCATTTATTAGGAAAACTCTAGCAGAGACTAGAGTAATAAAGTAGACTCTATACTATAGCTGTTTACTTTATCAGTTTACTGAGCTTCACTAAGAATCATATTTTTATCGCAACGACTTTTCGTTGATTTCAGTAATTATAGCAGTGGCGGCTCGTGGTAGTTTGATGTCGTGGTGCGATAAAAATTATTTTTCACCTTACCTATTAGTGAATAATAAATACGTGATTTCATACATCTGTTAGTAGAATATATGTATACTGTGAAACCTTTAAATACCGGACATTTTCGGTCGCTGAAATTTTGTCCGTTCTTCAAACGTGTCAGTTATTTAGAGAGAAAAATTGTATTTTTATTAAATCAATTCATGCAATTTATTTTATTTTATTTTATTTTTACGTACACGAATCGCTGTACTACTACGTCATTACCACCATATATATAGACGTTTATCGCTCGCTGAGCCCACCAAGCTTCTAGAAAATTCCAGAACGAACGATAAACGCCTATGATTTAAAAACGTGGGAAAATTGCAAAAAATCGCAAAAACGTCGAAAATTGAAAAAAATTACATTATAAAATTAAATAAGCAGAATATTTTTATTTCAAAAAAAATTGTAATATCAATTAAATCGGGTCTTTAATAATAATGTACATTTATACTAATAAAAGATAACCTAATGACGTAGACTTTTATTCAAGTATTCTACCATTATTTTCAATTTACGATAAAAATGATCAATATCAATGTTAAAAAGTGTCCGTTATGTAGTGGTTTAAACGGTGAAAACGTCCCCGTTTACGAAAGGGAAGTTTCACTGTATACAAAATATACATTATGTATGTATGTATGTATGTATGTATACCAATACATGTGTACAATTATTTAGGCGTATGGTGTACATAAATATCCACTTATGAATATCAACTGATTAAATGAAATGTTGTCTGGCGGAATATATCATTATTTATCGGAAATCAGACGATATTATATTAGTAAAACACTGAATTGTAAACAGGTACACGATATTCTAATCACGTTTCATCCCTTGTAAACACAATAGCTCGGGTCGCCGCCGAAAATGTGCAACGAGAATATTAAGGACCGTGTAACGTAGTCCCACCGCCGTCGAAAATGTGCGTCGAGAACTACAGCATGCGTATAGAATCCCCGTCGCTGCCGCGCCACGTAGTTATATTAACGTACAATACACATTTATTGAAACAGGTTTTTTTTTTTTTTTGTGTGTGTGTGTGTGCCCCACGGGCCGTCGCACCATACACGACGAAGCGACATTACCTAACGACGGTCGTTAGGCCTGTATTCGGTTTTCACATTATTCATATCGAATCCGAATTGCCGAATTCAAATTACATTTTTCAAAATATTATCATTATTTTTCCAACACAATTTCGAATTATCTAAAGATTAAATTATTTCGAAAGAAATATAATCAATAACGGTTACCATTTGCTATAAAAATTAGTAGATATATATATATGTAAATTTTATTTTATTTTAAAATGTACGTACGGAGTGCGATCGCACCATCACACCATAGCACGCGCCACCATTGAATTTTAGAAACTGAATCTTATACTATATGCCTATCCAATTTCCTACTTACAACTACTAGGGTCAATAGTAAAAACTGAAAGGAATTAGGTTAAGAGTCATAATATCTCTTCCGTGAAATTTCTTGTTCCATGCAAATTATTTACCCGAGTTTTACGATTTAAAATTCGGAACGGAGCGAGGAACTATTGGTTTTAGTACGATGTGTTATTTTTTTTTTTTTTTTATTGTCTTTAAGCAACTTTTCTACCAGAAATCTTGGTCCAATCAAAAAATCACAAAAAACATTTTTCGTTGAATTTTGGATGATGCAATGGGAGGTCGTTTTTTAATTTTTATATGGGGTTTTCAAAATAATTGGGAAAACCGAAAAAAACCGTACAGTAAAAACGGATAAATATTTACGATTAGCAGCAGCGATTTCAGTTATCGATTTCATTGATTTTCACGCACTATGTTGTAACGTCTCGTTCCAGCCTTGTGTCGAAACAATCGTTATGTGACGTCAGTGCTTAAAAATAAACCAACCTATGGCCGAGACACGATGGACGGAAAACATAGGATTTTTTTTCTTTATAGATGATGGTAAATAGGAAAAGGTCAGGGCATCGATGAACAAATATCCCCGATTTGACAAAAAATAATCGCATTATATTATAATAAAAAAAAAAAACATGAGTGAATTACGTGGGTTGGTGTTAATTCCACAATTGAGTATTTTTTTTTCATATATAAGGGGTGGGGGTTATGAAAACGTGGTTATATACTAATAAAGTGAACTTAAATCGAGTTATTTACATTAAATCGTAATACTAATCCTACCTGTTAGCTATCTAAACTGACTACACTACGGGGTGCCATCCAAGGTATACTAAAAAAGGTCGCATATTACCAGATGTCCATGATGGTCGACGTGGTGCCACCCAACGGGTCAGCGTACGTGGAGATTTTTTACTCAGCCATTGTTGAGTTCGTGTTAAGCATCAAAGAAAAGAAAACATCAAAAAATGATTTACTCGTCCCGGTAGAAGTCGTGGAACGGCGGCGAAAAGATTGTGCGCTTACTGAGTGGATGGTTAGTGGCCGATTACCTACCACAGTGTGTTCAGTTTTACAATATAAGTTAATTAGCTGCACAAACAGTCATAGGTGTGATCGTAGTGGAAAGAGTGAGAGAGTGGAGTGGAGTTGGGTCCTTGTAGATCGACAGCTTATCGAGAATTCTCGCGCAGGGCGACCGGGGGGAAGATGCGCAAAAATAATCATTGCGATATGACTGCAAACATTATGTCATCAATTAAAACTTGAATATTATTGAAATGTTCGGTTTTGGACGTTACAATGTTTTCTGCCAGATATATTGTATCAATCGAAAAACGCCAGTAGACTTTTGTTGTTTGATTTTTAAGATGATTTAAGATGGTGATTAAGTAATTAATTTTATTATTTTCCAAATATTTTTTATAATAATTGGGAAAAATCAAAAATATAGAAAAATAAGTATATTCTTAAAATTACGAAAGAACGATTTCATTACTTCAAATTATTATACTTAATGTTTTATACCGGTCATATTATTCTGGTAGAAAAACGACGACAAAAGACATATTTTGATGCATTTTTTATCTAGCTGATGAGTACGAAAGTCGTTTTTTTTGATTTTCCGTGTAGTTCTCAAAATAATGCCAAAAAAACGTAGAACGAACGAGAACGTTTACGGAAATAATGGTTTCATTATTTTCAATTTTAAACTTAGAACGTGGCGAATTTGTTTTCTATTTATGAACAACTCTTCTACAATAAATCTTGATTGAATAAAAAAATGAAAAGAGATCAATTTTGTTTCAAATTAATATATAGAAACTGGCAGGGAAAGTCTTTTTTTGATATCTAAAGTAGTTTTCATAATAGGTATTAATTAGAAAAACCAAAAAAGACGAAAAATAAGATTTTTTTTTTTTTTAAATTACGTCAGAACGATTTAATTATTTTTAATTATTATGCTTAATGATTTCTACCAGAATATTGCTCTAATAAAAAAACAATAAAAGTTCATTTTTGTTGAGTTTTTAATCTAGATCTAGAAAGTTTTTTTCGATTTTCTTTGTATGTTTTTTTAATAATTGAGCAAAACCGAAAAATACGTAGAAAGAACGGAAGAAATTTACGAAAATAATTATTTTATTATTTTAAAGGATTTTTAATAGAATTCAGTTAAAAATATCCGTAGAGTGACTTAAAATTTTAACAGAATTTGTATATTCTCTTTTTCCAGACGTGGTAAAACGTTCAAAACATTTGAGCCATTTTTGAGCTATTTATATACATTTTAATTTTGTAAATTTTTTACGTAATTTTTATTCGGTAGATACTCTATGAATACAATTGTTAAACTTATCAGAAATGCTTGAAAATTCAACAGGAGGTTTATTATAAGTCATACTTAGTGATAAAAAAAAAAATTAAATATAATGTAGTATTTTTTTAATTTTTTATAAAAGCCATAAAATCGAATTTTGACGAAAATCGTAAATATTACATCTCTTAAAAATAATTATAACCGAACCTTACTTCGAATCGTTTTTCGTTAGCAATGGTTTATCGTTGGTTTCCGGTAAAATAAATAACTTTATGTATCCTACCTTCTCAACTTCCCATCAACAGTATAGTAACACTCACCCGAAGTATCATCTCTTTTGACATTTATTAAAACATAAATGATTCTATTATTAAAATTTATTGGCACACCTCAAATAAAAAAAAAAACCTCTCACTCTAAAACTATAAGTTTATTATTTTATCAGCATCAAGTAAAAAATATATATTTACCTATACTATTATACTCGATTATACTAAATAATTACTAAGAATATTGCTTCCACAGTTATCGCATTTTTTATTTACAGTTGAACTAATTAATGTCTTTCTAATATTTACAATACTAATATTTTAATGTATAATTTAGTATGTTTTAATATGCGTACGTTTAAATATTAACAAAAACCGGACACGTTATCGATACTTAACATTCTCTGGAATCCATTTGATTTTTAATTAATAATTAGTTTTTTCTTTGTTAATTCAAATACCACAAATTCTCATTCATTACAATAATAATACAATATACATATCTAATTAACATAAACAATTTTTATCTATAAGCATACACCCACACACTCAGGGTTGCGTATACTACAAAAAGTAAAATTATATAGGTATAGGAGAAATATAATGAATTTTAACAATAAATGATAATTTCGAATACTGCTGGTATAAGAATTATATTACATTTGAAATAAATCTAGTCTGATATGTTATTGCGGTGATTATTGTAAAATGTCGGACAAACCTTTAATATTTCTACAATAGGTGTCCTTTTAGTGATACCACTTAACGGTTCGTTATTTATAATCATTTATAATGATTTTAATTATTATTATTATCTGTATGTTTATCCGCATATCGGTGGAATTACATGAATCATATTTAAAGAACGTTTGAAACTTCAAATTTTTAAAATATTTCATAAAATTGAAAAACGCATTTTTTTTTTTTTTGGTAGAAACTGCATTATTATTAGATAAGTATTATATTTATTACATGAATTATGATTTTTTTTTTTATACATATACATTTATATAAATATAATTGTTTTTGCCGAATATAAGAATTTCTTCTTCTAAAAATCATCGTGTTATTGGTGTTTTATCTTTTCAACTGATTTTAAAACCCTTCTGTTTTTTTTTACGTGAACATATTTTGGCTGGATTGCTGTTAGAAAAACAGAAACGACAAATATCACTGTGTGAGACGTTCTATTAATAGCTAATAATTTCATCGCGGCAGTATACGAAATTCAAATGGCATCAACGAAATTCAAAAAATTCGAAAAGATCGATTATAATCGTTATATATTATATTGCATATAATGATTAAAACGTATTTTAGTGATTATGCTTATTTTGAAAATATCTACGAATTAATTATATAATGCAATTTGTATACATCTGTTTGTTATTTATTTTTTGAAATGTATGGTCGAACATTATAATTAGCTGTAACCATATTTTTATCTTAATTTTTGTGGGTCACTTTAATCGTTTCGAAACTGCTGATAAGTGATTATAATAATATATTGGGAAATAATATTATATGTATTATTATAATCTATATAAAAAAAAATACCATTTTTATTGCCATGAAGATAATAAAATACTGTGAAAATAACCGAGTATATAGGAGGTCACTAAAGCTCAATTGTTCTGTTTTTGAATTTTTAACTCAATAATTATGTCACTAATTAGTTAAACATTTTTCGTAATTCGTTACTCGAAATTCGAATTTTTTTTACCTTATTTTATCACCCAAAAACTATCTTTTAATTTTTGTTCGCGACCCCACATTTCTCACAAAGATAAAAAATTTAAATTTACCTACAAAGAAATTTCAAATCAATGAGAAATAATAAGGATGAATTTGTTTTTATTTGTTGCTCATAATACTTATTATAACAAATTCTACCCTATAGTCTCGCATTGATTTGAAGTCTCTAATTTCATATTGATCTATGCCGGTGCTGAGGTGAGCTTCTCTTAGGATCTGAGAATTAAAATACGAGTTTTGAATATTAAAATGAGGTAACAAATCTGAAATTTCGGGTGATAAATAATAAACATTTCTGCTGGGTCGTCCTGTATCGATTTAAAGACCCTAAGTCTATTGTTGACCTGTGTGCGTATTGAGGTAAGCCTTCCCTAGCACCTGGAAGTAAAAATATAGTATTTAGTTGTTAAAATGAGGTAAAAAATTTCGAATTTTGAGTAACAAATTACAAATAATTATAACTAATTCGTGATAAAATTCTCATGACAAAATTACAAGATTGACTGTCAGAGTATGTGAAGTGAGTACTAATACATCCGTTGATGTTTTGTTTTACTTGAAAAAAAAAACAATTCTAAATGGTTTTCGTACTTTTCGAGCTGAACAGTGATAATAAAACCAATAAAAGAAGTTATATGAATTATAGCAGTTATACGGGTGCTATTGCTTTAGTAAAATGATAGTTCAAGAATATAATATAGTTAATAATTCAACAAATGCGATTTTTAGTTACATCACTTTTTCTGTAGTAAAAATGCAGTTATTAAATAAATTAAACTAGAAAATATGTAAGGTATTTAGGAATATATAATATTGATGTAAATGAAGTATTACAGTATTATCTCAAAATAATACAGTGGATATTGAATTAGAATTAATTTTAATATGATTTGTGTCTAAGTTCACTAGTTAGTGTATTAGGTAACTGAAAAAAAAAAAGAAAGTAAATTTGGTAATCAAATTGTGTTTAATTTAATTTATAATTTACATAAATCTAAAATTGTATAATGATAGATAAATACTTTTTGTTTTTCATGTATTTAAAATTGTGTGAAAGCTTCAAACACGCTTTTCTTAAAACATGATTTTTCGAATTACCATACTCTACCGGCATTCTGATGGTACAATACCTATAATAAATTATAGTTTCACTAAACGACATGAAGTGTGATTGTAAATTGCAGGTGTACAATAAAATGTACCCAGAATTAATTTCGTACAACAAAAAACAACTAAAAAAATCCCGTCATTAAAAAAAAAAATACACAATTCCTCTCCGAATTTCTTTAAACGCATTCCGAAATCACGGCGATTACAAAGTCATTGTCCATGGTCACGTGCAATCAATACAGACGGTTCTAGATACGTGTACATTAGCAAACATTCAAAGTTGACTTTTTTCCCCCGCGTTCGTTTCAAACACGTTACACAGAAATACATTTAAATCGTTCAACCCCGAAATTGTTTCGTTTGGTAATCGGATACAATAATTTTATACATAGCTATGTTATAATAGTCGCATAATCATATACAATTGTTAGTAATAACCATTCCTAGTATAGTGTATAATATTCAATCGATATTTTTCGAATTATACACCTATATTATTATGTTGTTTCGACCGCCGAACCCGACTACACCGCGCAGACGGTTCATAGGGCATTTAACAACAAAACGATGGAAACAAAAACGACCGAACCGTAGAATGATAATAAATAATGTTATTGCCGCCTACCCTTGTTGTTGTCGAACGCGTAGTGGTTCCAGACGACTCGAAAGATTAAATCGGGGTCCGATATTTTATAGGTACCTAATATATATATATATACATCATACGATAACAATCGAGGGTTCGAAATAAACATTACCACCGTCCACTTTTAAAACGTTTCATATTCTGTAAAATGACAGCTGCTGGTATATTTTATTGTCGTTACGCCGTCGCTGCACCGTGTAAAATACAAACAGATTTTTTGAAAATAATAAGAAGTTAAGGTATAATGTGGATTTATTGTTTGTTGCAGACATGCATTATGTTTGAACAGGTACGGGGGTGGGAAGGCAAAAACTGAGAACAAAAACCCGGGACCTATGCTGAGAGTGTTCGCCCTGTCCTATATAATACAATAATAAAATATAAAGTGACGATCGCAGGACGTTTAAGTTACAATGATATTTCTTCTTCTTCTTCTTCTTCTTCTTTTTCTGCTCAACATTTCATTGAAAAGTTACAGATAAACTACCTACATAATATTATATACTTTCAAATAATTTCTAAAATAAACGAAATCGTCTTGATATATTATTACCATTGCTCGTTCACATCATTTATGCAACTAAAACCATATTAGTAATACTAGCTATTGTATTTATTTCAGTCATTATAATTAATAAAATTCACAATTTTCATAAGAACTCCGATTTATAATATGTATATTTTTTTAAATATTTTAAATGTTTTATTTTAGTGCATTTATTTTAATTTATATCTATTTCCCTATACACAGTAAATACCAAAAAAAACAATATAAAAGGTATAAACATATTCTACACAAGGCACAAGATAAAGATATTATAGTTTTTTGTAGTTAGTAATTGTAACGGTATATCTATCGTTACTCAGTTTCACTGAGTCGTCAAAATATTTTCAAAAATAATTCATAGGAACATCACTATATGTATATTTCTTGTATCTATATTACACCAAAATGTATTTATAATTCTATATAATAACCGTACGGTCATTAATACGGCAGTGACGGTTAGATTATTTTCGATTTTATTTATTTTTTTTTTTGTAATTCGGTTAAAAATATTCATAGATATCTGAAATTTGCACAGAATACTAGTTGTATTAGTCTTTTAATCACCAATGAGCAAGTTTTCTATCACACGCCAGCGCCATTTCAATGTCGAATTCCATCGTCGGTTTGTTAAACCGAAAAAACCTTACCAAATAAAAATTATGTCAAAAAAAAAATCACATAATTTAAATATCCATCAATAGCTCAACGATGGCTTCAATGTTTTAAAATTTTTACCACGTCTAGAATAGGCAAATATAAGGTTATGAATTATAGGTAATTCTATGATTCTGACCTCAATTTTAAGTAAATATTATTTTGTACTACAAATATTTTGTCTAGAGTATAGGTACGAGTACATTAATGATGTCACAATGAGCACTGTACATTCGTTTTCCCGGGGGCCTCGGCCACCTCTGCGTCCCTTAATATGGACTCCCTATACTAATCTCATACGTGCGCACGGGGTGGCAGGATGAAAAGCTGTCCTTCTTTTAGGCTAGATTTTTCTCTCAAAACTATACAATTTCAATTATTACGTATATTAAATAGGTAATTAAATGAATGGTATATAAAATTAAAATACTTCCGTCACTAATATTAATTGAACTAACTAATAACCAAAATAATATTCAATTATATCACTTATAATATATAATAAATTGTTACATAAAATTATTATTAATAATATATAAATTCTCCCCCGTCCCCTGCAGCAAGGTTTGTGCACACCTATGAATACTTGAAAATATAATACAAGGTTCATTAAAATTTGTTCTTAGTAAACACAAAAAAGTTGATTGTAATAAAGTAGTTTTTTTTTTTTTTATACACACAAATATTAAAGATCAAATTTTGACGAAAATCGTAAAAACTAAGACATTCAAAAACATATTTACCGGAACTCCACTCAGAATCGTATTTGGTTAACAATGATTTATCGTTGCGTACAGATATGAATTAAATAATAATTTTATGTGTTTTACCTTTCCAACAGGGCCCTGGCTGGGTACGCCAGAAGCACACCAATCAGTGGTATCAAATTGTATTTTTTTTCTTAAATTATATTTTATTTCTCCGTGCAAATTGAGATGAGTGTACAATTATGTACGAACGTGCTTATATTCACTCGGCGTGTCTAAAAATATTATTTTTGTCTCTATAGAAACGTCGTCGGTGGTTCGAATCGTACGACGATGCCGACGACAAAACAAGACACGCACGTGTCATCGTTTCCGACGGCGCGGCGACGTTATAATATTTTTATTTTAGTCGTCTGTTGAACGATTACCGTATACGTACACGCGGCCATACGGGGGTCGTCGAGTACGCCGTGGAGTATCCCAAGCGGAGCCACCGTTATTCTCATAGTTTTCAGTCGTTACTATTGTTTAAATTAAAATTCATTTTAGCCATTTTGACAAACAGACTGTTTATTTTTTCTAATAAAATATTATATTTTCCGACATTGGGAGCGTGGACGATATCTGCGGAGATTTAATTTCATCATAGACAATATAGAAAAAAAAACCTATCTTTGCGGTATCAGGCATTGTGTGTATTATGTAGTAAATGACAGCCAAATAGGTACCTCATTTCTCAGAAATTGATAGGTGTATTTTAATTGTTTTCATTTGGTCATTCAAATAAATTTTCATTAAAAATATTAGGTTTCGGAAAAAAAAATATTAGAATTAAATATTCGATAACTTATTCGAACTATTGGAAAATACTGAACGTATAAACTATTCGATAGTGTCCATCACACAAATAATATACTGGTAATAATCGTGTACCTAGGAGCGTGTATTATTGTCATAGAAAATACATAAAGGATAAGACATGCTTATAACAATAACCCATGGAGTTGCTTGCCAGAGAATTCCAGAGTTACCGCGTTTCTGGTTACATTCATTTCAGTGACATCGATTTTTTATCAAAATAAAAATACAAAGAAAAAATATTTTTTTTTAAATTTTAAGTTTATTGATTTCTACAATGTTGTACTTTTTTTAGTTTTAATTTAATTTTAACAATATCATGAGCTTTTCTTATTTCCACCATTTTTAATTATAATGATACTATGATATTGATGGGTTCTTAAAACACTTTTTTATATAAAGTAGCTTTGTGCATTTTTTTGTAGTTTATATTTAATCATTACATTCATTTATTGGTATTTACAGATCAATCAAACACATTACAAAAACCACTACAATAACTATCACTTATAAATATGTGATTATTCAAAAAAAAAAAAAAAATAAATTTAGTAGGTATTAATTTATGAATGATAATGAACAAAATAACCATCAATAATTTTACTAGAATATAGAATATATTTCCATAATGTAAAATATTAAAATAATTTGGTTAAGGTCAAAACTGGTAGAAAATATCAAACAACAACGTATTCAGTCATACAAAAAAATTAATTAGAACTAGATGAATATTTTAAAAGACATACGATACGTTAGATTAAGGGCTTTTTGACTTAATTTTTGCTTTTGTGATGGTTTTTAAATACCTACTTAAATTTCCAATTATACAAATAATATAACGATATAAAAGACATCCTAGGATAATGGAAATAGGTGCAGCCACTGTTACAAGTCATTTAATGTATATCTGTTATTACCATTGCTAACGAAAAAACGATTCTGAGCGCAGTTCAGTGGATAGTGATGTTTTGTTAACACTTATATAATATACATGTCATATTATGGTAAAATAATTAAATAATCATTTTATATAATCTTTATAACAATATTTGTTTAATATTGTACCGATTTTCCTGTTATTCCTGGTTTTCTCAAATTTCCTGAGAAAAATCTTGGGAAAATCGAAAAATGACCTTCTTAAAACACTTTCCTAGTCAGATTTATTTTAAGGAAAAGTACTATAATTGTAAATCTGAGTAAAATTCCTAGTAGAAAAGTTGTCTACAGAAAAAAAAAATCGTATTATTTTACTAATATATTACGTAAATTTCCCGGTTTTTCTCTGTTTTTCACGATTTTTTTCAAATATTATGAAAACCGCTTGAAAAATGAAAAACCGACCTCCCTAAATTACCATGGAGATGAAATTCTATTTCAAAAAATAAGCTACACTTGACACATCAGAGCAAGATTTCTGGAAGAAAAGTTTGCACAACAAATCGGTGGGATATTTTGGGATTAAAATAGTCCAAACGAGCGACAGCTGGGTTTCTAAGTACACCTAAAATGCATTTGTTTTTTTCCCTGTTTAGTTAAAAGAGGAAACATAAGTGCAAACAATTTTTTTCGAAACACGGGTTTGAACTCGCGACCCCTAGGATGACAATAGATATGTATAACCATTCGTGGCTACGACAAACATATTCTAAAGAAGACAATATAGTGTTATTTAACATAACATATAATATCTTCAATAATATCAGAACTTCTATGAGCTATAATTTCGAAACTTATACAGCGGTCTGTTTTTTTTCCCTATAAATTAAGACTTTTAATGAATATCCTGTTAAATTTTCTCGCATTTCTGTTAAATTTAACAATTTTATCGCAGAATATCGAATAAAAATTACATACAAAACTCACAAAATTAAATGTCTATAAATAGCTTAAAAATGGATTAAATTTATTTAGAGTTTTACCACGTTTAGAAAAGATAAATATAATTTTTTTGTCTTAATGTCAAGTCTCTATGAATATTTTGACTGAATTACAACAAAGAATAAAAGCATTATTTTCGCGAGGTTTTTTTTGCGTCTTATCCATGTTTTTCCCAGATATTATGAAAACCACACAGAAATTTAAAAGTATCATCTGGACAACATCCCCTTTCAGAAATAATGCCACGCGTAAATATCTGAGCAAGTTTTCTGTTAACATTTTTGTACACAAAATAAAAAAAAAAAAAAATGAAATAAACATCTTAGTAAAACCAATCGCTACACTCAGAATCTAATATGAAAATATATAATGTATAATCAAATTTTGTATAAAATAATATGGAATCAATAAAACAACAATTTTTAATATGCAGTAACATTCATTACTTAAAACTGTAGTAATTATAATTATATTGTTTTAGTTTAAGAGAAAAATCAATTTGTACTTTTAAATTAAATTAAATAAACTCTAGAAGCCCTTATTATGGTACACATAATAGTTAATAATACCTATAGTGTAAACAATGTATTTTTTAAAACAAAATTACAGTATCATAAAATTCGTTTAAAATATCCATTGAATATCTTACATTTTTACATATTTTACTCCTACTTTTGTTTAAATACTTATTGTTTTTTCCCAATATCTACCATTAAAAATTTAATTCACTTTCGATTAAAAAATTCAAATCTAATTTTTATACTGTCGAAAGTTAATAATATTAATATTAGGTACATAAATATTGTGCAATAATATTGCATGCAATTTAAATTATGAATAATATAGCCATTAGTCACTCTCTATTTTATTATTATAAGACATTAGTATCACAATAATAATATCAATTTCAATTACACTGTACATAATAATATATTATTTTTAAATAAACAAAACTAAAACACTCACATTATAGTGAAATCAATTGATCCGTCGTTATGTTTCGAACCTAAAAACCCATAGTCGCATAGCACGGATTCATATGCACTAAGAAATATTAAAATATGGCATATATTATAATATTAATATTTAGTAATATCTTGATAAAAAAAAAAAAAATGTTTTTGAAAATACAAGTTATTATTGTATTTTCGGATGAATGTATAAACTATACAGTTCTTATAAAGACAGCATTCAACGTTTAAAAAAATGGTCGCTTAGAAAAAGTATCTAGATAAAATCGCGTTCAATAATCATAGAATATACGTTTTGAGATAAGATTTTTTGACGCACGGTTTTTTATAATAAAGATATTCAAAAACGATCATGCTTACATCCGCTGCTTTTGATAAAAATCAAATTACTTTTGTGTTGATAAATAAATATTATTTTTTGTTTATATTATACGAAACGGTTTTCGTTTTGTTTTTGCAGCGAACCGCCATTGGTCGAGAAACTCTATGGTTAACCGGCCGGCAGAGCCACTTCCGCTGAACCTAATATCGATGGACTATTGCTTCCTGAAGAACGGCAAAAAACACCACACTGACATGTATTACTGCATGAAGGAACGCCGGAATTCAACGCTGGTAGTGCGCAGGGGCATGCCGATTTACTTTGAATTGACATTAAACCGACCGTTCAACATCAATACCGACCAAATGTCGTTCATATTCAAATTATTCGGTAAACGAGATAATCTAACCTATTTGGCACTATTTAAAATTATTAATTATTATATAAGCGCGTTTTTTGAGGAACTGGAGAAATATCGTTTGAACAGACCACGTCACGTCGTGTATACATTTTTATGTGGTACCTATGCTAATATTATTTTGGTCCTAAAAATGCCGATGTCAATGTAAACCCTCGTACACTCGTGAAATGCCATTGGATCGACGATTTGTATACTTATTTCAGTGATGGATTTACGGGTATCGGAGCTTAGACCACCTGGACACCACCACCATACACCAATATAATTTTAATAAAATATCGTTTAAAAAACATTCATCCATTGACAACAATTCCTTTAAAATACATATTATGTCTTTTCGGAACCTCCCGCCACTCACAGAAAATTTTCGAAAATTCGACACTGACTTATTTTATAGGATGTTTCTGGTACGTAATTCCCCCCCCCCTGGTATATAATTATATATATTTTTATATAAACTATTTATATACGAGTAGAGTCTTTCTCACCACAAACTTGCTTAAAGAGCAACTCATGTATACATTTTTAATTTGAAATTGTACCTCTAATATTTTTTTTTGTCTGTGAGCAATTTTTCTACCAAAAATCTGGCTCTGAAGTTCAAATGTAGCACATTTTCTGAAAGGTTGTTTTGTCAATTTAGTGCATTAGACATGACATTTTTTGATTTTCTGAAGAGTTTTCAAAATAATTGGAAAAAACCCGAAGAGACATTATAGGTTTAAATACAAAAAACATTATTTTTGCAATAATATTGTTATAAATTAACGGCCATAAAGTTGGCACCACTCATATCTTATACACTTATGACATAAATAATAATATTATAAAATAAAATGTCCTAGTCATACGTGCATTATAAAAGCAAAATAATAATATTATGCACGTTACACCTTAATGCAACTCGAACGTGTAGACAAGGGCGTCCATCTTCAAAAATCCAAGGGGAGGACACTGTATTTTTTCAATAATACTTCCTAATCACCTATGTTATTTTGATTTTTCCAATATGTTGTCAACAACCGTTGGGAAACCATTAATGAAAATAATCCTGCCATATAATATATTATAATATATGATGATCAATTTTTCATTTATTCCACGTATTTAACATAAATTATAATATTTTATGGATAAATGCATAATAGACACGGAAAACCGGTGGTCATATCCCGTCCTTATGCCCCCCCCCCCCAAATAGACGCGTGTGGCCAACGAAATAGTTGTTTTCCCCTTTTGTCGCCCAGTTAGGTAATCCTGTATTATTTCCGAATTATTTCTTCACGTTGAGACTGCGATAAAATATATTGTATGCAATTATCATGTTCTATGGAAGAAAAAAAAAAAAATCAAAGAATATAACTTAGGTACTTATTTACAATAATCAAAAAAATATTTTAAGTGTTTTAACTCATAATTGTATACATTATTTGTATAATTCCTTTTTTATAAAAAAAAACCTTTGCATAACGTAGAATAATTCGTTGAGGGTAATCAGTTTTCCGCATAGTTATAAAATATAATAATAACTAATAAGTCATAGACGCCGACAAATTTCGCAAGTCACTTTATCACATAACTCTAGTTATTACTTAATACAAACATTGTATTTTATATGATAGTAAATCAAATATATTAAATTAATAATTAAATAATTATATTAAATAAATTAAATTTGTTTCGTACATTTTATCTATTGATCGTCATTTCTCCACTAAATGTTAAATAAGTGTTAAGCATAATATAGTAAGAGGACATTTGATACCTAAAATACACCAAATATATGTTATTCAGTGTCTATTCGTAAGCTGGAAGTACTCTAATAAACTCTAACTGTACAAATTGAATTTATTCGAACTCTGCTTTTTTGGGTGCCTAGCAATAACTATGTTATACAATTGTTAAACTAATTAAACTATATTTATGACATTTAATTTCGAGTAAGCACATAACAACTTTTTTTTTTTTAATGTTACCCCCCACCTTTTTGGGCAATTATTTTTACTCTTATATTTTTTTTCATACATTTTAATGGTAAACCAACTTCATATGTTAAAAAATTACCGTGTTATGAATATTTAAATATTTGATATTAATTTTACCTAATATTATTTTTGGATATTTTTGTATTATTCACTCATTTTTTTCAATTCACAAATAACCTTCAAGACAATTTTATTTATATTATTAGTTATTTTAAGTGATTCTAAGCGATTCTAAATATTTTTAAAAGTTGTTCGGTTAAATATGAAAATATGTGTTCAGAAAAGGTGCTACACTTAAAATTCGTATTAAGCTGTCTAGTAAAAAAGATCTGTACAGATAGAAAAAAATTCGGACATATCCTATAAAACCAATTAATCATTCGCCGTGCTCTGCAGAGTCTTAAATGTATTTAATGAATAAAATATTAACAGTTGAATACCGTTGAGTGTCGGCGAATATTATTTTTCAGTCAAACTAAAAAGTTTAAAAATTCAACACGAGGTTTAATATAATTGTAGTTATAATAATAACAAAAACATAAAATACGTGATTAAGTACAAATTTTTACGATAATTGTAAAAATGTTGGCATTTCAAAACATGTTTAGCTAAACTTTGCTATTGTATAAACTTTCGTCATTATTTATTTTTGAAATAAACATTGATTTATTGTTGGAAATAAATATAAATTAAATAACTTTATGTAATTTACCTTCTTAACTTACCCTTTACAACAGTTGTACACCAAAAGCTACATCAGCTATTTTTTGTGTCCCTGAACTATTTTTCTACCAGGAATCTCGCATCAATTAAAAACTTTATCTAAATGTATTGAGAAGCTCATTTGTTTTTTTGTAGTTTATCTCAGAAACTGATACCTTCTGGTTTTCACGGTTTCGGTACTTAATTATTTTATTAAGAGGTTCTGGTTTCCGTTCAGATTTATGACAATTTTTATTTAAGGGTTCTAATTTCGATTGTAGTTTTTTGGATTTAATCTTAAATTTAAGATTTTAAGTTAGGGTTCTAGTTAAAACCAGTAATTCTAAAAATGTATACATTTTTATTTGTTCGTGCACGGCCTTTTGGTAGTTAAGTGGCATTGCTCATGTTCCCTACGAAGGGGAACATGGCCTACGGATGACGATGACTCACCGTGAGCAACTTTCCGTTATACAGTCCACTGTCGATGACCCTACAATTTGACAACCTGATGCAACTAGCTGTTTGAATGACAGCTAAACCAATAGGTATGTTGATGTATTACAGAACACTAATTCGCTGTCGAAACAGAGTGCGTTTGTCATTTGTTGACAATAGTCGATAAAATAATAATACTGTACTGTTGTAACTTATTAGTATCTATAGATTATTTTTATTTTAACTTAAATACACAAACATAGAGTTCATAAGTATTAGGTCATAACATTACTTATCAGATATCATTATTTCACAAGAAATAAACAACTCTAAATAAAAATAATTTATCAAAGCAGTCGTATTTTAGTCTGTGGTATAAGCAATATAGCCGATCAATTGAACACATTCTACGAAAGAAAAACAAAATTATTTATCAATGTTAAACCCGTTTTTTTAGTTTAAAAATATGGGTTTCGATTCCGGTTCCGGTTATTTGAAAATATTTAAATTCGGTTCCGGTTTCTAATATTTTAAGGGTTTTCGGGTTCCAAAACCGGTTCTTTTCGGTTCGGTTCCAGTCCCTGGTTTGTCTATTAAATCGGAAAAACTGGCAGTTATCGGTATATTTTTTGTTAATCTTTGGGTTACCTTGGTAGAAGGAGAAAAAACGCGAACAATACGCTGCTCAGCATCATTTTTCATTAGCAATAGTGTATTGTCGTGTACAAATTTAAATTGAATTACTCTATGTATTCACTACTCAAAATTCTCTCCTAAGATAGTAGCATACACATCAGCTGTATCAGTTTTTTGTTTTTTAAAAAATTCGAAATAAATTATTTGTTTTGATAGAATCGTTTTTTCTAGAAAATAACAACATGACCCGTTAATTAATTGACCATTTAAACAAGTTAGAATAATCGTTTAAAACGCACGATTATTATGCCTAAAAAGGTTAAAACCTTAAAATTGTTAAAATATGGTGCAATTATATGCTAGAGAGTAGATACGAAAATCACGTAATAATTAGATATTGTAAATTATTAATTATCTTCAGAATCAAGTCTGTAATGTACATTGCAATTTTTCGATCTGTGACAAAATATATGTTAAGTATATGGAATATTTTTTTTTTTGTGCATTTCTTTCTTAATAACTTAAAATAAAATCAAATTAATTTTATTGTCAAATAATTGTATATTTAACTTTTACACTAAGCATCTGCAAGTGTTCTCGAACCGCAACTCTATATCACTCCCATTATACGTATTATAATATTATACGCCACTTCAAAATATTATCTCCTCTATCGTTTCGCCTCTGGTAGCTGTAATGTAAACATTTTATTTTTGTTCCATTTTGATTATCTCTTTAGGTAAATAGTAAACAATACTTACTATTTCAATAACTGATGTACCCACGCAGTGGCTATATCATTAATTTACCGTACATAGATAGGTACTATTATAATAATATAAAGTGCCTACGGTTATATGTTTACATGTTAAAATGGTTTAAAATTGAAACTTATTCTTGTCATGTAAACACTTTGAAATGATTTAAAATAACAATCAGTTTTTATATTCTATATTCAGTTTAATATTCTTTATATTTCTTTTATATTCTAAGAATTTTTAGATTTGAAGCGTAGTGAGTTTTAATATGACGTGTGGTTTTTTCCATTTAGAGAAAAAACTCCTGGGAAAATCAAAAAAATTACCTTCATAAAGTATCACCCCAGTCGGAGCAAAATTGTCGGTAGAAAAGCTGTTCACAATAAAAAAATAAAAAAAATAAACATCATTGTAAAACTAACCTTCTGATTACACAATCAAGAGATAATTTCTAATGATAAATCTCAAAACAAACGTCATCACGGGAGCAGACAGTTATTTACAATTTAATTTTCTCGAAATCGAGTTTATGTTTGTTAGTTGCAACTAGTAGGGTGCCGAAGAGTTTTTCGCTCGTGGTATTATAATTTATAACAATGTATAATATCTCATTGTGAAAGACGTTTTTTGGTGATGTTTGATGTCATAATACTATAACATAATCGTAAATTATGATAAATAGATATTTACCATATTGGTATATACTGCATGACGTATACCTACGTGATACACCTAACTGCATAATAATTGTTAATATTCGCATTAGGTCAAACATACATATAAATCTAATAACCAAACCGCATATCATACCTACCTATTATTTAATCGAATATTGCCGTGGTGCTCTACTACGACCTCGATTATACGACGACTTGGACGTGGATATTTACTTATGTATATATATTTTTAGCCGTTATATACAGGCATTTTTGAAAGTTTTAAGTACCTTGTACCTACCTACCTACCTACCTACAACCTACCGATTAATTTTCATTTACAGATATCATTCAATCGAATTAATGTGTTTAAAATGTTTGATTCTATGTTGGACGAGTGAATTTTCGTCGGAACAACGTGTACTTACCTCATAAATATATGTGTTGTAAATTGTACCCACCATATTATCAGAACTATGGCCTGCATTTAAATTCATTTAAGTGAATTTAAATCGGTCAAAATATACCCCCTTATAAAAAAAAAAAAAAAAAAAAAAAAAAAACAAACAACCGAAAATTCATTATGATATTATGTATACATAATTTCATTGATGAAAGTCGGATAGGACTTTCCAGGTCAGTGTCATATTATCACTGTACTCGGATCTATTAAATTATATTAGGTACCTAATAACTACATACTACGCATAAATTTCGAGTTGCAACGGTCGTGATTTAGTAATAATTGTACGCGCCAACTCAAATGCATAATATTATTATTGTTATTTATATAAGTATGTATACCTACTTGAAACTATTATATTAAGCAGTGGGTGTTGTTCTAATATTATAATATGTTCTTGTTGTGTGCGAGTTGCATTTCCCGTTCAATTCATTATTACAACACGTCTTTATTACAAGGATTTAGTTTATAATATTAGCATGTATTATTTTCGTCGATGATGCCGTAAAAATAAACACGTGTCAGTGTCAAAACGGTAATTTAAATATTTTTTAAGTATTATTTTTATTATTAAATAGTACGTCTATCGCGACAAACTGACTGCTCAGGTTTATTCGTAAACAAATTTGTTTGCGATTCAGAAAACATTTTAGATTCGGAGCGTATAGCGAAAAAGCTATAATATTATAGTTTTACTAATATGTGGACTTTTGATCGCATGACGGTACTTATTTGAAAACTGACAACCGAAATATTATAACGATATGTTGGTTTTATTTTTGTTGATTTCTGGGTTACCTTACTTGCCTTTCAAGGAAATAAAATCACGTTCGATGCTATATTATATTACATTACTACAGTATACCAAGATCTAATCAGAATAGGTTTTTGATTGCAATGATGCTTACACTCGCTTTCAGTAGATTATAAACTAAATTAATCTATATCCTAATCCTATACCTTATTTTCTCTTTACAACAATGGTCTACCCATGTATGAACTGCACAATATATGTATGTCGTCTGAATAACCGGGCGATTTATATCTATAGTAATTTTATAACTCTATTTTTGGCAACATAAAAAATATTTTCAAAAAAAAAATTTTAAAAATGGTGAAAAAAAAAATACTCGTCGTATATTTAAATAAACATAATTATTGTTCTAATAAGTTTGAGATTTGTGATTAAAAATTTGTTATGAGCTTGTTTCCTTACTTGTTATTATATATCATACAGGTTGGTTCAATATGAATATTACAGCTATAATACAATAATACATCACGTAAATATAAAAAAAATTACAATAAAAAAGTTGTTCGATTTATAAACAATTAAAATAATTTTTAATTTAGGTAGGGGGAGACTAGTGGAATACTATTCAAACGCCGCGCACTGTGCCACCATACATAAAAGTGAATACATAGTGTTCCACGTACTTAAATTAAAAAGTAGAATATTTCGTCAACGGGTTGTCGAGATATTTCATCATCAAAATGTATGTGAACTAATACTCTATTTATTTACGGAATTCTGAAAAAAAAGGTTCCCATTTGAATTTCAAAAGTTGACCACAAAAGACCACTTCCAAAAAATACCGCAGAAAAAAAAGTTCAAATTGTTTTAGATGTTTATAAATTGAAAAATGTTTGTATTATAAATTTCCTTTATTTTCAGTATTTAAATAATAAAGTGGCTGTAACGTATATTTTGATCCACCATCTATACTATATTATTTACATAAATAAATAAATTCTAGTTTATTTTAAAATAAATAATCTATTAACAGTAACATAAATAAATAACATTAGATATATGTATGATTTATTTATTTATCAAAACAAATATATCCATAATGTATAATATCTATTATTATTTTGACCCGCTACCCACACAACTGCCTATTATTAATAATGCTTTTTTTTTATTTATTTATTTTTTATTTTACGTAGAATTTTCCGCGGTGAAAATAAAAAAATAAAATTCCTTTTATTATTCGCATCTTTCAATATTGTATTATTGGTATATGCATATTCAAGACCAACAAAACACGAATTAATAAATTATTGTTAATTTAAATTTGTTTACCTTGAATAATAAAAATAAATAGCCAATAGCAAATATCGTATGATAATGTGATAGATTAGAGAGGTTAAAAATAGCTTGACTGTATTATTTTAATTCATAAAAATGATAGCACTTTGAACTTGTAGTGGAAACACATCTTTTTTACGTGTTTGTTCAAAACTTCAAATCATTCAATATTATTATTAAAGTTTGAATATTAAAGTATAACAATGATTATACTCTTGTTATTGACTTTATGAATAAAATGTTATAAAAAAATTGTCCGCGTAAAACGGTTGAAAAAGACTCTATTTTCAAATGTAATACGGCATTGTCGGCATTGGCATTAATATTAGAACAAAAACATAATACTAATAAAAAAGTTAATATTATTATTTGTATGTATTTTAATGGTAATATGACTAAAATTATGGAAGTTTTCTTTATATATATATTAATACATATAAATAAATAATATAATAGTATTATAGTATGGTAAAATAGTTATTTATGATATTATTAGATATACTACACCTAGATGGTATATACTAATAAGTAACTATTGTTAAAAATGATTTGATATGAATATTATTAGGAGGTTAGTACTCGTAATTATTTTTCGTAATAGGTAATGATAATAATTTTGTTAATAATGTATTTATATTGTTGAAATATATTTTATTATACTCTAAAATTTTTTTTAAAAAAGTTTTTTTATTTTTTTTCATGGTCTGACATTTGGTTATTATATTTTCTTTTCTATAGGTAAATATCGTTCTAATATTTAAATAAAATTGTATAATGTATTTCGTAAGTTCATAATCATGTTCCGTACAGCCAACTTTAGACCCAATGCCTTGAAAATTACTCCATCCGTATCAAAAAACTACATGTTTATAATAGGTTTAAGTAAAACTTCCTAATTGAAAATTTTAACTAAGTATATTCAGGCATAAACTTATGTAAAAATTAGAAGCAGTAACGCAATTTCAAAAGTTTAGAAATAAAATACGAATAAAGAGAAATTTCACGAAATTAATTTATTAAAAGGAGGTATTTTAGAAATAAATGTAAATAAATATATTATAATATTTTAATTTTGAATTTCGTGAATTACGAATTTTTCCAACTATGTCTAGTATAGGAGTTAACACTATATCAATGTTAAAGATTACCTACTTTACTTGGAGTTTACTATCTTTTCGAGCAAAACCATGGGAGTACAACATGTATACATCTTTGATTTCAGAGAAGAAGGGTTTAAGTGAGTTGACATTGTAAAATTAGGAGTTTGTGTTTTTATTATGTTGACATTCGTCCGCCAAAACTCAACCCTCTAGCGTTTTTCACCACCGATGAAAACGTGGCTTATCACAGCCGAGCGACTATACTCTATTTCGAAACAATGAATATTTAACCCGACCGAAAATGCTGCGGAATATGCGGTAAAGAACGCCGTGTATAGTCCCGGCCTGTTATATAATTTTAACGTAAATAAAATCGTAAATATTACAACCATTCAGAACATAATAAATAACTGAACTTTGCTCAAAATCGTTTTTCGTTAGCAAAAGTTTATCGTTGGTTACAAATATAAATTAAACTAATTTACGTATCTTACCTTTCTAATTTCTTACCTGCAACATTGGTATACTGGTCATCAGTATCAGCTATTTTTTTAATTTGTATTTTTGGTCTACATTTCATAATCTTAAATAAATCGTACAAAAAAAAATACCAAAAATCCACTTCAGTCTTTCTTCCCTAAGACAATATATATGTATCTATTATACAGTGGAATAGTCCCTTTAGCGGGGAAAATCCGAAAAAATTAAAATTTAAAAACAATAAGAAATAAAATGTATGACGTAGATACAATTGCGGAAGAAAAAACATTGTTCAAAGTGTCTACGACTTTGTAAGTGATATACACATTAAGATAACAAAGCAATAGAACAAAAAAGCTGTCCTAGGATAAAGGAGATAGGTGCAGCTACTGTTGTAGGTGGCGAGTTGAGAAGGTAGAATATAGACGGGAATTTAATGTATATCTGTAAGCAAGAAAAACCGATTCCGAGCAGAGTACAGTTGATAGTGTTGATTTGTCATCAATATATATGTCATAGTAAAGTAAAATAATTAAATAGGCATTATATATTTTCTTTAATAATCGTATAATATTGAACCGATTTTCTAGTTTTTCCTACGATTTTTCCTATGTTTTCCTTCGGTTTTTCACATTTTTAAGGAAAACTCCAGGGAAAATCAAAAAATTACCTCCTTTAATTACCTCTTTAGTCAAATTTACTTTTAGAAAAAGTGCTATCATTATAAGTTAGAGCAAAAATTGTACGTAGAAAAGTTGTTCACAGGAAAAAAAAGATGCCGTAATATTCTTTATACTTTTAACCTAACCTAACCTTACCTACATTTGGTACATTTTCGTTCAGTTTGTCTTGGTTTTTTTAATATGTTGAGAAAACTCTTGAAAAAACCGAAAAATGATACCCCTAAAGTTCCGCCCCAATCAAGTTTTCTTTCAGAAAAAATGATACACTTGTAATTTGGAGCAATATGTGGGTAGAAAAGTTGTTCACAGTTTAGAAAAAAAAAAAAAAAAAACATTATTGTTAAACTACGCTTCTTCGTTCCCCTCAGAATCTAAAAAAATACAGATGGTTCGAACATTAAAAGTACTGAAATCTAATGTCAATTAAGTATAATATTTTCAAACACATACAACCACGTGTTATGTTTGTTTTAGAAATGGTAAATACAAACTTTGGAAATTCTACCATGGCCGCCGTACCGTTAAAGATAAGCCCGAATAACGGAGATGGCGAATGGTCGGCCATCATGGTACACTCGAACAGGACGGGCGCAAACGTATTGCATGTCAGGGTAAGATCAATGATAATACGATTATGACAGAATAAAATAAATAAGAATACGGGACACTAAATTTAAAATGCTGACGACAAAGCGTTTTTTAAATGTTTATGGTTGCCTATAATTAGCCCCTTACGTTTTATCGTAATCAGTTGTTTGATAAACCAGAACTTTTTAATTATGTAAGCTGTTGTTAATGTTATTATATGAAATAAAAATGTTCATGTTTCTTTTCAAATATTGCTTAACATTTTATTATTTAAATTGTACAAATTCGAACTTTAAATGATTGTAAAAAATAATTATTCTACGTTCAACTTTATTTGTTTTGCCACTAAAATACGTAACTTATGATTAAACTCGTATTAAATTTTTTAGCATTTTGACAACGCCAAAATAATTAAATCTACTCGTAAAACCAATAATGAATCAAAAAAAATGCCAAGAAACTGTGGTTAAATACTGTAGATTGGTATTTACGTTTTGGTATTTTTTTGGCTAATAATATTATTTACATTATACATTTAAGGCGTTTTTATAGGCAACCCGCTATGACGCTAGATCACTACGTAGAGCACAGTTTCCTAGAAATTTAACGAGTGTCCCGCATGGTCATCTGTAGAATTTGAATGATAAAATACATATAAAATTTATTTCGTGTACTGATATGTGTGTTCGAAAATTATTTATAGATTACGCCGCCGAACAATTGTATCGTGGGAAAATGGATAATGGACGTGGACATCCGATGTGGGCAAATGGTGACGTTGTTTTCGGCTCAAAAAAATCCAATGTATATACTGTTTAATCCTTGGTGTCCAAGTAAGCTTCAACATATTATAGGCAATTTAGGCTATGATATATTTCTTTTGCGCATATTTTTAAACAGTTGATGTTTACAATAACATGTTAACACTCAAAATATTCGACTGTTCAAAAATCGTTTTACGCAGGAAAAAAAATAAAGGCCTACTTTATTAAGAAATAAAATTTTAAGCACAAAAAAGGATGGACATACTTCGCACGTGGGTGCAGCCACTGTTGTAGATGAGAAGTTGGGAAGGTAGTAGAGGGGAAATTTAAAGTATATCTGTAAGCAACGATGAACCATTTCTAACGAAAAAACAATTCTAAGCAAAGTTCAGTTGATAGTGTTGTTTCATCAACAATGTATATGTATAATTAAATATGTATTTTATATTTTCTTTAATAATTTTAAAAATATTTGTTTAATTTTAAACCGATTTTCCAGTTTTTACTACGTTTTTCCCAATTATTCCAATTTATTGGGAAAATTCCTGGGAAAAACAAAAATATGACCTCCTTAAAGTATTTTCCCAGTCCGATTTCCTTAAAAAAAAGTGCCACTTTTATTAATCGGAGCAAGATTTCTGGTAGAAAAGTTTGCACAACAAATCAGTGGATATTTTGCGATTGAAATAGTCCGAGCGAATGATAGCTTGGTCTCTAGGTACACCTAAAATGCTGTTACTTGTTCCTTGTTTAGGTAAAAGAAAAAAATTAAATGCAAACAATTTTTTTGGAAACCCGGGTTTGAACTCATGGATAAAAATAAGTAGGATGAAAACAAGTATCTATCACCATTAGACTACGACAGACATAATGTAAAGAAGGCAATATAGAGTTATTTAACTTAACATATAATATCCGCATAATATCAGAACTTTAAAAAGTTATAATTTCAAAAATAAGTCAGTCCGCTTAATTCTGATTTCACCATCGTTCTTAAATCGGCAATATACATATGTTCAAAACAAGTGGCACCGATCTCCTCTGAAACATCTAAGCCATTTTAAGTAACATAACAACTTAAAACACCCACCCCATCGGTGCTGCACATAAGTAGAAGTTTAATCTATTCCCTTCTAACCCCCTTTAAAAAGATCATCCGTCCCGAGGATATCTATTACAAAGACCTTAAAATTATTTATTAGAGTAAACATTTTTTTATGAAGAAAATAACTGATTTTAAAGATCAATTTTTACTGGGGGTATTACACCATAATTGTAATAAACACTTCAATTTTCTAACACAAGATCTATTTTTGTTTAATAACGTAGCAAAATATTGCCTCTTAACGACTAATGCGGGGGTTCTTAACCGGTGGTCCATGGCACCCTAGGGGGTCCGTAGAGGGTAACTCGGGGGTCCATAAAGTGGGTGTGAGATTTTTAAAATTACCCAAATATAAATTTGTTTCAAATTATTCGATGAATCAAAATCGTCGGTTAAGATAAAAAATGTTATGTATATAATGTAAACTTTTTTTGTGAACATTGTGTTCATCATGTATATTTATTATTTACGTAAACTTGAATGGTTGTTCATATTATTTTGGTAAAATATTCGATAACGCTATTGCCTATTAGATAAAAATTAAATTTGTCCGCTCGGTCACTCAAAACACAACGGGAAAAACTAGTCATTATTAGTTCATACAATATCATATCTAGATTACGATATTTATGTAACAATACAATTTAAAAATTTTAACTGAACACGAAAACCTATCTCTCAGCTCTCAATATACCGCGTTGCAGTTGACCCGTCGCGACGACCTCACCTAACCGTCGCGGCACCGTCGCGCTGCACACAGTGTCGTTAAACTCGTTAAATTGTGTTTTGTCACCTTCGTATTCCGACCGTTACCGCGTTGGATTATTTGCTCGTCATAATCACTCCAGTTTACGTATTTCTTTAATTTTATTTTGTTGAAAAGTTATTATGTCAATGTGAAAAAAAAAGAAAATATGATAACTCATATACATTGTATGGTTTTACATTTATTACCGAACGCGATGGTTCGCAAAAATCGCAATGTTTTCTTTGGGAACAAATTCTCGCAAATGGAAGCATGAAACCAGTAAAACTCAAAGAACGTCTTGTTTCGTTACATCCTTAACATTCATCAGATAATTTAGAAGTCTTTCAAACAAAAAAGGCACTTTTTGAAAAAGGTGGTACATTAACCAAACTTGTATTTGTACCTCCATAAAAACCATGTCTCGAAGCATCTTACTAAGTAGCGTACCGCATTACTAGAAATAAGAAACCACATACTATCGGAGAATCATTAATAAAACCATGTGCATTAGAAATAATAGAATTGGTTTGTGGTTTAGAACAGCGAAAAAAAATTGAAGCTTATTAATTATTATAAAACAAATTATTAAATCTTAACTTCCATTTTTTTCATATTCTGAATTTAGCAAAGAATGTGTTGGTTTTAAAAAGATTTTTATTATTTTATTAATTTTTTATGTGAACACTTTTTTTTACCAGAAATCTTACTCCGATTATCAAAAGTAAAGCAGCTTTTCTGAAGGGAAATGTTATTTAGGCGGTATTTTAGAAAGGTCGTTTTTTTTAAATTCTCATTAATATTTGAGCCAATGAGGATAACTTGGTACTTTACATTATAATAGATTGAAAGATTAAAAATAAGGTTGTCATTAGCAACCGTTTTTATTTAATTTTATTATTTTTAAGTTTTTATAATCTTAATCTTTTTTACACAATCTTTGCTGTCGTGGAAACGCACATTGTAATCATTTGACTATAATATGACATATATATATTGTTGACAAAACAACACTTCTCAACTGAACATCACTCAGAATTGTTTTGTCGTTAGCAATGGTTTATCCTTGCTAAAAGATATCCTTATAAAATTATAAAATTATTATAAAATTTATCCTTGCTATACATTAAATTGCCATCTGTATCCTACCTTAAAAACTTCCCACCTACAACAGTGGCAGCTCCCACGTACTAAATATGTCCATCCTTTTTTCAAATGCTGTTTAAAAACAACATTTGTCATGTTAAACAACTGTCATGTTACGAAAGAAATGGAAACGTTTCGTTAGATAATATTATGGTGTTCTCCAAGAAATTTAGTGAAAACCACTTGTATTGTAATAGTTTTAAAATTATATTTTAAAGACCGAATTAGGAAGTAGTTTCGTTAAACCGTGTTTTCTCTAGTCATATTTTTAATAAAATATTACTTGTGGTCCAAAAAAAAAAAAATCCAGGTTTTTAATGTTGGTTTTTTCTTTAGATATTATATTTTTATATTTCTACATTATTAAAAAATACAAACGCTATATAATATAATTATATAATTTGGTTTTGTGCAGCTGACGAAGTTTATATAGAAAGCGAAGAGCTCAAAAACGAGTACGTGTTGAATGAGGAGGGGCTCATGTGGCGAGGAAGTTATAACAATCAAAAAGCTGTGGTGTGGAAGTACGGTCAGTTCCATAAGGACATGTTGGATTGCAGTTTCTTGCTGCTGTTGAAAATTCGGCGTTTAGGACTCATATACTGCAATGATCCGGTTCAAGTGTCCAGAAACCTGTCGGCCGCGGTGAGCGTTAACATCGAAAAACTCTTTCGCGAAAAGGCCTAACTTAACCTCTAAACCTATCATTGATTTGTTTGTTTATATACGAGTATATTATTTTATGATTTAGGTAAATGCTCCCGATGAGTTGGGAGTTATCCACGGCAATTGGACCGACGATTTTTCAGGCGGAACGCCACCTACCAGTTGGATGGGAAGCGTGGATATTTTAAGTAGATTCATCAGAACGAAAAAACCGGTTAAGTACGGACAGTGTTGGGTTTTTGCCGGTGTTCTCACTACGGGTTAGTATAGCATAATATTATAGTACACATTGTTATGATTAATGATAAGATACCGATGACCTAACAAAGTGCATAGGCTATTACCAACAATATTTTTAAAAAATCTTTTCATAACCTAAACGACCAATAATCCTATCTCTAGTTATCAAATCGTAACAAAAATCGTGTTGGAAAATGATTTTATGATGATCGAAACTTAAAGTTCTACTCATATTTCCATATAAATGATTAAAATAAAGTATTTTATCGAGTTATTCAGTTTATTTCGCTTTTACTATAGACTTATAATAGATAGACCGTTTTGTATATAGCTTCTTAATGCAAAAATTTGCGCAAGACGGACCGCAGACTCTAACATAAAATGGCTTTTACACGTTTATAGTATTGTTATAATGATTATATTGTACAGTATGTAGAGCTATTGGAATACCTTGTCGACCGGTAACGGCATATTGTGCGGCACACGACACGCAGAATAGTCTGACGATCGATTATTTCGTAGGCGATGACGGGAAAATAATGGATGAATTGCAAGTCGACTCTATTTGGTAAGTTTATAACCCATGTCTTAAAATATTATAATACGCCAAAGGTGGTGGTACTGGAAATTTTCTGGACTTTTCTGTCCATGAAAACTAAATTAATAACAATTATAATTTAGTTGTCAAATAATAATTAAATCGTATTTTCCATCCGTGTTTTCAATGTAACAATAAATAAACAGAAAAAAAAATTAAATTTTTTGAATTATAAGATTGAAAGTCCAGTGTCATCCACCCATTAGAGGTTTAACTCCGGAATAAAAGTAGCCAAAATATATCCTAGATAACACAATCTAGCAATGAAAGTCCCATCGAAATCGGTTCCACCGTTCCTGTGTCATAGTGGCGGCTTGTGAGGCTAATGTTCTGAAAATTATAATTGAATGGGGTGTTAATAAACATACACAGAGAGATGGTCAACATATTTGTTGACTTCAAGCTTCGGTTATCAGAGTAGTTATTATTTTAAAATTGAAAATATACCTATGAGTAAAACCACAGGTACATATTTTTTTCTGAAACCAATCAACGTATATTACTAAAATATTATGTTTTATGTAAACGAAATTCTGTTTAAGATTTTTAAAAATGTAGTTTACAATAAATTAAAGGTTTTATAAAATGTAAATATTTCAGTTTTATTACACCTAGTGTAAATGTTTAATAAATTGAACGGCGGTACACGAAAACAAATACGAAAGTTCAAAACAATTCAGACGAATCAGACGGACCACCACAAGCGACGATTCGAAGACAGAAATATCAAATAACAAAATAATATGACACATTCACAACGGTTGTCGGTTAGGTTATCGTTAAATCAATTCCACCGTCCTCCAGCCGTAATACCGGTGTATGGCATATTATAGTGAAAATAATAACGCTGTGACAATAATAACTGGATACTAGTTATGTGTTTTGTACGTGTATTACGTAGAGGTGATGATCATCGCGCATGCGCAATTCTATTTATTTAACAGTCGTGTGATTTGCGTAAATATGAGTGTATGTGATTTATATTTTATAATATATACACAATAAACAGTGTGCGGTGCACACACACGTAAAAATTCAGAGGCGATATTAGACGGTGCCTCTTTGACATTATCCGAACATCGCCGCCGGCTGTAACACCCGCGAAGCACGTTTGTTTACGTAATAATTATTTCGTGCGTTTCTTATCAGCCCATAGAATAAACACCGGATGATATACTAACGACGCAACAACAAAATATGACGATTCATAATTATTATATTTCGTAAATAAGAATTTTTTTTCCCAAATAAAATCGTAAATAAATTAAAAACTGTTGACGAAAGATGCGCGATCGGTGAGCTAAGAAGTATGCTTTTTGAATATTATTCTACAAAATTTTTAATGAGGCACCACCTCACTTGCCTCACACCTAAAGCCGCCACTATTCTGTGATTAGGCCGGACAGACAAACCGAAATTTCAATTGTTTTTATACGTATAAGATAAACGAACCTGTAACCTGTAACTATAAAAGACATATAGTAGTTAATAACATATGTTCTATATATATATATACATAATTATAATATTATAACCTTTCGTGTATATAATACACATATGATCTAACCACTAATAAACTAACCTATTATTACAATTACCTTTACCAATATTGTTCAAAATCCCGGAACCCATTATCCGATGAAAGGAACTACCACGTGTGGAACGAGGTTTGGATGGCTAGGCCAGACCTGAAAGTGCTGGATCGCAGCTGGCAAGTGATCGACGCCACACCGCAAGAGCTTAGTGATGGCCAGTTCAAGTGCGGTCCCGCCAGCGTCACTGCTGTTAGGACCGGCGAAATCCGTGCACCGTATGACACGGCTTTCGTGTTTTCTGAGGTGAACGCTGATAAGGTATACTGGAGGTACTACGGCATATCTCAACCATTGAAGCTGTTGCGCAAGGAAACGGAGGCGTAAGCAAAGTTGTTTAAATCAGGGACTGTAACCTTGATGATTTTATCGGTTCTGATTCTGGTTCCGGTTCTGGTTAATACTGGTCCTAAACTAATTTCTTTTGAATACAATTATATAAATTAAATAACTTTATGTATCCCTCCTTCCCAACTATTCACTTACAATAGTGGCCGCACCCGGTTCGTTTACTTAAAGCCGTAACTTGGTTGGTTTGAACGTACGTGGGTGGGATTTTTACTAGTCTAGTGTATATAGGTCTATTATGGGCACTTCATATAAATAGTACCTTCTTATATGATTTTTGGATCAAATATATCTCGTTAAGATCTAGTGATAGGAAAGTGGTTTTAACGCCTACGAATTTGGTTTGACGCCCCACATAAGTCCCTCCATAGTTTGATATCATAAAATCTCTTCCAAAAGAACTATTCTGGAAGTCGTCTTGGAACTCGTCATGAGCTGGAGGACAAATTTTTCGGATCCATATATAAAATTCAGAAAAAACAATGTACATATTTTTGGTATAATCAAGGTGTATTAATATACATACAGAACCGGATTAAAGGGGAGCCAAGCGGGCTATAGCCCAGCTACTCCCTCTCAAAAAAAATATTACGAGCTTGCAGCGTTTCTACAATTATTAATATACAATTTAAAAAATTATTTTAACAATATTTATTAAAAGACTTCGAAGGTGTCGACTGTCTTGACAACGAATTTTAGTCCAAATGATTACCAAAACCTGCTTCATTCTAAAAGTTTGATTCAATCTAAATTATGTTGTCATTTTGGATCTATGAGAGCATTATTTATTAATTATTAAATATTCTTAATTTTTTGAAAAACATAAATTAAATAATGATACTGAATTTGATGATAATTTGAAAACAGAATTATCAGTTTCTTCAGATATTGACAATTGTAGTGCAATAGCAAAACTTCTTTATGAACGAAATCTTATTGATATTTTTAAAAAATTGTATATTAAATTTAGATTATAGCTGACAATAACGTTGGCAATTTATGAAACAAGATGCTTATTTTCAAAGTTGGCTTTAATTAAAAACGACTAAGATCTACACAAATTGAAGATAGGTTGAACGAATTAATAATTATATCAATTGAAAATGACATAATATGTAAAAAAAAAACTATCATTTGATGACGTTTTAGATACTATTGTATCAAGTAAATTTAGAAAAAAAATATTTTAAATAATCATTTGTTTGTATTTTTGTATTAATGTCATATATTTTACATTTTAACCCTTAATTAGTTTGTATTTTTTAATAAATGAACAATGTAACGTAAATTTGCTCTCTAGGGGAAAATATTTTTCTTATTTAACTAATAAATATCAATTGACATATTATAAAAATACTTTTTTTGTAAAATTAGGGCCCCCAAAAATAAATTAGCTCAGGGCCTACAATTTCACTAATTCGGTTCTATATATATATATAAATACGCCTTGGGTACAGTAGTATAGTTTCATATTGATAATGGTTATCTGAAGACTACTGTGATAGAATAGTTAAATAATCGTTTGGTACAACTATCGCATGTCTACTTATGATATAAGTTTTATTATTTTTGATATTATATAAATCATTTAAAATGTTTTAATCACTTTAGTCAAGTTACAATTTATTAACTTCTTAATAATATACATAGTTTTGATAATACAAAATGCATATTAATTCATTAATGATATGAGAACATTGTTTAATCTTTGTATCGCTTCTCTTTTATTTATATACTTATATCATACAATATAAAATAATTGTATATAATTTTATACAAAAATATTAATTTTTTATGATCACTGTGATTAGAAGAGTATACCATAGGACAGTTCCTATTGATGTTAAATCGGAGTCGGTAAATTGCGTCCCCAAAAAAAGGTCATAGTCATATACTATGTAAATTGCGGCCCATGTACTTTTAAAACATACGTAAATTGCGTCCCGCAATATATATATTATTTAGCAACGTTGCATGGAAATAAAAATAATTTAGCATATGCAATCGTATGCCTAAATGGGTATCGCCGATAAGGACTACGTGCAATCGTACTCCACCGGTATTTATAATATTTTGAAAATCAGAATCATCCTACAAACTATATGGATGCATTTTGACAGTTAAAGAAGATGTTTTTTTATTTCTTAGAACCGATAAGAACCTAAAAGTACTTACAATATATAAACGGGTGCAGCCACTATTATAGATAGTGCTTTCTGTAATTCTGAGCGGAGTTCAGTTGATAGTGATGCTTTGTCAACAATATATAACATGTCATTTTATAGTGAAATAATTAAATAGGCTTTATTTATTTTTTTTAATAATATTTGTTTAATGTTGTACCGATTTTCTCAGTTTTTTTTACGTTATTCCCGGTTTCCCCATATTTTATCCCGGTTTTTCTTATTTGCTAGGAAAACTCTTAAGAAAATCAAAAAATGATTTTTTTAAAGTACCTCGCAAGTAAAATTTCCTTATAGAAACATTGCTATAATTAAAGTTGGAGCGAAATTGCTGGTAGTAAAGTTGAACATAGAAAAAAAGAAGTCCATAGTATATCGTAACTAATAAATTTCTTATATTTTCCCGGTTTTTTTTTTGGGGGGTTTTTCAAATTTGATGAGAAGATTCCTGAGAAAATCTAAAAATGACCTTCCTAGTAGAAAAGATGCGCACAAATAAAAAATAATAATAAATAAACATCTTTTTAGAATTATAGGCTTTTTCGCTTCACTCAGAATGTAGAGCTATAATTAACCTTTAAAGACAGGACATTTTTTTTATTTGATCATTAACTTCCTATACTCATGTAATCGTGACACCGTTCCTATTAATTATTCTTAATATTGTATCAATTTTATTGTATATTATATGTACATTGTAATAATTTTTTGAATTTGTGTATAAGAATCGGAAAACTAATCTGTACAAAAGCGGTTGGTAGTTGGGAACAAGAAGACATCACGAGCATCTACAAATATCCCGAAAGTATATTATTTTAATTTTATCTTATCATTTAACTTTTTGAATACTCCCCCAACCCCTATAATGTGAAAAGAGAACTTTGAAAAAAGTATTATTTTTAAATCTCTACCAAGTTCATAATATGTAGGTGTACCAGTGACAATTTTCAAATACCTACTTTTTTTTTTAAAAAAAAATTCTTCTTCTTAATAATATTCGACTTACCATAAAGTTATATAGATTTACCGCTATTTTCTATTAATCCGGTAATAATATCAGATTATTGAATATTACTTTTAAATAAATTCCACGTTTTTTTTTTTTATATTAACGTGTAATATATTACTCTCAAAAATATTACGAAAAACTGTTAATTCAAAATGTAATTATGTATTTATTTATAAAAGCAAAACAAGTCATTTTTATTAATATCAAATGATAAAGTAATCACACATCGTGAATTATGTGACCAAATTTGAGATATTAATTGTTTTTAATATTTTTTCAGATTCAAAAGAAGAAAGAGACACAATGTTCAACGCGTTGAAGAAAAATAATAACTTATTTAGCCGTTATTATTTAAATGAAGATTTCAACGAAATCAAATTTGACTTCGAGTTGATGGACGATATAACCGTTGGAGAAAATTTTAGGTACGAATTGAATAGTCAATTCAGTGGGCAGTATTTATTTTAATATCTACAATATCTGCATATTATATGATTAATGAACTTACTAAATCTTAACCTTTTTTTAAATAACATTTTGTATAACCTATTGGATGTAATAATAATAGTGTAAAACAATGAAAAAAAAAAGACAAATAATTGGAATAATTATTAACTAATAAGATCGTGTTATCGAACGTATAAAAACTAGAATCTTGTATGAACCGGGGTGGCCTGACCCAACCCTAGTTTCGACTGCTTCGAAGCCTAATTGGGATGATTCAGTCCTATTCATTTTTCGGATCGGATTAGTTCGGACTCTAAAATAGTTCATATTTTGGTTCAGGTTAAATTGAGTCACCCCTAGAACTCTGCACGGACTGGGCGATTCGAGTTTCGGCCCAAAACTGACACAACCAGTCTCGTTCGGAAAAAGTGCTAAATTATGATTATTTTTTGGATCGAATTGAGCTAGATTTTCGGATTTTGAAATCGGATTGGATTGGATTGAATTTTTATCGTGCCCGAGTAGGGCCCTAGTTAGAACGACCAAATCATTGTCGTCATTGGATTAGTGAATATACGTGTAGTCAGTTTATAAGTTGATTTATAGATTTTCTGAAATAAAATATTTATAAATTGAACCAGTTTAATAACTGGTAGTTGATACCTACGAGTATATATAATTTATAAATTTTGAATCCATAAATTATGCATTTCTACAGGTTCACTTTTGCTATTATTTTGATTGTTATTTATATGAAGTTTGAAAATAAATATTACATACTAATCATATTTAGACAACCGAAATGTTTGTTCTTAAACACAAAATTTGACAAAAAATGGAAATCCTAAACAAATTGTATGTCCACAAAAAGTACACCCCCTTTGGAGAATTCATATATCCAGTGAAGCAATTAAAGAGGGGGGTTAGGGGTTGTGACCTCCCAAATTATGTTTGTGAGTTTTTTTTTTAAATTCTTCGTAGTACGTTGTTACAATACATAAATAAGTGATAACATCTACGAAGTGTTTTGGTTATAACTTACAAGTTACTATAGACTTTATAGTATACTCTATGATATAGATTAATATATAGGGCTGGACCTATACCGATAACTAATGTTAATATTGGTACTATCGGTAAATCGGGTATCGGTTTTATTTTGAATTGATAGTGAAATCGATACGATGTATACAGTGCAAGTCACATATAAATTTGTATGCAATGACTGTGGTTATAGCAATAATTATATAGACATTCTGAAAAAACTTTTGTTAAATTACAACTTATATCGGTTGTCAAATTTTAAAAAAATACAAACATTTTGTTGTATAGGTTCATAAAATATCGAATTGGTTATTCGATTTATATCGGCAACGTGTATTGGAATATCGAACATCGGAAAAAAATATTTTTGGTTCAGTTCTAGTAATAGAACTATTAACTTTTTTTTGTTACCTGGAATTTCAGTTAGTAGGTACTAAGTACAAGTGTTCTATATTATATTTATTACATGAACTCTATGGTATTTGGTAATAAATTATTACAAACATGTTCAGCGTTAAGTTTTATGTTATCAGTGTGGTTTTATTATCAATGGAAATATCCGTTAAATGTTATAATATAATTATTAATAGAATAATCGAGCGTGTCCAACGTAAGTTTCTCGGTTTAGTCGCCTCCCGTTTCAATATCCCCTATCCACCGCACGATTACTCTCCCATCATCCTGGAATTACGCCTATCTATTTTTAAAATTAGTCTAAATTCTTTTTCAATATGCATTATCTATACATAAAATGTAAGCAATTTAAAGATTTTATTCATAAACTTAATTTAACCTTACCCCCTTCTCACTACCAAACACATTTCGAAATTGAGCTATCTATAACCATCGCATTACATGTTCGAATATGTATAGTTTTAAAAATATTATGTATAAATGTAAAAGAAAAAAAAATGATTTAGTGACATTCGGTGATAGTGGAACTAATTCAAAAACGATATTATAATATATATATTTTATATTTTTATTTGTATTTTAGAGTCGCGCTAAAAATTACAAATCGGGGACACAAGGATTATACTATCAAGGTGATTTTAAGAGTAGACACTGTGGATTACACTGGGAAAAACGGTTCAATGGTTAGCAAACATGAAGAAGAAATAGTTATACTTCATGACCCAGGTAAACTATACCTATTAGTTGATTGAACGAATTATATCGTGATCAACATCACATGAGACACTCAGGAAAATATTAACGTTTTTCAAAATTTGTTTTTTTAGAAATAAATAACTCTAAAATGATACATTCCAGTTATTTGTTGTAATCATTACTTTAAGGGATGAAACATTAAAGCCACTATATACTTTTGATTTTAAAATAGCAACCTATACAACAAATTCCATAGACAGAAGGAGTATTAATATTTAATTTAAATAAATTATGAATTTTTGATTTTCAACAACTCGTTGATGAGTTAGCTACTCCTATCTAAACTCAAAAGTGTATAAACATAAGTGGTGGAATATTATTAAAATGCCGCACTTCATGCCACCACACATATGACACACTACTACTTACCCTCCCGCAGAAACTTAAAAGTGGATTATTTTGTCAACGGATTGACAGACGTTCAAATACAAAAATTAATTTAATTAGTTTAAATTAATTATCTATTTCTAACTATTTATAGGATTTTTACTATAGGTGGGCATTTAAAAATCAAAAGTTGGTTATCTTTTCACCATTTTAATAAAGTTTAACAAAATCTTTTTAAAATATTTAAATTACTCTAGTAATTTAACATTTTAGAATTACTTATTTCTTAAATGTTCTAAAAAACGAATATTGAAAAAAGTTATTACTTCCCGAAATAATAAGTGTCTTACTACGTTATATTGATCACCAATATTCAACAAACAAATATTTCGAGTCAAATTAACTATTTTTCACTTTTAAATTAGACCAATCTAATATATTCGATTAAAAATGCTTCCCTTGAAAAACATACCTTGGTAAGAAAAAAAATCTATAGTAGTGTCAAAAAGTAAAATAATCACAAAAATGGCTTCCAACTACTGCATGATTGAAGTCACTTGTATAATATTGTATGACAGAAAACTATGCAAACAAGAATTTTTCACGAGACACAATAATTACATATAATTCCGTTTGCAGGATCGAACGTCCAGTACGTTGTTACCGTTCTGACTTACTCAGATTATGGAAAAGACGTCAAGAATCAGAACGTTTTCAACGTTTCCTGTTTGGCGAGTGTTATTGATACGGACTATGAGTACTTCGGGCAAGACGATTTCCGAATCCAAAAACCTGAAATCAAGTTCGGAGTGAGTATCAGGGCTGCAAAACAGTAATTAATTAAGTAAACATAACATTAATAATAAACGGTTTGAAATAATTTTTTTAATTGTTATTGTTTTTGTTTGTTTTAAACATTGTTTAAAACCAGACTTTTTAAAAAATATTTTGCTTTTTTAAAATGGTTTTTTCTGTAATATTAATATTAACAAAGAGGATTATTATTTATTAACTTTTATTGTATAAACATAATTAAAAAAGATGTCATAGGAGAATGGGGACGGTTGCAGTCACTATTATAAATAGTGATTTAATGTATACCTGTAAGCATTAATAAACCATTGCATACGAAAAAATGATTCTAAGCAGAGTTCCGTTGATAGTGGTGCTTTGTCAACAATATACATGTTTTCATACCGTTTTTTCCGGTTTTTCAAATTTGATGAGAAAACTCGTCAGAAATTCAAAAAATAATCTCTCTTAAGTACCTTCCTAATGAAATTACCTAATAGAAACATTACTATCATTAAAATTTGGAACAAAATTGCTGGTAAAAAAGTTGTGCACAGGAAAAATAAATAATAATATTTTAGTAATATATTTCGTACATTTCCCTGTTTTTTTCAGTTTTTTGTAAAACTATAAGCTCAGAATCTAAAAGACGGATATACTTCGCACGATGGGCTACTGTTGTAGGTGAGAAGTTAGGAAGGTGCAGGAGAAATTTAATATATAGCTGAAACTGTACGTAACGGTTAACCATATTGCTAGCAAAAAATGATTCTGAGTGGAGTTCGGTTAATGGTATTGATTTCTCAACAATACAATACAGGATGATCCACTAAGTGTGCGCACCACAGTTTTTATTTAAATTCTGATTTTTTAAATTTTTAAGTGTAGTTAAGATTTATATTTTCGAATACTTAGATTTTGCACAATATTTATGGAGTGCCCTGTGGTGATCCAACTTTCGTTTTTCAAACGAAAACCTATATTAAAAATTCCATAATTAGATGGAATATTTTTTTAAAAAAATTTTGGTGTTAACATTTTTGATTTCTGTCAACCCGTTGACGAGATATTTCATTTTTAAGTTTAGGTAGGAGGAGAGTAGTGGAGCACTAATAAAATGCCGCGCGCCGTGCCGTCACACAAATGATACACAATTTAACCATACAAATGGGGTGAACACGCTTAGTGAATCAGCCTTTATCCTTATATATAATATATAAAATAACATGTCTTAACTGATTTGACTGACTGACGGATTCATCATGGTTTAGCTCAATCCACTCGACTGATCGGGCTGAAATTTGGCATACAAATATTTATTATGACGTGAGCATCTCTAAGAAAGGATTTTTAAATATTTTACCTCTAAATGGGTAAAATTGGAGTTTTATAGTATTTTTGGTACGAATATCAAATTGTATAATTATAAATTATTATTTATTCATGGGTTACCTAGGTGACATTTATGACAATTTGGCTGTCGTGGACAAGAAAATTATTATTATTACTATTATTTACACTATTATTCAACAATACAAATTCTGAGCGGACTCAGTTGATAATGATACTTTGTCAACAATAAGTCATTTTATATTAAAATAATTAAATAGGCTTTATATATTTTCTTTAATAATATTTGCTTAATGTTGTTCCGATTTTTCCAGTTTTACTTCGTTTTTCCCGTTTTTTCTTCTTTTTTTTCTTATTGATTTTTCAAATTTGTTGAGAAAACAACTGAGAAAATCGAAAAATTACCTTCTCAGACCGATTTCCTAAATCTGAGCAAATCTTTTGGTAGAAAAAATAAATATCTTTATAAAACTGTAAGCTTCTTTACTTCATTCAAAATCTAAAATAATTACATATGCATTAAGTATTTTCTTTAATAACATTTGTTTAGTATTGTGCATATTTTCCCATTTTCCTCCGTTATTTCTCGGTTTTTGTCATTTATTGGGAAACTAAAAAAATAACCTCCCTAGAGTATCACCTCAAATCAGATTTCCTTTTAGAAAAAGTACTACTCTTGTAAATGGGAGCAAGACTTCCGGTAAAAAAATTGTTCATAGATAAAAAACAAAGAAATAAATAAACATTAATATAAAGCCAATACATTCAGCTAGTTGCATTTTAATTTATGAATTTATGATTTTACCTGACGATGAATATTTAATTCGAAACAGGTCGTACAATACATACAGGGTGATTTTTTTTATCTGGTAAATATTTCTGAGAACTTGAAGTGAATTTGATTTCTGTTTTTTCTCATAATTATAAAATCATTTAAGCTCTACTTTAAAATAATTTTTAATTTTTTACCCCTAATTCATATACCATAAATAAATGCATACTTTTGATTTTCAAATAGGAATCCTCTCTTTTGAAGATATGTTTGAATAGAGAATATTTTTCTAGATATTTTTGATATGCATCACACTAATATCAGATTTACCGTTTGTGATTTATAACAGTTTAAAGTCTATACCGTTTGAATAGGGAAGGGTGATAAATTACCTATCTATGATCCTTCTATACTCCTCCGATCTAAACTGTTGTAACTCATAAACGGTAAATCTGATATTAGTATGATGCATATCAAAAATTTCTAGAAAAATATCCTCTATTCAAATCTATCTTCAAAAGAGAGGATTCCAGTTTGAAAATCAAAAATATGCACTTATTTAAGGTATATGAATTAAGGGTAAAAAATTAAAAATGGTTGTAAATTTAAGCCTACACTATTCCATAATTATTAGAAAAAACAGAAATCAAATTCACTTAAAATCCTCTGATAATTACTGGTTAATGATAAATATCACTTAGTATATTATAATACTCTCGACAACACGCATTCATTTATTTATTTATATATTTATTTATGAATATTAACTACATAAGAATTTTGTTTTTACTTTTTTAGTATTTAGTTATTCTATTAATTAAGTTACAATTATTAAATTTTATGTTATATGTATTATTATTATTATTATTATATTATATAATGTCCTATTTCAGATGGAAGGTACACCGGTTGTGGGTCAAGATATTATGATCAACCTTTTGTTCACAAATCCATTGCCTGTATCAATGAAGAACAGCAAATTTATAATATCCGGCACTTCATTGCCAACTTTTGTAATAAAAGTCGGGTTCGTACAATATGACTGAATAGACTGAATCATAAGCCATTAACTGCATACAAATTAATAATTGAATTAACATATAACTATCATTATAATATCTTCATCTTTTTCTGGACTTAAAAACTCTCTTTGAGTTATTTCCACCACAAAAATATCATGTCATATATCCATGTCTTAGACTAAGTCTTTCCAGTCTACTACTCCCAGATTCCTTAGATCTTCTTTGAGACCTTCTTCCCCTGAGGTTTCTATTTCAGCGCTGCTCTTACATGATCGTCCTTAACTTTTGTATTCTCTTCGCATTATTTGATCTAATCATTTTATAAGTAGTCTTTGTCCTTTAATAAAACTGGCTACTGGTGCCAAATTTACTGTATCATATACATAGATACAAATACAAATTTTAACATGTAGAGGGGGGCTGGGAAAACATATAACACAAAAACCCGTGAAGGGTCTATCCCCCACATTACCCCCATTATCTGGATTTTATTTTTTATCAAGTTCATATACCTATCTTTAAACAATATGTAATTATTTTTTCATTTTAAAGTTATAAATGATATTATTTTATATAATATAAAATTACTTTTTATATTTTTCTTAGATATAAGCGTATGATACATTTAAAGTAATAATATATACAAGGTTGTGTATCATAAAATATTATTATTTATAAAAATATAGTAAAATAATTACGAATACTAAAAAGACTGATTTATGTCTGATTTATTTATTTACAATTGTAGTTTATGATCAGTTTTAACAGATTCATTTAATATTTCTTTATCAACCTTTCTTGGTTTAATCATAATACACAGTTCTTCATCAACTTCATTTCAAATTTTACTGAATCAACATAAATTTGCAATAATTCTTAAGAGTATATGATGGTTTTAAAATATTCAATTTTTGTACATAAAAATATATTTTAATTTTTTAAACTCATTTTATAATGATCAATAAAACAAGTGCTGTCATTAAAACCAAGTTTGAGTAAATTGTATACGCCAATTATTGTTTACCAAAGCTATCTGCTGAAACTGTTTTTTCTAAATTTTCAACGAAATTTTGAAAATAAATAGTTCCTCAGTAATCTTCTAGATAATTTACTTTTTGTTAAGTATCAATTTGCATATTTTCAGAACTAGTGATAGTTGATAGATAAAAATAAATAAAATACTGGCTATTTTTCTTCTTCGTTTTGACCCTTTTGAAAATAATTTAAAAATATTATATAATAATATCATTTATAACTTTAAAATATTGTTTACAGATAGGTATATGAATTTGATAAAAAAAAACAGACAGTTAATAAGGGGAATGTGGGAGGCAGACCCCTCATGTTAAAATGTAGAGACAATTATCATTAGTAAATACAATGTTGCAATAATTTTTTTAACTAGGTAAGAAAACGAAACAAAAATGACACAATTATAAGAGAAACAGATTTTTCTCGTGTTTTGATGTAATTGAGAACTTAACATGTTCATTATTTGTATAATGTCTTCTAATACAATGATATGAAAAGGAAATGAAACTGAATTCATTCATGTCATAATTCCTATACCTAAAATTATATTATGATTACCACACAAATATTTACTAAATAAGAATAGTTTATAGAGTATAATTTATTTTACCTTTAGTTTGGAAGCTAGCTCGGTCATTTAAACATTTAATCTCCTCCTTCAATACATTAATTATTATGGCTTTGAAATTGTGTTTCACTAATGTGCAATTTCACGCTCTACAGTTCCAACGAGTATCATAAATTTGGCTGATTGATATTTTTTTTTTACTGATGATTTTTGTTGACTTTCTACTAGTTTAAAATTATCCGTTGATTTAAAAAGTTTTCAGAAAAAAATCATAAGAAAATTGTAGCCACAGCGACTTGCAGCAATACCAACTTTGAAAAGAAAAATATTCTGATTATATTATTATAATATCCGATTGTATTAACAACAGAATAAGAATATTTATCAAACCTAAAATACCAAAAAAAAATTAAATAAATACAAAAAACTAAATTTTGTATTTTATATTCTATTCATATAATTTATTTCATAATTTTTTTTTTTTTTTTTGATGGGCGCTAATTCCCCCAACCCCCCATTTTCTTCTATGATCACACAGATTCCTATTGTTACTTCCTCATTAATTTATTGTTGTTCGTCATAAACAGGGTCACAGATTCACAGATTTTTCTCAATATATTGTTTTCGAACGACTTTAGTTTCCTTTCTGTCTCGTGAGTTGTCCGTACTACACAGACCTAATAATACGTAAGGCCTTAAGGACATTAGTCTTATGATAGCTGCGTAAAACATTATATTAGTTTTTCTAGACAATAGCTTGGATTAGAAACATAAGTGTAAAATATGTTTTATCTGCCTTATTAAAACAAATGCCGATCTCACTGGTCCGTTTATTTTTCGTGCTTACAAATTAATATAATTAAAATTTTATTATAAGGGCTGTGATATAATTGTCAATGATTAATAAACTATATTTTTTTTCGGTATGTTCTGCAGTAAATTAATTTCCTATAAGCCCGTCATTGTGCCATTTAAGTTTACTCCTCTATCGAAGGGTAAACATACAATCACAGCGAAATGCACCTCCGATCAACTGCAAGACATCGAAAACTTTATACAATTTATGGTGTAAGGAGACAAGATCAAATTTTTATCAATGATTATGTTTTCAAAATGTTATAATAATTATTAAACATAATTATTCAACTATTAGTAGTAACATGTAATTTTGTTTAAATTTTAAAAAAAGGGTTTTTTTTGGAAAACAATTGTTTTATCTTAAATTATAATATATTATAATTTTTTAATGCAGCTAGTAAGCCAACTATTTACTTAAGTTATATATTTTACTTAAGCAATATACTAACGTGTTAAATAAGATAAACAAATAATTTAAGACAAAAACTTGACTGATGTTATAAATATATATACATATATATATATTATGCACCATTATATACCATTATACGCATTATACACTTACATTATATATTAATTTATGTAATAATAATAAATACATTTTCGTTAAATTCTTAATTATTTTATTTAAATCTATGTATTATAATGAAATAATAATTTTTATTCTAGTTATAAAACAATAATAACTTATAATATTATTATTTAATTATTAATTACTAATTACTTATTTTATTATATACGTGTACTTTTTTTTTAATCAAGATTTTCACTAGAATTTACGATACGTTTAGAATACGTTTTTACTCACAATTTGTGTAATAATATTATAATATTCAAAACCTGTTTTCAAGTCGATACAACATAAACACGCAATACCATTATTATTTGCGATATTTCATTGTTATAATAGTTTATTTATATTTTCGTTAACTTTAAAATACATAATAATACGCACGAACAATTGTTACGGGACGTTTGGATACAGTATTTTGACGAGAAGAATGTACAAGCGCGTTTAGGTCTACAAATGGTTTTATTAGAATTTAAACAAAACACGGTCAAAAAAATTATATTCATAAGTGAAAACCGTACGACACCAGAACCCGGGTCAACAATTAGTTGTAATTATCAGGTATAAGCGCACTATGGAAATGACTGAACGGGTTGGCGTCGAGGTGACCGGTACTCCTCCTCGCGCGTCGATGGTGGTATCGACTTCCGACTAAGCTAAACCGTCTCTTGGTGATGATCCCGGTCTCCTAATATACGTTTGTCGCCTCGATCGAGCCCTAGGTGGTGGTGGACGCTGCCGCCGTTGTCTGCTGGTGGCACGTCGTCCGTACCCGTACACGTTTTCCCATTGGCCCGTGAAGACGTATCATCCGTTGTTGCCTGGGAACGACGTCGGTTTACCACACCCGTATTAACAGCCCTGACGTGCGTACACTTAATGCGCGACCGATTTCATATCTTGTCGCGTGGAATTATTAATTTATAATTAACAAACTTCAACACGTGAAGGACACAGTCCTTAACACAATGTGTTGCATTTGCACAACTCGATGGGTCAAAGTGTCCAGAAGAATCTACAATTACAAAACGATTAATTCGACTTTTTTCCATAACAATAAAATAAAAAGTTATTTTTGGATACATTTTTTTTTACCAAAACATAAGAATGTATTTAAATACACATAATTATAAATATAAATATTTGTAATCCTTTTCCCTATGAGAAAAAAAAACAGAATTTGATTACCTTTGTTATTTCCGGAGTTATCAAAATGGGTATATCCTTGTGGGACATCTATATGTATTCCTCTCGAACAACGAATGCTCGGTTATAATTATTGAATAACTAGCCTTTTTCAATAGAAAATACCAAGTAATTGAATGCGTTCAAATATTTTGTCACACTGTTATAAATATAAATAATTCTACTTGGGTATGTTGTGTGAGCATAACATTACAACACTACCCAATATGTTTACTGCATCAGCGGAACTACTAGCAACTTGAACCCCTACAAGGTTTAAACGGTGTACATAACACCATACATTCACAGCAGGCAAGTTTACTTCTTGTAAAAACGCTTACAAACCTTCATATTGTTCTCGTATGTTGCTATATCTCTAACCAATAAGTAATAATTTCAGGTTTACTTCATTTTTAAAACAAATATCTTGAACTATTGAAAAAAGCTGACGACCCGTAATTAATGGCGATTTCTTTAGTTATAATATTATTTCATACAATATTACACGGGGATTTTTTCGTCAAGCTAACATAACGTACAATGAAGGTTAATTGTTCATGCCTAAAAGAATGAAAAGTCGAATTAATTGAAATAATCCAGCTGTTTTAATCCCCATAGCAAAAAAAATATTTCCATAATATGAACATAATATTTTTAGCACAATTTTAAATTTGTCAAATTTTTTTCGATTATTATTAAATAATGGTGTAAATATTATCGAAATAACTATTTTGGATATAGATACAAATAAAGCATTTAACAAATAAAATAATTAAAACTATTGTATTCCATCTATAAAAACTACTTTTAAAAGGACGTCCGGGAATAATGGAGACGGGTGCAGCCACTGTTATAGGAAATTTAATGTACATCTACAAGCAACTATAAACCATTGCTAACGAAAAACGATTCTGAGCGTAGTTCAGTTGATAGTGATGCTTTGTCAACAATATAATATATATGTCCTAAATACCTATTAAGGTAAAATAATTAAATATACACTAAATATTTTCTTTAATAATATTTGTTTAATATTGTGCCGATTTTCCCATGTTTTTTCCGATTTTTTCTATTTATTGGGAAAACTCCTGGGAAAATTGAAAAATTACCTTATACAGAAAAAAAAGGCAATGATATTTTTTTACTAATACTTACATTTCGTACATTTTCCGTTTTTTCGACATCCTGGTTTTTCCCAGATATTATAAAAACCGCCTGAAAAATCAATAAACGACTTTTCTAAATTATCATGAAAATAAAATTTTCTTTCAAAAAATAAGCTACACTTGATACATCGGATCAAGATTTTTGATAGAAAAGTTTGCACAACAAATCGAGGGGTGTTTTTCGAATAAAATAGTCCGAGGAAGCGATAGCTTGGGTCTTTAGGTACATCCAAAATGAATTTGTTTGTTCCTTGTTTAGGTAAAAGGGAAAAAAAATGCAAACTATTTTTTTTTTTTTTTTGTCATTCTAGTTGGAACTCGGAATCCCTAGGGTCATAATAAATTAGATCACGATAAATATACTTTAAGAAGAACAATATACAGAGTAATCAATCTATCATAAGACACTCATCTCGGAAAATATTAACTCTTTTAGAAATTTGTTATATAGAAAATTTTATTAATAAGCACCTCTGCAATTTTACATTTATGTTATTTTTTGTCATCCTAATTTTTGGAAGTGAAACGACTACCTACTTTTGGTTTTAAAATAACAACCCATATTAAAAATTCCATAAATAGATGGAGTAATACTTAATATAAATCTTAGTTTTTAAATTTTAAATTTTCGTCAATCAATTGACGATATGTTCCACTTTATAAGTTTAGGTCGGGGGAGAGTAGTGGTACATTATTAAAACGCAATACGCTGTGCCGCCACACAAATGATGCTCCACTCTTCTTTCCTGATCCAAACTTAAAAGTGGAATTTATCGTCAACGGATTGACGGAAATAAAAAATTTAAACACCAAAATTTATTTTAACTACTACTTCATCTATTTATGGAATTTTTAATATAGGTTGCTATTTGAAAATCAAAAGTAGGTAGTCGTTTTACTACCAAAAATTAAGGTGACAAAAACTAGTGTGAACGTTAAATTTTAGAACAGCTTGTTTCCTAAATGTTTTTTAACATAAATTTCGAAAAAAGTTATTACTTTCCAAGATAATGAATGTTTTATAATAGATTAATTACTCTGTAATGTTATTTAACACAACATATAATATCCGCATAATATCAGAACTTCAAAAAACTATAATTACGAAACTTAGTCAGTCCGCTAATTCTGACTCCACCATCATTTTTAAATAGTCAATATACATATGTTCCAAAAAAAAAAAAAAAAAAATTGAAAAATTATATTTGTTCCACATCATTTTTTTGTCAAAATTTTATATTAAAATTCCCTTATAAAAAAAAAATACCACATCAAACTAAAATTTTTTTTTTTCACTTAAAAATAAAAACATTTCATATTTCATAAAGTATGTATCCTAAAATTAAAGTTTTAAATAGGTTATTAACAAAAGCTATAATTTTTATTTTTGTATTTTATAAATTAATTTAGAATGGTACACCGAACACTTACTTTTACTCCTGATGGGAACATAGCAACAATTTGTTTTCCAATGCAATTAGTTTAATTAACTGATATCGATAATTTATTTGTTATTATATAATTAATGAAATTATCCACTAGTATAGACCTTATGTTGTCATTAGATTTGTTATTTGCTTTATAATAATTTATTATCATTGCTCCTGTAGTAGATGAGTTCAATTGAGTTTGTTCAGAATCATTTCAGTTTTGCTGACAATTGGATCATGATTTTTCAAATGATTTTTAAATTGATGTCTTAGCGAAAAAGTACGAGGTATAGAAGTAGTATACATAGGTATTTGATTTTTGATGTTTCTTATTTTAATTAAAGTATTTAGGTGTATTTTAAAAATAAAGAGTAAAATTTAATTTTTAAATTGTACCAACTCGGAAAACTCTCCATTTTCAATATCTCTGAAGATAAACATTTAAAGGAGAAATGTCTACAATCTTTAGGCATAGATCATTTTAGTGCTAACGAGGTTATTTGCGAAACACATTTTCGGGATGACCTAATAATAGGATCAAATGATATTGTTCATAAATTATGAAATGTTATTTGCTCAGTAAATATATTTGGCATGCAGGTGTGGAAAGGTTCATATGAAAAAACGTATCTACAAAACACAGAAGACAAATTTAGTTGAAAACTTAAAATTAAAAATTAATAAAATAGTTTAAGAGAAAAATTAGAAATTAGATGAAGTTGTTGAACATAATTATATAAAGGCTGAAGTAATAGTTTGTCTAATATATTATTTAACTGGTATGTAACAAAATATTGTAATACATTTACTATTAATTATCATAATATAAAATATTATTAAAAATTAAAAATCACATAATTACTTTTATATGGTATCTATCTAAACCAAATTTTGAAATACATTGGTGACTGCAATATTTGTAAGTTAGCTTTTGTAACACCACAAGATTATTCTAAAAAAATGTGTTCTGCATAAGTTAACATGAAAACGAAGGGACGATTGATACATACGAACAGTTTTGTTTTTGACCAAATCAAAAAAAATTATGTATAGTTTCAGAAAACATTCTTTATCTATACATGTATTTGAACTCATCATCACAGATTTAATGTCTGGAGAAACAATACATTTCCCATGTCCAAGTCGTGGTGGAGATATAATTTAATTTAAGGCGATGTATTATATTAGAATGAGGATGAGGCAATTTTTACAAGAAAATAAGAAAAAAAAATAAATATGACAGAAATTAAAAAAAAATTGCCAAATTAATTGCCGAACATTAACCTATTTACAAATGACGTCATATCTAAGTATAGAATAATATAAAGAGTCGGCTATTTAGTTGAATATATTGTGTATCTGTGGTTTATGGTGTAACGGGCCCAACTTAGGAATAGGACTTGAAGGGAAAATGTTGAAATAAATTAAACTCTAACTCGAGTTTACAAATAATTAATATTTTCACACAAAAGTATTACAAGTCCAATAATAAAATCTTCACAAATATATTAAGTCCAATAATACAATTTAAAACATCAAAAATATTCCAAGTCTAATAAAATAAAATTCACAAAAATATTCATAAAACAGAGGGACACGAAGTTGGTCGCATTTGATCGTGGTGGACTTATCTAATTAGACGATGTTTCGAGCGGAGTTATATATGCTCGGGGAGACCTCCGCAACCCGTCGTTCAAATCACGGCTATCTACATTATTTCTTTATTACACATTTTGTTTATTATCTGGGAATAAATTATCTAAAGATTGCGTTTGTTATAATAAATTATATGTTTAATTTACAACCGTTGTTTAAGGTCTAACCACGCTCTTGGTATATTTATTGTATTCCGGTGACTCAAAAGTTTTGGCAATGAAACCGTAAGAAAATTAATCAAAACGGTGTCTTGTGATTTTTCGATTAAATCATTTTTTCTGGTAGAAAACGTCGTCCGTGTTTTTATAAAATAATGAAATCGTGAAATTGTACGTTTTTACTATTTTTTTTTCCCCCACTTAAGTGCTTTTATTTAAAAAATGATGTCAAAAATCAAAAAAATGACTTGTTTAAAGTACAGTAAAGGATAATTTGAGCTAACAAAAAAGTAGCTACACATAAAAATCGGCTTAAGTTTACTAGGAAAAAACATATCCACAGACTAGAACAAAGAAATAAAAAAAAGAAGAACAAGAAAAATTAAACAGCATTGTAAAACCAATAGCTCTACGCTTGGAATCTAAAAAATTATTGTATAGAAAATTAAGATTATTCATAATTATAAATTAATAATAAACAATATTTGATAGTAACATGTGAAAAAAAACAAATTACACATTTTCACCTCAATTTTTATACCTCGATGAACCCGTTAAATAAAAGTTTAAGATAAATAAATTTAGAGGAATTCGAGTTAACACCCACGACGAGAACATATCGAATAGATATACGTAGTTAGGGAAATAGAGTACAAATACAATTAGAACCAAATATGAATGTTGAAAATCCGAAAAAAATTACTGAAAGCAAAATGCAAGCGTTTTCTTTTACTGAGGCGTTAAAAATGACACAGAAATATTATGAGGAAACGGAAATACGACCGTTTATGGATATTTGCAAGATAATAATGAATACAGTAGAATCTATTCAGTTATAATATTTTCCTAAAATGATCGCGTCCTCGAAATTGACGGACAGAGCATACAATGTGGTATAGTCAAGGCCTGATTTGATGAAATTAAGGCCAAGATCACTAACTTATTTGAGACCTCCCAAGTCAAACATTTTCCTGAAGAACATCTGCAAAGCATAGAGAAAGAAACGTTGACAATCAAAAAATAATAAACTTTTGTTTATCGTGTTAAATACCTAACTCATATCTCATAAAATATTTGTACATTATTTGATGCACTACGGATACTATTTAGTTACTTGGTTTTGTCTTGTATAAAACCTTTATTTTCTTTAATACAATTCGTTTTCCCGTTTTTTCCCATTTATTGGGAAAATCAAAAAATGAGCTATCATTGTAAATCGGAGCAAAATTGCTGGCAGAAAAGTTGTTCCATAATATTTGTTTACCTACATTTCGTACATTACATACAATAACATAATATAATTATATACAAATTAATATTCAATATAGGTACTCAATATTGTTAAAATTATTTTATTTTATTTATGATCACACATTAAACATTTTGTAGATAATATATATTTGTAAGGAAAATAGTTATAAAAGTTTGGCAATATCATTAACATAACTGATATTATTATTAATAATAAATGCAAATAGGAATAACTTGTTATATTTCTTTATAGTAAATAATGGAATGCTGAAAAAAGTTTAAAGGTTAAACATATTTCACCATACAATGTTTATAGTATAATATTACAATGTATAATAATACCTATATGCAGTGTCAGCCTGGTCATGGACATGATTACAACAAGGATTGTTTGAAATGTACTGTTGAATTTTTATCTGGTTGGCTGGTCCCTGGTGATTGATGAAAACAATTTTATATGGACCCATTTATCGAAAATTAGACCTTTTGTAATTTTAGGGCTCAATTTTTCTTTACAAGGGAAAATTTTCTGGGCCTTAAGTTAAGAAAAATTGGGGTGTCTTAAAATATTTATGTGTGCATATAGTTTTTGTAGGATTTTAACCAATATTCTTTACATACTGTAATTAGGAGTCAAACACTACTATTAGACTACTAAGTTTAACATTTCTGCCTTGCTTGGTTTCAATGGCACTAGCAGCATATTTTACCTTACAAAACAGCTAGTAAATATACAATATACGAATGTCTATAGCCCATCTGCAGTGTTTTTAAAATAGCCTAAACTTTTAAGACCCTAGAAGTTTTACAGCTTCTAAAATTAAAACAATGCTTGTAAAATCTTCGAATACTATGTGTATGACTGGATTGGATCAAGAAGTGGCTGATTTACAGGGGTGTACCTGAGGGCCTATCTCCAAATACCAATATAATTTCAATAAAATATCTTTAAAAAAAATAGGTATATAATAATAATTACTTTTAAAAAACAGTTTTTTCAGGACCCCTCCCAGAAAATGTAGAAAATCTCCAACTGTCAACAAGTAATTTATTGTAAACAACTTTCTGTTCAATATGAAAATGTTTCACCACAAATGCCTGAATATACTATTGGCTGGCCACAAAGATGGAAGTGATAAAGATTATGATGAAATATTCAAATAAGTAAATAGAAATAAATACAACAAATGTATTTACTGTGTGTTTTTAATTATAAGGGAATTATCATATCAATAAAATGTATTTGTTATTTATATTTATAAGTTTAATTTTTTAAATTAAAAACAAACTTCAATCAAAATCACATAAACCTATTAATGGCTATAAAATAAACAATATTTATTGATACTCGGAAATTGATGAGACAATATACATCAAACAAATTTAAAAATTTAATCACATAAGAGTATAAATATTTGTGTTTTATTATTATTATTATTATAAATATTATAATTGTTTAAAAATAATTAATTCAATAGTTATTTATATAATTTAAATAATTTTTTATTGTTATCAATGTATTTACCTAATATTATGTATTACTGATTATAATAGAAATTGTAAATCATAATTATGTAGTTAAATTAATGGATACTTTACACCATAGATGGCCACTATTGTAGGTCTAAAGTTGGGAAGGTTAAAATATGATATTAAAATCTTTAAAAAAAAAATGTTACTTTACACTTAATATTTTTTTTTTTACCATTAAGTATACACTTTAATGAACCTCCTGTTACATTTTCAAACATTTTGATATAAAAAATGTATTCACAGAGTACTTACTGAATAAAAATTATGTAAAAAACTTTCAAAAATTAAAATGTCTATTAATAGCTCAAAAATGGATTAACTGTTTTGAAAGTATTACTACATCTAAATAAGACAAATATAAGTTTTTGTTTAAATTTCAAATTCATACTACTAATTTTAACTGAATAAGAACAAAAACAAAATTGAAAATGTGTTATTTCATTACAATATTATGTAAAAAATATTGAGGAGCCTTTATTTTATTATGGGGCCCAATAAAAAAATGCACCAAGGACCTTTAGTATACCAGGCCAACACTACCTATATTTCCTATACTAAGAATCATACATCTTTTCAGCAGTTTAAGAACTGTATTCTAAAAGCAAAATAGTATGTGTTCAAATGAACTAAATATTAAAATGCATAAAACTAAAGTATACTTAATACTTTACGACGAAAAATTAATAAATACAATATAAATGAATATTGATATTTATACAAACGCTTATTTAAATACCAAAAATCAATCAGACCTGAAGTAATTAAGATAAATCTTAAGAGGAACTGGTAATGGTAGAGAGTTAATTTTATCTTTTAAAAGTAAACTTAATTTATTTTTTTTGCAATCACTTTGAAACTTATACCTGATTAAATCATTATAATCTATTTCATCATTTTCAGTATTGTCACCTGTATTGGTCATAATAGTCCGAAAGGAATTAAAAAGTTGTCTTGCATTGATTTCTTCGTCCACATCAAAATGCTCATTATCAACATCTACTTCATAATCAGTAACTGATGGAGATCTATTAGGCGATGTGGCCCCTGAGGATGTTGATACACTTGTGCTCTCTTCAGTAGATGAATCAGTTTTTGTTTTTTTTTGATTTTCCATTTCTAATACACATTGTGAACATCCAGCCTCTGGAGACTTTCTTTTAGAAAATCCATACGATACATATATAGTTGATTCATCATTTTCCTTTTCTACATCCTCATTACAACCAACTTCCTCATCAATATCAATTTGTTTATATTTTTCTCCATCACTTTTATTATCATCCCTGGTTTCTTGATTGTCTAGTTTAATATCATGATCAATTTTCGTATCATCAGTTATCTTATCTTTTTCTCCAACATCCAGCTTGTTATCAACATTAGTATTTCTATGTTTTTCTTCACCATTAAGTTTTTCTCCATCGGCAAGATTATTATCATCATGGTTTGAAATATCATTTTCTGCACCTGCATTATCATTAGTCGAATTCTGAACATCATAATGGACATCATCATCTTCAGATTCACCAAACATAGAACATGTTTCACTTATACTTTCTAAGTCATCTGTATCATCAAAAGTGTCTAATGGAAAACGCAAATAAAATATTTGTTCTTCATTTAAATTAAATTGTGAACGAATACTTTCAGATAATGTATCACGGAGACCAAAAATTTTCTTCTCAGGATCAGAAACTATTTTACATTTAGTGAATATATCCATATCAGGGAATTCTTTTAAAATATTTTCATAAAAGAAGGATCTTATAGCTGTTCTGCATAAATCTTTTAAAGACACTGGTTCAATAGGAGCTAGAAAAATTATAACAAATTACAATTTACCAGTTTAAAAAATTTAAATGTTTAACTCACGAAACTCGATTTTATTTAGACCAGATCCTTCAGGCACAATAAGATCTGTGTGTGCTACTTTAAATAATTCAATTGTATCAAATCTAAGTTCATCTATCCTTGTTATCCTTACAAGAGAATTGTCTAATGGCATAACTAATACTCCACCAATCTAAAAAAATATCCAACAACTTTAAATTATTTTCTATTATGACACCAATAATAAAGTAATATAGATAAGCATCAAAAGGTCAATTGGGTATAAAATAATAAAATTATTTAGTTTCAATATTGAATGCAAAGATTAGTCATAAAAAATAATAATTAATAGTATGTTATAAACAAATTATTACAAATAATGAATATTATATGAGAAATTGTACCTTTACTCTAGATGTTTTTATTTTTTTACTAATTAGATTAACTTAATACAAATATATTAAATCTGCACATTTTTTTTTAATGGTATGTAAAATTGTATTCAGATAAATCAAAAATAAAACTATTAAATTAGGAGATAATTTAAAATTGGAAACTTAAAAAAAAAAAAATTCTGCTGTTATTAAAAAAATTAGCAAACCGATAAAATATTAATGAATATTTCTTCTATGGTTTTAATGGATTTGCAGCCATCTCCCATTCTTCCCTATTATCTGCTTTTTTTTTCATTTCTATATATGAGTTGCGTTCTTGGTTCTTTATTATCTGTTATATATCCAATAATCTTGGCCTTCCCCTCTACATTTTCTTCTGTAATCAGTTTTAACAACCTATCCATTAATTTCTTCTTCTAACTATATGTATTTCTCTATAAGAACTTTCTTTCAATTTTTTCCAGCACCTCTTCATTGGTTACTCTGTCCATCCAACATACACTTAACATTATTCTATAGCACCAAATTTCAAACCACTCCAGTCTTTTTGTTCTCTTACTCATAATATCCAGGTCTCACACCCACAACACCATACTCCATATACTTGTCTTAATTAGTTTTTCCTTATTTTTAAGCTAATGTCTCCTGATGTAAGTAGAGTTTTCTTGTTGTTAAAGGTTATTTTGGTTTGGCTGATGTGTACTCAATATATATATTAATTCATCTACTTGTTTTAATATTTGGTTTCCTCTGTATTCTGGTTTTTTTACTCTTCCACATACAAGCACTTTTGTCTTTTTCACATTAATTTTCATGTGAAAATCCTTAATAAATTACTCATTCATGGTTTTGATTAGTAGATCCAAATCTTTCTTATTTTCAGCAATTGAAGCTATGTCATCTGTGCAACATTCTAATTTTCTGACCATTAATCTTTATCTCTAGATTTGTAACTTATTTTATGTTATCTATTGTTTCTTTGATTTATGCTTTAAATATAATGAACATAATGAATATTATGAAAATTATTATTATTATTATTCAGATAATTGAATGTTTGAATGTTAATTTATAATGCACTAATAAAAAACTGGATGTACAAACATTTTATTGAGCCAATGTTGAATTTCTCCAGAGTATTTAAAAAAAGTGCATATCATTTTTTATCACTTAATAATATTCAGTTATTAATCAATTTTAAAATCTTTATTCTGAAAACTTTTCTAAAAACAACCAGAATACATAAAACAAGTGAGTTGTATTTTGAATTGTTTTATTTAATCAGTATGAGATAACAACAATATTATACTTGCTGACTTTGCTCTACTATTAAAGTTAGACTCTAGAAGTCTTCTTGAAATTATGTTCTCAGATAGAAAACGAAAATGTACACATCGTAGGAACTGAAATTAACAATTAATTAAAAAATTAGTAGTACCTTAATAAGAGACTTCATAAATTCAATGTGCTCAGGTGGTACACCAGGTCTACAATAAACTCTATCATAGAAACTTGTTGATAATAATTCACATGCATTACCTAAACGGAAAACATTAATACATAAATATTTATTCATACATTATTAATTAATACAAATAAATATACCATGGATAAAAATTGGTTCACAAAATACATGATAATCAATAGCAGCAGAATTTAATTTAAAATCGTCCATTTTTTGATTTGCAATATCAACTAATGCCTTTTCAATTTCAATACCATGATTAACACCAGTTGAACCTAGAAAACAATGTAACAATGTTACAACGTTAAAATATTGAAAATACATAAAATAAATAATAATATGTATGCTTACCCAATAAAAGCCCAGCCAAAGTATTAAAATACCCATTTTCAGACCCAATATTCAAGAACTTGTGACCTGGACGAATAATCAAGCTTTCTAGTACTGTAGAAGAAATGCATGGTGATACAAAATTAAATTCCTTTGAACGTAATTTGCAGGCAAACAATTTTGAATTGACAGCTCGTATAGCTTTTTCCACTGTACTCGTATATATGTATTCTCTATCAATTAAAGAATTGATAAGCTTATCACTGTTGCTAACATAAATTGCCTTTAAAGCCATTTTTGTTGAAGTGAATTAATCTGCCAATGTAATAAATTGAAAGCCTAAAATAGCAAAACAAAATAAAGTTACATGTTATTGAATTAGTGATTACTTATTAAAACTAACTTATGTAAAATTGACAAAAATAATAAAAGATGTTTTCATTTTCTGGGATTCATATTTTTGGTATAAATCTAGTTTAGCACCCCCTCAAAATTTCGAATTTTTTTTTTCCGGTTACATATGTCAACATTTTAAAAATTAATGTTTTTTGCGGAAATCATTTGTTTTAAAATTATTGCCTTATGAAGTTCACCATTTTCTGAGTTTTACACATTTTTATAGGGAGCAACTATACTTGTGAAAATATAGGTTAGATCAGTGGTTTTCAACCTGGGGGTCGCCAATACTAATAGACGAAATGATTTTTCCATTTTATTTAAAAATAAAATAAAGTTAATTGTTTATTTTGTTCTAAATCTATACAATAACACGCTGAGAAGCGTAATCTTATCGATAATATGTTTATCGATGGCTTATATAGAATATAGATTATTAAATTGTTATCTTATAGTCACAAATTCACTATACTTACGTAGGTATATTTGAACAATTTCAATATTATAACTTTATAATGATTAATAACACTGACAGAAGTGACAAACCAGGATTAATGAAAACAGGATTGAAAGACCCAGCAAAAATCCCATATTGTATGTAATTATTTGTATCAGTTACAATTAGTAGTGATTGGAAATCACTATTACTATATTTCTTGAAAGGGAACTTTTTTTTTGTTTTATAAACCTTATAAAACGTAATACCTACCTTAAATATTAATTCTAACAATATAATATAGGTAACAATAATTTATTGACATTTGACGTTTTGAATAAGAGAATAAGAAACTATAGTTACACATTTTATTTTACTATAGACTAAAATATAGGTAACTAATTACTAATACCTATAACTACAAATTATTAAATATTAATTCATTAGGTGTGTTTTGGCGTTCTTAACAGTTTAGTAATATAGTGAGATAGTTAAGTGTATGGTTACACATTCCGGTTATTACACAGTAGTATATAAACTATATAGGTATAACACCAAAAACGAGAATTAAAATTCGAATTTATAAATTCACAAATATCACGTGTGCTTATGTAGTCGTGTTTATCAAAGTTAATTTTTAGTAACCAAAAATTGGTAAACACTCGAAACAAACACGAAATAGACGGTTTACAAAATTCACAGTTTACTAGATAGAGTAACTAGTCCTTTGAATTTCGGGTTTCTACTGTAATATTATAATATAATTTATTTCAGCAATTTTTTTTTTTTTTGTTATTCTCCATTATAAATGGTTAGGTTGGTTGGGTTGGTTAAAATTGTGATATCAAACAAAAAAACAAAAATTGAAAGCACACATCTTCCTCTTCTACAAGAATTGCTTATAGGTGGTATATATTTATTGTAAAAAACGAATATGTATAGGTACACCGTTATAATCCTAGAGTAACCTTAAATAACCTAATAGGTTACTACAGGTGGTTCACCTATTTATAAATTAATAAAAGTGGATTATGACGTCCATGTAGATTAATTTAACTTTCCTTATTTTGAATGTTTTTGTAATTATATTATTTATTATTTATAAATTATGGTTTTTTAAATTTAAATTATAATATTTCTCTCCTTACGTATTTTTTTACTATTTTGTAATCTTGATTTTTTTGCAAGTATTATTATTGTTTATACACTTATATACTTAATACTGTAATAATATATAATAATAGTAACTTAATAAAAATATATCGCCGTAAATATTAATAGATTTTCCTATAACTTTGTTTTCCGCTTTGTTTCCAAAATTTTTTTTGAAAACCCCTTGACAAATTAAAAAATGACCACTCTAATAAACAAACTAGATAAAATTTCCTTCTAGAAAATGTGCTACACTCTACATTGAAACGAGATATCTTTTCGAAATGGTTTACAAACAGAAAAAAAAACTTCGTACGTGGGTGCAGCCACTGTTGTAGGTGAAAAGTCAGGAAGGTAGTATACAGAAGAAATTTGGTTTTTCCGATTTATCACGAAAACTACTTTAAATATCAGAAACTACTTCATCTGAAAATAGCTATACCTATATTAAATGAAAGAAAATCGATCCCATGTTATTTTCCGATTTGGAGCAATACTTCTAGTAAAAACATTAAGTTAATGAAATCGGTAACGACGCGGCGCGCCGTAAATATTTGCCGTATTACCTACAATTTTCTTTGAGGTTTTTTCCCAGTTATTTTTAATACCCCATGGAAAATCATAAGATTTCCTTTCAGAATAGGTACTACACTCTATACATAGGAGCAAGAATTTTGGTAGAAATTGTTCACAGTAGGTATATAAAAATAATAAAACCAATAAAACTCTCACTACGCTCCAAATCTAAAAAAAAAAAAACCGATACAGGAGACGGGCGCATTACTATTGTTGGGGAAAGTTGGAAATGTAACATGTACATAAATTTATTTAATTTATACCTGTATGCAATGGTCAGGCATTAATAATAAAATACGATTCTGAGTGAAGTTCAAATATAGGTACATATTTTGAAATGCTATAAATGTTACGATTTGTATCAACATTTTTATGTTAAATTGACTTACGAGCCCAATGATGATTGGGCTCGTCATAAAACGTACCTTATACGAATATTCAAAATCTCCCCTCCCCCCCACGGTTATCTTGTCCTAGATTCGCTCGTGCCTGGATACTAGATTAAATATTTCTAGCCCCTATTATTGCATATAGTTTAGTCTCTAATATATAAATACTTCTTTTAGTACATATTTGAATATTATTTAGCATATAACTCAGTTGCGAGCTCTGAACTTATGAGTTTAGTTTACATTTTATTTTGTAAACGTAATTGTATCGACAACAATTCTATAGAAATCCATTTATAAAAAGGTACTAAATAATATAATCGAATCATAAACGGCTGGGACACGAAAACAAAAATAAAATTGTGTTATTGCATTAGTTTTAATATGGAAGGGGGCCGGAAATTACCTACGTATAATCAAATAGTGCATAATAATAATAATAATTAATACTTATTATAGATTTATTTTAGAAAATTGTAGCCATATACTTACCTAGACAATTCGCAACTATGGATTCTATTTCATTAGGATATTGCAGCAGTATTTTCCGGAATCCGCGAACGACGGACGTTCTCGACAGACGAGTTTGCGTACAGCACAGCGGAGTAGGTATACTTGGGTAAATCGATTTTTATTATTATGCGAAAGCGAAGGGTGCGGCGACGCGTGCGCGCGTCCGGGAGCTCGAACGATTTTTCGTGGCGAGCAAACTGGCCGGGGATGACATGGCAACCAGCGAACATTATATTATAGTTATATAGGTAGTGTATTTTTGATAATCGATTATTACAGAACCGTAGGCAGAGAGTAGAAGTGGAACGACCGGCGCAATTTTGCATAACAAATCGGGGTTTATTTTCAATTAAAAGTCCGACATGACGGCCAAAGTCACCTAAACGGAGCAATTGTTGAATGAAATAAAATAGCATTTAAAAAAAAGTTTTTTTGATAATTGCATTTTGGGTCTAATTGGAGCATTTAAAAGGTCATTTTTTTGATTTTCTAAGGGGTTATCATTAAAATCGTGGAAAAAATTATCGGAAAGGTGGACAAATATTTACGGCATTGTCGATTTCATCATTTTCAATTTTTACAATTTATGTTTACCACCAAAAATATTTATACAACCGAAAAAACAAAATTTTTGATTGCATTCAATAATTAGTTGGTGTGTACGAAAGCCATTATTTTAATTTTCCAAGCGGTTTTCATGAAAAATTGAAAAAACCAAAAAAAACGGACAAATATAATATATCGTTAATACTTCATTATTTTAAATGTTTACGAATTATGTTTTTTACCTGACATCTCACATCTAAAGAAAAACGATAAGAAACCTTTTTTGTTGTATTTTAAATCTAGTTGCGAGTTAGAAATTCCAGAAATAATGGTTACATTATTTTATTTTATTTTAATTCAGTTAAAAATATTCGGAGAGATTTGAAATTTTAACAATAAACTTATCTTGATATTTTTAAGCTATTTATGGGCATTTTAAATTTTCTAGTATTTGTAGGTAGTGTTTCTTTGTTAGGTACTAAGTGGATAAAATTGTTTGACCAAATAGAAATACTTGAAAATTTAACACGAGGTTCAAATAGGTTATACTTAGTGGTAAACAAAAACAGAAAGTTGTGAGCAATTTGTACCTAGTAGGTTTTTTTTTAATCATTTTAACAACAAATTTTGATGAAAATTGTAAATATTACAACATTTTAAAAGATATATAACTGAACTTCACTCAGAATCATATTTTGTTAATAATAATTTATCTTTGCTTGCAAATATAATTAAAATAACTTTATGTATCTTACCTTCTCAAGTCCCCACCTATAACAGTAGTATACCCAATATGCTACCCAAAAGACATTTTTTTTTTATTTAGGCCTACAATTTTCTTCTATACCTAAACTCTAGAGGCTACATGCTATACATCTATGAGCAGATTCTAGTAAAAAAAAATTATGGGAACATTGAACGATTAAGAAAGATAAATACTAGAATACTAGTAATACAATCTATTATCTTTTTTCTTCTATGTTAACTCATAATACAATCTGTCCAAAGGTTAATAGGTCTATGCTACAAACTAGATCAACAACAAAATTAATAACTATATGTTTTTGAAGTTTAGAACAATTTGTAAATAAATATATTTTTGTAATTTTTGATTATTCTTTCAATGGGTACATATTTAAGTTTGTAGTTATGACTGGTTTATACACTGATAAATTAAGTTAAGACTATACAATTGATAAGCATAATAATAGAAAATAAAAAAATTAAGAATAATAATAAAGTAAAGTGTCTGGATATGAAGTGTTGTAGGTAATCATAAATCTGTGAATACTTATGCATTTCTTTAATATATTATACATATATTTTTTTTTTTTTGAAAATGGAAATATCAATTATATATTTAGGTTGGTAATGTATATTAAATCAGACATAACTATTCACTCAGATAAATGCATATGAAAACTTGATAACTTCCTTGACAAGTTTATGTTTCCAACATGTAAATGATAAATCATAAAATCATAGTAATTTTGAAAATTAACATAATAAAGATATGTATGGTATTAAGGTAAATGAAGCAATAAATCTACTTCAGTAACAGCTAAAGAGAAATGGTGTCAGTCAATAAATTCAACTGACATATTTAATGGGTTTTAGTGTGATGTAAAACTGATAAACATATTTTATATATAAAAAAGGTAAGATAATGGGAACTGATGCAGGCACTGATGTAGGTGGGAATTGGGAAGGTAGGATATAGACAGGAATTTAATCTAAATCTGTAAGCAACAATAAACCACCAAAAAAACAAAATAATTAAAAGATTATATTTCGTAAATTTTCCGTTTCTTTTTTCAGTTTTTCACATTTGAAGAGAAAATCGAAAAATTACCTCCCTAAATTATCTCTTCGAGTCAGAAAGTGTGCTACATGTAGAAATCCGAGCAAGTCTTCTGGTAGAAAAGTTGCGAAAATATAAAAAAAAAAATTAAAAATATAAACATCTTTGTAAAACCATAATCTTCTTTGCTCTACTCAGAATCTAAAATCATGCATAGTTTGGATGCAATGCACTCTAAAACTATGAAAATGATTTTGATAAGACTATACTCAATCCAACGTAAAAAATAGGTTATTCCAAGGGGATAGAAGGTTCTTAGGTATTTTAGGTATGAAAATTAAATTATTTTTGTTGAATTATGGATTATTTTAGTTAAACAAATGAAATTAAAAACAATTTTAAACAAAAAATAGATAATAAACAAAAATATAAATGCCATAACTATAACAACTTAAAATAAAGAGTCTATCTGACTATCTACTATTCTATAATTGGCTTGAAATAAAATGAGCTAACTTAATAACATGGACGAAAAAAAACAAAAAACTATGCGCTGTATTGAGTGGGTAATTGAAAAGTGAAGACATATAAAACATCATTTTTAAATTTTTGGTACAGTAACAACACTACAATACTATAGTACTTTTACTATTAAGTCCTCATAATTTAGTGGATTACAGTTTAATCCCTGTGCTATGCAAGTAATTATGGTAATACAGATGAAAAACATAGGTTCTCCACTGACCCACTATTTTTTTTCAATAAACTTATAGGATCCAAGCAAAACAAGATTAAAGGTTTTTTTTTTACCTTTATTCCTTATTCTTTATTCATTTAACTTTATAGAATATATAATTTATATAACGGGTAACGCCCAGCACTGGACAGCTAGTAAATATATATATTTTTTATGAAATAATATCTAAACAATTTACTTAAAATATTATTATTAGAATATTACTTTTTGGTTAATATACTGAACGAGTACCCTTTTGTTAACTAATTGAATTTACAATTAAACAAATAAAAATAAATACCCATGAGTAGTAGATCTCCATTGCCAAATAGTCAAAATGTGATCGTTTTTTTTTTTTTTTTAACTCTGACTGAGATTTTAAAGCGAAACGTGTGACCATAACCACATTTTATTATTTAGTACCTATCATCAAGGGCAAAGTAATAAAAAATAAAGTTTTAATCAAAACTCTATTAGGGATTCTATATTAGTTGTTGTTAGTATTTATTTGCATTTTAGCAAACCTATTTTGTATACCTACTATGTTCTATCAAAACAAAGAAAAAAGCCAGCAATACATTTTCTTTTGAAAAATTGAATTTTCCATTGTATATTGGTAAACACCATGATATTAATGTAAATAATTATTATAAAAAAACAAACAGTATATAAGTATAGGCAGGTAACAGGAAAACTTAATTAATTACCTAACTTTTCCAAACGGACTAACTAAATTAAAAGACTGTCATACTTATATAATCACTATTACTCCTAAAAATAACATTTGACCACAGAGGTAGACCCATATCAGAAAGTTAGTTGCAGGAATGGAATCCCACCCGGCCTTAAAAGATGCTGCGGGTGCACTGATCTAAACGAATAATAATAAAATAGACTCCCCTTGAAAGTATCGCAAATAAGTAACTTCTTTCTAGGGTATTAAACTACTGTCAACATTCCATTACAGTATTCACTTATTATAATTGTATATTTCTTAAGAATCTAAATAAAAGGGTAGACTTAGTACTAGGTACACACAATCAATTCATATATAACTAAGTAATACCTAACTAATAATGCAAAACGTAAAACTTTAAAAACTATACAAAGGTATGTATTATATTTATACTTACAGAGTACCTATACGATTGACGTGAAGAAATCCTTTAGAAGTGGAATTATTTGTTTAGTAAAATATTGTAAATCAAATGATAGAGCGAGTGCAGTAATAGAGTAATCAACAAAATATTATTCGACCATTCGAATGTTCGGAAGAACTATGCACAACAGCTAGTTATTTTAAGTTGATAAATTAAGCATTACTGTTTTGAGGAACTGGCAACGTCTCTCGGTCTCCAGTATTCCAGTATAGATAAAAGATTCCAGCCTCTGACAAATCAGTGTATCCGAGTTCGTAGGTACGATTGACTCTTTCGGCAATATTATATTATGAAATATGATCATCTGATTATAAGCCCTTATCATTTTTTTAATAAATGCCAAGGAGCACATATAATATATAATATGAACATCAATCCTTAAAATCTACAAAGTAAAATTTCTGGAATGCCGTAATTTAATATCGCACCACGTCATTCGGAGTTATACCACTGCTACGATTATCAATCGCCACCATATAATGTTACTTTGATATTTTATTATTGCTATCACTGTCACATATACAATTACTACGAATGTCAATTTTTACGAATATCTACGACAACGATAATATTATCTATAAATCAAGGTGGTTATAAGCGTGGGAGCGCTGAAAATTACATGCGAAACGACATTTATCTAATTTTTCATGAAAAACGGAGTTTGTACATTTTGAAACTAAACTCATCATAATATAGAGGTGTTAACATTTCCTCTCTTGTATCACTATAATAGTGAGCCGAAAAACCTTAAGGCATCCAATAGCCTTATGCTCTTATCATATTTTTACCGTCATATCTCTTATTTTTACAAACATCTATAAGTGATCAGTAATATCAGTATGGACTATGGTGGAATACTAGATGACATTTTTTTTAAAGGCTTTTTATTAATATTATTTCTAAATGCTTCAAATTTAAATTGTGCAGACGACAAACATTTCTTGAATACATTGAGTTCTTTTAAATTTGAAACAGTATTTAACATTGTATATAATATGTTCTTAAATTATTATTTTTCGTATTCTAAATTATCTACTTCGTTTATTACTTCTGTATCATTCAGTTAAGCCTGCACCGAATTTTTTACTCACTAAAATTTTCTTCAACTTACGATGATAATTTGATGTCAATCTATTGATTTTTTTTTTTTAGTTGTATTTATGTCAGCTATTAGATCGATTTATTTTAATTTATTAGTTAATTGTACATAGCATTCTTATTTCAAAATTCTATTTTTGTACAAATCACTTTAAATTTTCCACGTAGCACGTAAACTACGATATAAACGTATAAATTCGCGTAAAAATTCTTCATAGTTTAATTTATTTGCCATTTTTGGACGAAGAAATAAAATTTACAAAAGACAAAAAGACACGACCGCTAAAAAAATTTGACTTAATTGATTGATAAGTTGTACATTCATAGACATAAATGGTCAGTTATGAAGGTCAATCATCTTGACTGATGATAAAAATTCAAACATGTTTGAATTCCATCAGTCATGAAATTTAATTGTCAGTCATTATCATTTACATACATACACGATCACTCTTGACTGTCAATCACCTTGATTGTCATTCATGACTGACCGTGTATGTATGTCAATGGGGGCTTTAGGAAATATTATTCATATATAAATAAATGGAAAAATGTTAATATTGTTAATATATAATATTGTTAGAGCTACAGATCTGAAAGCTTATTGTTCTGTAAATTTATATTTTATGAATTATTTATTAAGATAAAGACTTAATTTTTTAATATTTATAATTTTTAATTAAATAAATAATTAATCTCTAAATATAGATAATTTTTTTGAAATTATGAAAAATTAAATAATATGTTATAGCAATATGTTCAGTAAATTTGTTTAAGTGAAACAGAATGAAAATAAAAATAATTTTATGTAATATTTTTAGACCCAACATGCATACAATAAGTTAGCTATTTGAAACGTTATGTTGAAATTATCAAACGTAAATTTGTAATTCAAACATCAATTGGCTTAATATTTTTAGATTTCTTTCAATACTTATGGATATTGGTTCTAATAGTTTTAATCTGTTTTATATTATATTTCAGAAAAAGTTATTAATGTGAAACAGTACAGATCGTGCCAGGAATGGCATGATTATATGTTTACAACAATTGCCTACCTAATTTTCAATTATTAGTAGACTTCATTTTGATTTTATAATTATAGGTAAACTTTATTTTTTGTAAATATGATAAATTGTTATAAATATGATAAAAAATTCATTATTTATTGAATTATTTTTTTTTATTATAATTTAAACCAATTAGGTATAAAATAAATAATAATTTTGAATATTTTGATGTTTGCTTTTCAGATTTTATTTTGGTATTTATTTATCATGAACTGGGTATTATCAATACTTAAAAATCAAGAACATAATTAGTACTATTTAAATTTGCTTTAATCCACACATAAACTAAACTAATTTATTTTACAAGATGTCTCAATTTCCTTTTATATTTTTATTTATTTTTACAGTTTACATTTTTTATTTGTTTTTATTTTTACAAATGATACAATTGAATATTTTATTTTAATATGTTGATATTGTTTATACTTTTTTTTTTTTAAGTATTTTTCAATTGACGTTTTTCAAAGATTAAAATATTACAACTTAATTACAATATTAATTTATTTATACCTACCAATACCTTTAAAATTGTATTATAAACTAATAATTTTAATAATTAATGCATTTCTTAATTGGATTAAAGTTAGGTATTTTAGTTTGAAATAGTATTACTAAGTTCTAAAAATATATGTTTACAAATACTAATTACTAATTATTACTGGTAAGTAGTTTCAGTGGCGTAACCAGAGGGGGGGCTAATGGGCTTCAGCCTCACCTATTTCGTTGACTGCGTTATATGTAATAAAAAAATAATTATTCCACGAGTCACATTTTCATTACTTTAGCTGTTTGGCTTGTACTAACTATATAATTATTATATATTTTATATAAAAATCTTTTTGGCCAAGTTTTTTTTTGTTTAGTCTCTCTCCCATTGACAAATTCTGGGCACACGACTAACTAGAAGTGACTTAAAATATAATGCTATTATAGTGTAAACATTTTCAAAATTATTATTGGAGTCCGGGTTTATATTATCTTAAAATGACCAAATAATGATGTTCATATTCTTTTAAAAATTTGAAAATATGCTTGATTTATTCACAAAAAATATAAGTAAAATACGTCACACTCGCATCTACTACTGTCACACATCCATCTTACAAATACAAGACAAAGTAAGTTTGTGTTCAGTAGAACACATTTTCTACCATTAGTTTTACTATTACAGCGAATGGGCCTATTACCAGACCTAATAGCAAGGATTATTTGTGCCATTTACTGTATTTTTTTATATTTAAATTTTTAAATAAGTAATGATCCATATGATCATTACAATATCACAGTATATTTCACATAAAAATTAAAATATCAAAATAAGTGCATACCACGAGCAGATATGAAACATAAAAAAATATTATGCTAGGGACACAAATAATACCTACTTAAGAGTTTAGTAGTTGGTCAATTCATTCTAATATTAAAATTAATTGCATAAAATATATTATACTGAATATTGATGTGTATTAATAAGACAAACAATAGGTGCATTATCATCTTAATATATTCTCTTAAAAACAAAGTATACTTTTGTATGCTGAAAAATTGTTTATTCAGATTCTTAATGAACTAATGAATTATGAATATAATTTACTTGTAGTTGTGCATATGTCCAATAAAAATATTTTTTTACTTAACTATCTGAACTCTATTATTTATGTTAAATTAAAAATATGAGTTAATTTTAGTTAATACATAATTCAAACTATTTAAGAATAATCAGTGGCGCTGATCTATAATTTTAGGTATTGTGGTTACTACACATTTTTTTTATGGATTGGTGGTCAATAGGTACCAGAATTTTTTTTTTAAATTGACAATAAATATTTATAAATATATAAATAAAAATTATTACAAATTTTTTGAGGATTTCTATGTACCTGCAATATAATTTAAAACAAACTACATCTCCATTGAGAACAATAAATTAAATATTACAAGTTATTCATGTTAGTACCCTACACTTAAACTGCTACAATAAAAACAAACATTTATTATATAATTGTTACTGTAATGTTTCTTAGTTTTTTTTTTTTTTAGTTTCTTACTTTATAGACTGGTCTCCATTTCAAATTTTTCAGTATTTTCTAATAATTTTATATACATACATAGTATTTAATTTTTCATTGGAATTAGTGTAAAAATAATTATTTTTGTAATTAGTTTTCAAAACAAAATTACTGTGTTTTAAAAGTTTTTACTTAAATATTATTATTTATTTTATTTTATTTTAAATTAATTCATTTTTGTAATTAGCATTTAAAACATTACTTAGCTTTTGACAGTTTTTATACACATATTATTATTATTTTATTTTTTATTTTAATCAGTGTCTAATTAATTAGTTTTTTTTTTTTAACTATACATTGTTTTAAATTTAGGTTAACTAAGATATTAATCTAAATATAGTTTTAGACAAAATAATAGTTGCGCAACAAACGTATTATCCGAAATATAGTTTTAAATAAAAAAACATGTTCTAGGATAATGGAGAGGGGTGCAGCCACTGTTATAGGTAATTTAATATACATCTGTAAGCAACTATAAGACATTGCTAACGAAAAAACGATTCTGAGTATAGTTCAGTTGATAGTGATACTTTATCAACAATATATGTCATATTATGGTAAGAAATTTAAATATGCATTAAATATTTTCTTTAATAATATTTGTTTAATATTGTACTGATTTTCCAATGTTTTTTTCTGATTTTTACATTTATGAGGAAAATTCCTGGAAAAATTGAAAAATCAAAAAATGACCTCAAGTTACCATGAAGATAAAATTTTCTTTCAGAAAATAAGCTAAACTTCATATATTGGAGCAATATTTCTGGTAGAAAAGTTTGCACAACAAATGGAGGGGTATTTTGCAATTAAAATAGCCCATACAAGCAATAGCTAGGTCTCTGGGTACATCTAAAATGCATTTGTTTTTTTTCTTGTTTAAGTTAAAGGGGAAAAATAAGTGTAATCAATTTTTTTTGTTAAAACGGGTTAGAACTCGGGACCCATAAAATAATAAATATGTATAACCATTCGCAGCTACAACAAACATATTCTAAAGAAGACAATATAGTGTTATTTAACATAACATACAAAATCTGCATAATATCAGAATATCAATAAACTATAATTTCGAAACATAATCAGTCCGCTAAATTCTGACTTCAGCATTGTTCTTAAATCCACAGTATACATATATTCAAAACAATTTAAAAATTAGATTTGTTCCACATAATTTTTTACTCAAACGATTTTCATCAAAATTTAATATTATAATTCCAACATATAAAAAAATAATACATTAAACTCAAATTTTCAGTTGTAACCACAAATTAAGGATTTTAATGAACCTCCTGTTAAATTATCAAGCATTTCTGTTAATGTCTAATAATTTGATTACAGAGTACCTACCGAAAAAAATTACGTACAAAACTCTTAAGATTATAATGTTTATAAATAGTTCGAAAATATCTTATATTTTTTAAAAGTTTTACCTTGTCTACAAAAAGCAAATATACATTTTCTGGTCTAATTATAAATTGACAGAGGCGATAAGAATATTTAAATCTGAATTTCAACAAAAATATTAAATTTTTTAAAAAAGTTTAAAAATGGCTCAAATATTTTGATAATTTGACCTTGTCTAGAAAAGGCAAATATAATTTGCCTGTCTAAATTTCAAATATCTACGAATATTTTAAACTGAATTACAACAAATAACAAAGTGACAAAAACATTAAGAAGAGTTTATATTATATTATAATTTTAAATGTTCCAGGACCTAGAAATTTAAGTGTGACTTATCCAATTGTCAAAATGATCAGTTCGGCACACAACACAGTAGTACTATCTCAATGGCTTAACAGTTTAAATGTTTTGTTTTAAAACACAAACTGAATTGGCCAGTATTTTCAAATATAGTTACTGATTTTAGTTATGCACAAATGAATGCTTTGATCATTGATTGGAATGGCTTTACTCAATATTTGACAACTAGAATTGGTGTTATACAGTATTAGTTAAAAATATTGATGGGTCAATTATACAGTCATAATGGTCTGCGCCAATCATTACACAAAAATAATAGTAAATCATGTTTATAAATATTATCAACCAGAGTCGAACAATGGCAAAACTGAAAAAATAAAAAACCAAATTATTGATTGTCATACTTTTTAACACTGTGACTTTGAAAGTTATAGAAAAATGACCCAGCCAATTTGCCTTTATATTATTGTCTCCTAATGAAACTGAACAAACTAAATGTTAATAATCAGTAAGAAAACCAATTTTTTGTTTTGATTAAGTCACCTGACAAAATGGATGATAAAGATAATTTGGATAAACTGAGTGAGTTCCTATGCAGGTCTGGATCTGATAAATCTATGATTTATTGCAAATTTTAGTCAATAAAAGTGAAAATTGAAAGTGATTTCAGACAAAAGAGCAAGGGTAGCGATAGCAATCATGATTACTTTGAAGAATCATATTTACAAGAGTTTGTTGCTAAATCATATCCTTCTTTTCGCTTTGGACACCCATTGTGAATAATTAAGTTAATAATGGAGTTGAAAATGGAGCAAGAGTACGCTACAGTGGAATTCTGGTTCAAAATGATTAAAATCAACATGTTATACAGTGATCGCAGACTTAAATGTAGCCGATTTTTGAAATCCACTAGGGAACATATACTCAAGGTTAATAAACAAATAACTTACAAAATTCAGAAAATTGGGTTAGGTGTACCCAAGTGCTCAATTTTCAAAACAAAGTAAAAAATAAACCAAAGGTACCTAAAATTCAGAATTTAGGTAAACAAAAATTTATAAAAAAAATACAAGCAAGAGTACTTTGAATAATCTTAACACCATAGAAAAAAAAAATTTGCAACAATCAGACTATAGAAAAGATAGTTGCATTAGAGATATTCAAATAGACTCAAATATGTCCCATGGAGACGATACCACAAAGAAATCCACTTTAATATCTGGTAGTTTTAAATCTACATTTAACTAAATTGACAAGTCAGAAAACATTAGAAGAATGGTCTTCCCAAGGATTTAACATTTTTGAAAATGGCCAGGTAAAATAGTAATAAATAGTATTTAGTTAGAACATATGATTACACAAGGACCGACCTAAATTCAGATATTCTGATAGACTTGGACATTGCAGCCTTTGACACATTAACAGAAAATCATTGGCTGTGCAACTTTGTTACCAATATCTGCTAAACAGCTTGGTATAATAGACACAATACATATTTTAACATTTAATATAGTAAATTTGTTGATGGATAAAACAGAGGTCAGAGAAGGATTTGACAACACAATTACTTTTAAGAAGAACAGTATGGTTATCGTACCATGGCTAATTAATGAAAATTAATGGATAATAGTATTCATAAATTTGTATACAGAAGAGTATTATGGATCATGGATCCCTATAAACCATATGACAATTGAAAATGAAAATTGCTATTTAAAACTCAAGTTTGAATTTTTGTGGAAATAAATTAAATTAAATTCTAATTTCAAAGGTGGAATTCCAACAATAAAATTTATTCAATGTTCCAAAACAAAGAGATTTATTTTACTGTGGAGTTTTTATATTATACTATATGTTTACAATTATGAGCAAATCACATTTCAATGTAGAATTCAACCCTTATGATTACAGAGCTTCACTAAAAAGACATCTATTGTTGAACTCTGAAGACATAACTGAAGTGTTTTTCTACTATGATAGGCATTCTGGAAAATACCACCTCAGATGGAAGATGAATGGTGTTGAATAGGTGGCATTTTTATTCTGCTGTTGTTGGATGGCACTGAATTGTCTTCCTAAAGAACAGAAAATTGAAAATTATAAGAAAAAGGATTACTTTTATTTTTTTATGTTGCAAGTAAATGTAATAATCTAATGACCACAATATTGCACTATGAATTTAAATGATAATAATTACTAAACTACTAAGTCTTTCATAATATTTATATAATATAACAAAAATTTTACAATAACAATTGAATGTTGATCAACAATAAATTTAAAATGTCACTGAACATTTGCTACCGAGTGAAAATAATACTCTCTAAAATTCAATCCCTAAAGAATAGCTGGCATAGGAATTTTGGTATTTGGTAGTATAATTTTTGTTGATTGAGTTACCTTGGTAACAAAGTACATTTAATTATTATTTTTATTAATTATGTGGTAACTATTAGCAAAATGTACCTATAGTATCTACTGAATATTGTTTAGTTATTTCATTGTAATTTTGATTGCTGATCATCAATGTCCAACAAATTTAATTTCAACGCTATTTCTGTGTAGTTATGTCTCCAATAACAATAATAGTAATGATAGTAATAATAAGTATAATATAAATAAAAATAAAACATTTTTTTTTCAACTAAAAAGGTATACTATAGTAATATAGGGTATATATACTTCAATATTTCTTCCATAAAAATTATCTCTTAGGATTTGTCATTGAAATACTAAAATATACAATTTTTCTGGTAATCACAATACATAGGATATACATCTTTAAATAGAAACTATAACTGTAATATAAAAACTGATAAATAAAAGTTATTGGTAACATAAAAAAACTGCACAAGGGTGAAGCCTTGGGGTTATTCAGCTAGTTAATAATAAAATAGATTGTACAGTTAATGGTTTATAGTGAAAAACAAAATAAGATTCAGTTAGCCATTACGTGTTTGTTAGCTAGAAACACAATTTTTAACCAAACCAGATAATAACATTCCATTAATCTACTAACAAAGATTTATGTTAATGTGAATCTGACAGTCTGAAGTCTGTGCAAAACAGAACAGAATTTTGTGTTTTAAAATACCAAGTTTTTATTTTGTGTTTATCCTTAAATTACTTATATATACACGTTAATAATATTATGAAATTATAATAGAATGTAAATAATGGATAATATACAAGTATTATTATTATTCTGTGTGCTCTTATTGCTGTTAAAATAAATACACTCACCAAGTAATGAATGAAATTTCACTGGTTACTGTCAGAAATATAATTTCATCATACTGTACTTCTTTTCGATAATTTTCCAAACTATTAAGGGAAAAATACAAACATTTTTATAATTGGAAACAAAATTACAAACTGTTCATACTGATAATACTTGGTGCATATTAATTTATACATTAAAATAGTAGGTACTTCTACTGTATTTTTCTATATTATACTGTTAAAATAAAAATTAATTATTTTTATTTTGAATATTGGTTTCAGTGACAGTGACACAACTAGGGGATGGGCTTCAGAGGTTGTACACCCCCGAAAATATGTTAGTGAGTTTTTTAAAAATTCTACTTAGTATGTAGTTGTATCGATTTATATACAGATTTGAAACATAATGTATCATTATGTGCGTGTTACTCGAAGAATTTATCTTAAACTATAAATAATAACTATTATTATTATACTATAACTTAGTAGTTAGGTATATTTAAATACTTAATATGAGCCTAAATTGTTTTTCTGCTTGAATTATCTATACATTTAAAGATTTGACTTATAAATCTAACTTAACCTTATCCAATTTTCCCCACCAAAATCTTTCAGAAATTGAATCTTTCACAAAAAAAAAATAAAGTATATCCTGGTTGCGCCACTAATTAGTTTTAATAAATTAGTATAAATTGTTTAAATCAAATTTAAAAGTTAATTTTTTTTTTTTTTAATTTCAAATGCATCACTACGGAGATTATAAATATAATGTCTTACTTTTCTGTAGTAATTTGAAATTTAGAGTAGGATTTTTATTGTCTGATGTCATTACATCCAATGATAACAATTTCTCATTCCAGCAGTTTATATGCTCTGTCAAATTTTAATTGGTTAAATAACTTCCCAACAGCTAAAATACAGAAAAAAAAATAGTACATAATATTGTTTATGAATAAATTTAATAAATAATGATTTACAACTTGATCATATTATGAATAAACTAGATTGACTTTTATAACTATATATATGTATTCATTTTATTTAATATTTTTTAGTAGAAATTAATCAATTAAACAATTTTTGTTCTTTTACAATATTACAATCAATTTATCTTTATTAAATGGTTGTTACATGCTTTTAATTTTTATACTAAAATAATTTAATGCTAAAATTCATTACACATTACATAAAAAAAATTGATGGACTTAGTTTAAATCAATATAGTACTTAATGAATATTGAAAAATGTATACATTTAATAGAAAAACAATTATTAATACTTATAAAATATAATTTTAAACGAATTTACATTCAATACAATGGCATTTCATAGTTTAACATTAAAATTAAAATTTGAATTCGTATATTATACATAACATTATATCTAGGGAGAAATATTTATTTAAAACTTACTTCATGAGTTGAAGAGTCACGATAATTTGATATTTTGTTATGATACTCATAGATAATAAAGTTTATTGTCTTTGATGGTACTATGTACGAAACAATGATAAACGATTACTGATAACACATATCTTTGAGATATTGCTGGTAACGATTATTGGACTACGGTTATAGATAGAATGGTTGCATGAGTCAGTTGCAAAAGCGGCTCCAAAGGTTTTTATGAAAAATATGAAAATTTTCCTGCCTTGAGTGTCATATAGAATGAGTTCCACTTGGACGCTTACAGCGCTCACGCTCATGCTTACAAATTGTTCTACTATCAAACAGACGCATACAATCCCTTTGCTTAGGTACACTCCAAGTGGAACATGCGTGAACCCTATCATGAGCGCTTAGCCCGTGTTTATTAACAAAAATTAAATTAAAAACATGATACACAAATTTGATTTGTTTTCGTGAATATTTTGAGTCTAATTGGAACGCACTCATAGTTAAAATTACCACAACAATTTCGAATAAAATTACCCATAGCATATTATTAATATTGCGACAATAATCTGTTCATTCATTACTGATCTATACAAATTTTTCGGTACAGACAAATAGAACCCAGGTCATTTAGATCCCAACCGAACCTTTAGTAACATTGTGGATCTAGTTGTCTCGGGATCAAATTATCGTGTCTTGATCTAAAAGTCCAGATATCCGAATGTTATCAGTACATACAATTATAATAATAGTTGGTGTGTCGTCTGTATAAAGGTAAATACTAAATATTTTTTTGATCTTTCAAATAATGTATCCTTTCACAATAATTTTCACAATATGAACATCGTACTTAACAGAACCCCGAACTCAGTGTCATTTAAGTACTACAATGTATTATATTGTCATGAAGTTAAAAGAATATGGTTAAGGGTAAATAGAATTTTCGAAAATCCATTACCTAGGTAAAAAAATTATAAAATCATTGCATGAATAAGTTTTTTTCATTTTCTCAAACAATATTTTACGAGATACTACCACTGTACAAATATTAAGATTAAATTGAATAGAATTAGGTATTTTTATACTTCTATATTTTTAATCTGTGACATGATGTTTCTTGATAAGTTCAAAATTTACTAATTTAAATGGGAGATGAGCCACCAGTGAAGTATTATACATTATATCCATTTTTATCATAACACTGTCAATTACAATCTATAAATGTGATAATGACAAATAACTGCGTACAGGTAACAGATTAAATTTTTTTAAAAAACATAGATAACATAATAATAGGTAGTAAAATGTTCCTATTTGCATTTACTAGAAAAAAATAAATGATAAATGATCAATTATTATAATGTCAAGATTTGTTTTTAATAATGGACCAAAACATTATTAAATGGGTGTCAAGACAACAGCTCATTGATGTTATTGGTACCTATACTATTTATAAAATATATTTTACCTATATAATGTGTACTTATATATTATTACCTAGTATTACCAAGCTAACTTTGGTTCCAACCATGTGACTAATTTTCATACAACATTTATATACATAAAACAAGTACAGATTCTTTGTAAAACCCTATTCAAATATTTAGATGTAATGATTATCATTCAATACTGTGGATATCAAATAATCTTTAAATACCTACCTAAAATAATTTAATGAAAATAAAATTATTTTTATTAAACTACTTGGTGGTTAGGTTTTCTTTAAATCAAAAGCTATCTTAAAACAAACTAAAATTGTAATATTCCTGGCTATATTTATTGTATTATATATTTGTATAATTTTTTATATTGATTTATAATAGTTTAATATTAATCTTATATACTTATTAAAATTTTTTTTTTTGCTCATACTCATATTTGCCCCATATACTCGAGGTATATAATAATAATACAATCTGTAGATAAAAATGAATGATCTAAGAGAATAATATATATTTATTTGTTTATTTAGAATAAAAAAATGCTAAAATAAATTGTAATTATACATTTAACTAATAAATATTTATATGACACCTACCACATTATTATAGCAGATCTCACACATGTCTGGAAAAGAGATGATACAATCAATGCACTTCCATCCATGGCCGCCACAATACCTTGAGAAATTGGGAGTGTCTCAGAAGGCCCACCAGCAACAAATGTAGTTACTGCCTATCGGATCCATGAGGCTGTTAATGTTGGACATCCATAAAACTATATCCAAAAAGTAAGTACATTCAAATATTAACCATTAAATGCCATTATTATACCAAATATATACCATGATCTATAATATTTATTCTAAAAATCCTAGGGAATTGAATCCCATGCAGATGGTCAATTGTTCACCGCAAGGATCACAACACCACCTGTGTCCACATGATAGAAGAACATTTTAACTTCGCCAACTTCATCTCTACATCCCTAACAAACAAAACAATGATCATGTTCATCACCTGTTATAGTATAAAATAAGTTATAGTTAAAGTGGTATTTTTGTATTATCTAGTTTAAACTAATGACAATTTTTATATTAAGAATAGAGTATACATTTGAGCAGTTCTTTAGTAGTAAAAAAAGGGTGTACTGTATAAGTTATACTTATAACTATACTATAATTGAATGTAATCTTCTAAAGACATACCCTATACAACCTTAACGTGAAGGTATATGGTGTATACCTTTCACTACACCCCTGCATAATATGAGTTACCTGCTATTTATGTTAATGCCTGTTCCTCCAAATGTATGCCATTCAGTTGTTCAGAATCTTCTCGATATTAACATTTGAATCATTTTCATAAGTAAAAATATTTAAATATTAATATTTTTCTTTAACAATAAATTGTTTATATTACCTGAAAATACAGTTTTAATTGACATTAAAAACAAAATTAAATCTGTGTATTTATGTACCTTCATTTTCATGATTAACTTTATGACATTATATTGTCTTTAAACAAATTTACATTTTAACAATAACTTTAAAATTATTATTATTTATTAAAATAAAAATTAAATGTTTTATGAAGTTACCTATCAGTATAATATTACCTTGGTCTGTATATTGTGGTTTATGTATATTGGTATGGGACTTAATAAAGGAAGATTTTGTTGAAGTACTTCCTGAAAAATTTGAAAAGGTAACCCAAAACTTTGATATTCTGTTAGCTCTATAATAAATAAATAATTTGGTTTGTATAAATAAAAAGACGAAAAATTTGTCTTGATTATAGTTATAATATCTTATAAATGGTAAATTGGATATTAATTTTATGTATATTCAATTATTTAAAAAAGTATTCTCTTTTCGATTTTGTGTAAAAATGTAGGGAACTAATCAAATTTAAGATTCTGAGTGGAGGAACTGAGTGAGGAATGTATTGGTTTTACAATGATGTTTATATTTTATTTATTTTTGATATGAACACTTTTTCTACTCGGTCTTAAGGTTAAAAAAGATCAAGATTAAAAATAAGGTTGCCATTAGCAACCGTTTTTATTTATTTTTGTTATTATTAAGTTTTTATTATTTTAATCTTGTTTTAACTATCATTGTTGTCGTGGTGACGTACATTGTTTTAATCGTTTAACCATAATATGACAATAAAAAAATTTTCAATTGAACTCGGTTCAAAATCGTTTTTTCGTTAGCAATGGTTTATCGTTGTTTACAGACGTACATTAAATTCCCGTCGGTAGCCCACCTTTCAAACTTCCCACCAACACTGGCGTCACCCACGTGCGAAGTATATCCGTCCACTTTTTTAGCTTTACTTAATGATTATGTCCAACATAACAGGTAGGTAGGGGTAATTTTACATCAATTATACTTACCTATGATATAAAATATAAGTAATATGAATAAATACGAAATGTTGAAAATACCACCAAAAATAAATAGATCCATATGACTCGGGACCATATTGTCTCGAAATCTTAATATCTGTGTTCTGGTATAAATTCTTATCATAATATTTACAGAATATTATGTAATTGTAATACGCAAAGAATCAAACTTATTTTATTAAAATGTCTGAGTTTAGCTATTACTGACATACGAGCAAAGCACACTTATGACATTTGGCGTTTAAATGTAATAAAATTCATTGGTTTTGCTTTGTAGATCATCACTTCATTAATTTCCGTGGTATAGGCAACTCAATTTACAACGACAATATGACACTATTTCTTATCAAAACAGTCTCAAAAAATTACATAATTTTGAAGATAAAAAATGCCATAGAGGGCGACTGTCCCATTTGCCCTCCCCCCTGAGGACGTCACTGCAAAAAATAAAATAATTAACTAGCTGCTGGCTGCTGTTAACTACTTAAATAATTTTGACTAAGGTAGTTATGTCAGACTGTCGAACTAATACGAATCGTTTGATATGAAAAATCAATATTTGCCCAAGGTTACGTTGGGTTTACGGTTATCTACACCGTGAGATAACCGTACCTACAATTATGTCAGTCATATATATTGTTTATTGCTGTGTATTGTTTATTGCTGTGTATTGTTTATGCTATGTCCTATGGTAGTGAAGTTTATAACTTACACGGTATACACCTTAAATTGTAGTGTCTACACTGTCATGGCTACACGTAATCATCACGTATCATGTTTTATCGTTTATTTAATTTCAAGTGATCGAAGTACAAAATTATAAGAAAAATAATATCAAACCAAATTCAAAATTCTTTATAAGTTATAATTGATAACAGAGTTAAGTAATGACTAATGAATAATGACTAATATTTTATCATAATAATTTCGTCTTTCAATATTAATCGTAAATACGTTTAAATCAGTCAACTGAAATTAAATATTTTATTACATTTTGTGTATGGTGTTTAGTGCAAATTAACAGATTACATTGTTAAGCTTAATTATAACTGTTGATCGTACGTACTTGTGTTTTTACTAAATAAAAAAGTTCACTCGACTTAGTTTACAATGTCTGAAAACACAAGAAGTTCTGCATTTAGGAAGATCGACGTTGATCAATTTAATGAGAATTTCAAAGATGATGAACAAACCGAATACCAATCGACAACAGTCATTCCAGATGAATCAGAAATTACCAAATTGATTAACCAGTATCCTTTAGCATTTATAATGTGTGTCTACTAATTTTTTTTTTCACATTAGGTATGGTTAAAAAAAAATGATAATCACAGACATATCAGGTAATCATTTTGTCTGTTAAAATCTAGGATTAATAGTTTAAAGTTGTTATAAGATATGTTTACCATTTTAGAGTAATCACAGTAATTCAATTGTTATAACTATCCCACTAAAATTATATTTATTAATTATTCAGATTAATTTTTAACTACGTACAAAATAACTACATTTTTAATTTATTCTATGATAATAATTTAATTTTTCTTTTATTATTATCATATTTTCACAGTGAATTATGATTGAGTAACTTGTATTGGTATAATTTTTGTAGCCTCACTAAATTTCTAAATTGCTTGAGCTTTTTATGAAATCAAAAATTATTTGTATAATAATGGAATCTAACTCAAATCTTTGGTCCAGGTGCCTAATAAAAAATATATGCATTTTTCTATTTTATTAAACCATTCAATTTTTGACATTTAAAAAAATAAAACTATTGGTAGTGCCATAAGCGTTGATTATAAACATGTAATCATAATTTAGTGGTTGGATTTAGTTAAAAGTTACAGCCATTGAAATTTGTTGATTTTAGCGTTATGATTGTGAGGCCGGTACTATAGGTACTACTGCAGTTGGCTATCAGCATTAAAAAAAAAAATTGAATATTCCTGTAAATTAGAAATATACCAAATATATTATTATATTTACACACATACATCCATTTAAGATGTTGATTAGTTTTATATAAATTGTTACCATTCTGCAAACTTCAAAGTGAAACTATTAGTATTATTTTTTTTTTTTTTTTGGAAAATTGCAAATCAAATTAATGATTTTCAAAAAATAAAAAAATATTTAAAGCTTTCATATCTTAAACCTTTGTTTATTCTTTTTAATATTTAATACCTACTGAGAAAGTTACTATAATATAAAGTTAAAATATAACTAACCAAACAATTGCCATGTAATGAAAATGTGCACAATATAACCGTGTTGGTAATCTTCATATTTTCAAATACATTGTACCATTAAATTTTCAATTACTTTATTATTTCCGATAAAATTGATAAAAATTGCCTTTTCTTTCACCTTCATCTTTATAGAATTAAACTTGAATTTATTTTTGTAGTTTTTAAATAATTAAACTAAGGTAAAATCAGGTTGGTATTTTAGGGGACAAAATAATTAATTAAGAACGTTAAATGAACAGATTTATATGTAGTTATAAAAATAAATATACTGGTTATTCATTAATTCTAGCAAGATGATAAATTTAAAATAACGATAATTATTATAATTAAATTATATAATTATCAAATACTTTATAATAATGGTATTAAGGATTTTCCTTAAGTATTGTCACAGAGGTAATCTTGCAGAGGCTTTAAAGTCTGCATTGAAAAATGCTCCTTTAGGATCAAAAAATCAACAATTGAGGGTAACTTGCACATTTTAATTAATTTTAATTTTCATTACTGAAATTTATTTTTCTTTAGGACAATGCATTAAATGTTGTGATGAAAGTACTCCTGGCCACCAAATTATCTCAAATAGATGAAATCATTACTCAGTTAGATGTTGACATGGTAGATGTTCTTATGAAATATATTTACAAAGGATTTGAAAAATCAACAGAAAAAAAAAGCAGTCATCTTCTTATGTGGCATGAGAAAGCATATGCACTTGGAGGAGCTGGTAGCATTATTAGAGTTCTTACTGACCGCAAACGAGTTTAATATTACTAAAAATCTATTAAGAGGAGAACTGTCAAACATTTATTATTTTATCAAAAATTATTTGCTACAGCATATATTTAATTTAATTTTCATTATTATTTATTGAACATTTATGTATCTGCATTTCATTTTTTTAAGAAAATGTAAGAATATGTATTATTTAGTTTTATATTTGTTTTATACAAATTCAACTATCTGATTTTTTTAACATTGAAATTAGTTTATTAAAAAAAAAAGAGAAATAAAGATGTTCAATAATTATCTTCATAATATAAGTACATATAAATAAAATAAAAATGTCTGTCTATGATTTCAGAATAATTGTCCTTTTATAAAATTTTTATAAACATATATATTTTTAACACATATAGTTATTTTCAAGATTTAAAAAAGATATATATATATCTTATCCACTTGACATTTAATTTTTCATTTGTAAGACCATGCTGGATCAGTAATTATACATATTTTTGAATACATGTTTGGCTATTTTTTTAAGAATCTTAAATAATTTAAAAATAATTGAATTTTCAATATTTTATTTTGGATTTATATTTAAATTAATAATAGTATTTATGTAAAACACTATTTTATACATTAGTTAAAATATATTATTTTAATGGTTTTAATATCATATATATATATATATATATACTAACCAAATAGGTATAATTATAATAATTATTTATGACTAAAAAATGTAAAATTATATTGCATTTAAATTATTTAATTTGTATTGCTTTGTTTGATTGTTTATTTGATTTGGGACGCTTTTGTTTATTTTATAATAAATTGATTTTTTTTATTATAACTTAATTAGTATGAATTTAGAGTTTGTATCATTAAATTTTATAAATTTATCATCAACAAATATGTAAGGTAATTTAGAAACTTTTTTTTATATTTAAGTAATACAGAAATCTGTTTTGTAATCAAGCATATGTGTAATTGTAATTTTATAATCTTATAGAACAAATGAAAAATTTCAGTTTAATACAAATTGTGTAGCTTTAGCAGATTAAATATTTGAAAAACTAATTAAACACTTTGTAGTTATTCAAAACTTGTAGAAAAATGTAATGGTACATTTTACCTAGATAGTGAATAATTAATAACTATGCCAGAAAATTGTGAGAGTTATAAATCATAACTTAAGATTTCATAAATATTTTTCAATTGTGTTTCTGAATTTTAAATTTTAAACTTATTTTGCACATTTGTATAGTTATCTCATCAAACTATAAGTACACAGTTCAGAATAGTTAAACTGTAAGAAAACTAGAATTAAAATCGCTTTTAGTAAGCAATGGTTTATCGTTGCTTATAAACACAAATTAATTTCCTTTCTATATCATACCTTCCCAACTTCTCACTAGCAACAGTGGCCGCACTTGTTCCCATTATCCTAGGACAGATTTTTTAATTTGTTTTTTTTTTGTTGATTCATATATATAATTCCGTCTTGTCAGAATTTAGAAACACAATTTAAGGGTTTAGTTTATCTAAATATTTGTATAAACATGAATTATTATTATTTTTTTTATTACTAACAAATGTTACATCTTGGTGGTTATTTTTAATAAACAAATTATTTTTGAATATTTAGAAATAGTTTATATAAGTAGATAGTACATATTTACAATCATATAATGTTTAAGTTATATTAGATTCTAAGCATAATATAGATTTTTTTTTAAAAATGTTAACAACTTTTTATTACAATTAATGATCTGATCATCAAATTTAGAGATGGTTTCTGCTATAAATTGTGTCTTATTGATATAATGGGAAAGTTATATTTTGGTACTGCAATAATAAATTATTATTTTTTACAATTTTCTATTTTCATTTTTTTGTAAAAAATAATCTTAGTAACTTAAAACTTTTATTGAATATTTAAATATGTTAGCACTTTTCAAACATTGTAAAATTTAAAAAATATTCTGTGATTTTTAAGTTACCTACCTACTTATTAATTTGTATTTAGAATTATTTTGATTAAATGTTACGTAATTCATTTTTATTAGTTTAAATTTGTTTTAAGTTAATATTCTAAATGATAAATTAAATTAACATTTATTAGAGTGTCTATATGTATAGGCATTTATTATTTATTTGTATGGAAAAACAGAAAACAAGTAATAATGTTTATGATAATTTTAACAATAACAAAATTAAAATTAATAAAATAGAACATTAATAAGGTTATATCAGTAAGACAATAACAATAACAATATATACAAATACATGCCATTTTTTACTAGAATAGTGAACCAATTTATCTCCTTTTGGATATCAAGATTTTGTATCCATTCAATAGCTTCTGGGGAGGCATTGAACATATTTTCAGATTCGCCATCAAATTTCCTAATGGAACATTTAGTTAGTATATGCGACATTGTCTGGTATGGATAGCCATATTGGCAGTTGGGGTTGGAACCGTGTTCTATTAGTGCATCAGGTAGCCACATCTACTGTCTTGTGTGAATGCGTTTTAGGATAAACCATTCTTTTCAAGGGAGATTGAATCCAGGAGGTTTGTCTGTAGCCTCTTTTAGGTAATTCTGTTCATCCAGTTTTGAAGCTTTCCATTCTTTTTTCCATGCCATTTATATTGAAGTTCGTGTTGTTAAGTGTGATGGCAGATTTCCATGGTAGATTGCGTGATTTAAGTCTTTGTGGGTTTATAAAGAGATTTCTCAAAATTGTATATAGGCAGACTTGACTTTATTGTGCCAGTAAGCAGTGAGTTGAACATCAATCTTTTTTGTGTGTGCGCTATTCAGCCATATTGGTGAGCAGTATTCAGCGGCTGAGTACATTCATATTATGTATCATCAGTTTTAATACTATGTAACAATACATTGTATAATGAATCAATAAATTGTATGGCACATCAATAACATAATTATTACTTTTATGTGTAATCATTTCCTAAAAAACTATCTACAAATTGAATAATGTATAGTTATATTAAACTGAGAACTGTTTAATTATATGACATTAACACAAATAAATTTGTATGAATCTGGTAAAAAATTTAAAAATGTTAGAGGATGTTTTATGAGAGATGAATACAGAACCTTTAACGAATGCATGTGGATTATTAAATTTAAATAATTCTGATCAAGAAGGATTACATTGGATTACATGGATAAAACATGAAAGTTTAAAAATTTATTTTGATTTTTGTGGTAATGTTAATCCTCCAAAAAAATTAATAAAATATTTAGGAGAAAATAATCTTAAAATTACATAAAGATTTCAAGATTACAATGATCCACCTATTTGTCGATATTTGTGTTTAGATTTTATTAAAAATTATAAAAAATATATCTAAATTATTATCTTTTTTGATTCAGGTTTCTGATTAAAAAATTTATCCTTAGATTATAAAAATTGACAGACCATTTTTCACAAATTTCATTAATTTGCTTATATAATACAGTAAATATGCGTTAATATTCATTATTTTTAATAAATTAAACTTTTGATATTTTTCTGGTACATACAGAATATTTTCATAAATATAATCACTTAAAACCACAAAAAATGAAATTAGAATAATATATGGGATGTTTAAATAAAAAAAATTGTTTTCTTAAACTATAAGGTAAACTCTTATTCCAAGGATGATAATCTACATACGTTTCTTTATTATTAAAAAAGCTATTCATATTTCTTTATTACAAAAAAAAATATTTATCTTTTTTATAATAAATGGAGAAATTTTTTAATAAATATGATGATCATATTACACCGCCACAATATAAAACATATGAACTAACCTCAGAAAGAAATTTTAATAAAGATGGAGGTGTTACAACTTTCAAAATAGAAGGTTCTGATAGTTTTCTTAATATTAAACAAAATATAATATTAGAGGAAAGTACTTAAACATTGATAATATTGAGTATGAAGCTAAGAATAATGTGCAATTAGATGATAATTTTTGTTGCATTTTTATTCTCTTAAATTTAAGTAACAAAAAATGAATCGTTAGTAGATCAAATTGAAAATGTTGGTAGAGCAAGCATTATCAAAGGATGTGTTAGTTTTTCTTTAGATCAAAATGGTCCAACAATTAATTCAGAATTTTAATCAAGATTTATAGGTGGAAGTGGATTCGAAGCTGTTGAGAATTTATCTAATCTATGCTCAGGTTTTTTTTTTTTTTATAGATATTCAATATACAATTTTCAAAGAAGAAATTAAAATAAATTTGAAAGCTAAGTGTTACAAAACAGCTTCATAAATCAGAAAGATCTCGATTTCCAAAAACGATAATATAAACTCTTGTATTGGTGATTTATGGGCAACTGATTTAATTTTAATGAGAAATTACAGCAATGAATATTCAGGTTATTTATACATGTTGAATGTTATAGATACTTCATCAAAATTTGCTTGGGTTGAATCTTTTTTAAAAAAATGGGTAGAATGTTAAAAAAGCTTTTGAAGAAATAATAAAGAGAGCTAAATTACAAAAACACAATTTACCAACATTACTTCACACTAATAAAGAAACTGAGTTTTTAAAAAAACAGTTTAAGAAAATATTATAGAATTACAATATCAAACTAAATCATACACAAAATAATGAGAAATCTGTAATTATTGAACGGTTCAATAAAACTCTAAATGGGAAAATGAGAATACAGTTTGAAGTTCAAAAAATTAAAAGATGGATTGATATTTTACAATCTTTATTGAATGAGTATAATTTTAAGAATATTCATCAAACATTTAGAATGAAACCATTTGAAGAAAACAAGGATAATAAAGAAAAAGTTTTAATTAAATTATTGTATAATGATATATCTAAATCCCAAATTAAATTTAAGGTTGGTGATAGAGTTAAAATAAAGAAGTTGAAAAAATTCAATTTTAATTGTACTCGAGAAATATTTATTGTTTTAGAAATATTGAATAAAAATCCAATTACTTATAAAATTAAATACTTAAATAATGAAGCTATCGAGGGAAGTTTCTATAATGATGAATTGCAGAAAACAAAATGTTGAACCTTAGTTAAAAAAAATGTTTACCATAGTAAAAATAGAATCTAAATTAACAACTGAGGATCATATTTGAATATTAGATATAGGTTATTTTGACTGGGCAACGATTTTATTATTGAGTTTAGAGATAGAGTAGATAGGAAAATTATTTCAAAATTTCAAACACATTTCTTATAACTTAATTAATTTGGTAGATTGGGATAATATTTCTAAATATCAAAAATTATCAGAAAAATATATAAGGGTATATAATGATTATATGAAATGACATTTTATTTCAAGTTATCAAACGTTGTCTGAAAACTTTATTCGTGAATTTAAAGATGATGTTGATTGGAGAAATATTTCAAGATATCAAAAATTTTTTAAGAGAGTTTAAAAATAAAGTTTTTTGGCATAATATTTCTTTGAGTCAAAGTGTATTATTGAATTTAAGGACAAAGATGGTTTATTATTGAATTCAACAAAAGAAAAAAAAGATAGTTTAATTTTTGTAAAAATGTAGATGCATTCTTACATTTTCAAAGAGCAATTTCTCTTAAGCAAAAATTGAATAGAAAAGTTAAATTGTTTTAACTAACTTAAATTTGTAATTTTTTACAGATTGAAGATTTGTAAAACTCAATTTTAATTAGTCTATATATTTAAAACAAGATTGTCTAGATTTGATAATTTAACACAAGTTAGAGATCGTGATCATTGAACAGGATATTATAGAGGTGCTACTCATTCTATATGTAATTTAAATTATAAAGTACCTAAATGTATTCCAATATTTACGCATTATCTATCAGGTTTTAATGCTCATTTATTCATAAAAGAGCTTGGTATTGATAAAAATGACATCAAAGTAATTGCAAATAGTGAAGAAAATTATATCCTATTTTCAAAAATTTTATGATATAAGAAAATAGATACGATAACTAAAAATTCTGTTTTAATTGAAAAAGGAAAATCTATTTTTAATCGAGTTGAATTAAGGTTTTTAAAATTGTTACCTAGTTTTTTTTAGAAAAATTAGCTAATATATTAACACTAGAATAGTTTAAAGAGTGATTTAACATTATTCTGAACAATTGGATTTAGTAAAGGGAAAATTAGGAAAATTCTTATGAATACATGATTTTTCCAGAAAAATCTGATGAATCTCTACCTCCTATAGATAAATTGTACAGGTCTTTAACAAGTGAACAATGAACATGTTGCAAAAAAGGTATATGAAAAAACTAGAAAAAATATAGAAAACATTCAAAATAAAGAATATGGAAGAGTTTACTACACTATAATAAAATAGATGTATTTTTACTTAGTGATATTAATGGGAAATTTTTGAGATGTTTCATTAAGAGATTATAAATTGGATCCTGTTCATTATCGTACAACTCTAAGGTTCACTTTCAATTCTAAGCTTAAAATAACAGGAGTAAAATTAGAACTATTAACAGATATTAATATGTATTTAATGTATGAACAGGAATGATAGGGGGTATGTTTCAATGTAGTGATATTCCAAAGCAATTAATAAATATATGGGAAAACAATATAATAAAAATAAATATAAATAAATATATATTAGATTTGGATGCAAATAATCTTTATGGAAACGCAATGTGTAAATACTTATCTCATAAAGGGCATAAATGGGGAAATCATAAAGATTTTAATACAGAGAAAATTTTAAGAATAACAGATAATCAGGATATTGGTTATGTATGTTTTTGAAGTAGATTTAAGTCATCCTTAAGAACTTCATGATCTTCAATCAGATTATCCTTTGGCGCCTGAGAATATGTTTGATAGTGAAAAATGACCTAAGTTAACAACTCTATATGATAAGAAAAAATATTTTCTCCATTACATTAATCATAGATTGTAATTAAATTTAGGTTTAAAACTGGAGTAAATACATAAAGTAATACAATTTAATCAATCTCCTTGGATGAAATCATATATAGATTTTAATACAGTTTCGACAAAATTCAAAAATTAATTTGGAAAATATTATAAGTTAATGAACAACAGTGTATTTGGTAGAACTATGATGAATAAAAGAAAATATAAAGATATTAAATTAATTACTGAGAAAAAATTTGAAAAATGGGTTGCTAAACCAAATTTTGCTTGAATGACAATTTTTTCAGAAAACCTGGTTGTTACACATGAAAAAGACTTTAGTTAAATTAAAACAACTAATTTATTTATTTATTTAAGAATGAGTATTTTAGATTTATCTAAAGCTCGAATATATGATTTTTACTATAATGTATTAAAGAAAATATATGGAAAAAATATACATAGACAATATACATAGATACTGACTCCTTAATAGGAGAAATTATAACTGATGATTTTTATGCAGATGTAAAACACAACGAGCAATTTTTAGATAAGTTTGATTTTTTACATTATTCTAAGAATTATAAATATGGAATACCCTTAATAAATAAATAAGTTCTTGGTAAATTTAAAGATGAAATTAAATGAGAAATAATGACTGAATTTGTTGGATTGAAATCTAAATTATATTTATTTAAAATAATAAAAATGAAAATAAAAGAGTAAAAGATGTGAAAAAGTGCATAGTTAAAAATGAATTGGGTTTCAATAACTTTAAAGATTTAATTAATAAAAATTCAAAATATATTAAACTGAATACAAATAAACATGATATTTATACCGTTAATCAATATAAGAAGGTCTTAATTCTAATGTCTTTTTTAATAGTAATAGAAGGAAAAAATTTCCGATGTATCTGAATAATTTAACAAAAACAAATATTAAAAAGGAATGATATTTGTTGCGTGCGCAATGCGTAATATATTATAAAATCGAATCCTTTAATTTAGTTAACAACAATAATAATATTTATTTTTTAAAGACAACTATTCTTAGCGCAATATTTATGTGAAAATAGTTTTTTAAAATATTATTAAAGTATCTAAACAAAGATCAGAAATTAATTTTTAAATATTATTGATTTAATTTTTTTTTTTTAATATTATTGATTTAAGTATATGAACAAAGAAAACAATGTGAAAGGAGATCAGGGAATTATAATCTAACTATGATTTCTGTTCCGAGTGTTACTGCTGAGTGGCTTCTTTCCTCACTGCTTCATATGATTTTTACTATATCTGAAAGCTCATATGCTCATTGTAAATATCATTACAGATTGTAATTATATATATATAATAATAAATGTTAAAAAAAGTAATTTCTGTTAAATATTTTCAAATGTTATGTACCTAAATTCGATTTTAAAAATCTGACCCAGTCCCCACATTTATTTACTACTGGTATCCCTCTATATATTTTTAATTTAATTTATTTTTTATTTTAAGGTTTAATTTATTTATTATTTAGTCATTGTTGTACCACGAAAAAATGGATTATTCATGCTTATGATAGTAAGTATAAAATAATTTAATAAGAATATTTGTATTGAGATAAAATTGTAATTTTGACGGATAAATTAGCGAGCGGTTTTTTTTCAGTTTTACTATGGGTCAATCAAATGTTTTGCCATCCTTTCAAAAAATGAAATGACGTCACTGGAATTAAAAATTCTTAATTCTAAACAAAGTAAGGAATGTATTATTTTATGTTATGCGTTATATGTAAAAAATGTTTTTTTTTTAAATTTTAAATTGGATGCAATCGACACTTGAGAAAGATAAAAAAGGTTGAAATGGGACTCAACCGGATGACGTCCAGAGAGAGAGTAGTGGAGTATCATTTGTGTGACAGCACGACGCTTGGCGTTATCAGTACTCTCACCCTACTTAAACTTAAATGTCAAATATTATTAAAATTGTATTCGAAAATACACACACTTTAACTACACTTAAACATTTAAAAAAATTATAATTTGAATATATGCAAAATGTAACCAAAGAAATGGGATGAGCACGCAGGGCCTTCCTTAAGTTTTGCGGGGCCCAGGGCAAACTTCTTTTAAAATAAACTAATACGCAAAAATAAAGATCATCACACCTACTTGTATACCTTTCAAAATTCTAATAAGCCTAATACTTACCTCTCTACCAGCTCATCATAAGTAGACAAAAAAAAGGTCATAAACTGTTAAATTATACATCGCAAAATATTTTTACGGGGCTTCTTAATTGAAATGTTACCTTATTCAATTAAAATTAAATTAAACTGTTAATAAAAATATTTATTTATGTTTATTTCCCCCTAAAAGTATATTTAACATGGTTGATATTTACAAAAAAAAAAAGAAAATGTAATTTATTACTAATCAATTCCTAAGTAAGTAATTCTAATTTGATAAATTTATGTAAATGGTCTGATTAAAAATTAGTGAATAAAGAATAAAGTTCTAATTAGAAAATGCCTACTAAGTAAATGAATAATGAATAATTGGGTTAAATTAAATTTTTACAACCATAGGTAGTATAGTTCGGGGTACATAAATTATTTAAATTTAAAAATAAAATAAAGTTAAATACTATAGAAACTGGGAATTCTGCACAGTTGTGGAGATTTTTAGAGATATCACAGTGTTTCTCCACGATTTTTTCAATATAAGTAGGTATAATATACAATAATACCATATTATGTAATATGCATTATAACTTAACCAGTATAAGAGTAATTATAATAATACATACAATATGTATAGTTCTACATACTACTGTAGTCTGTAATGTACAGCAGCATTAAGTTGATGATTCTCGGGTAAAAACAGTTTTAACCGTTAATATAATTGCCCATTGTTTTTAGAAATTCATAATATTGCTCTTCAAAAATTGCTACGTACTCAGTATTGTACAACTTCGTACATACATTATATTGATGAGTTTCAAAAAAGTGTAGTGGTTAAAGAGGCTTAGTTGTAGATCTTACATTTTACCTCTTTTTCCGGTTTCTTCCGAATTATTATGAAAACCGCTTGCGCAGAAAAAAGATGACTTATTTATGCACCAACTGGATTAAAAATTCAACAAAAAATGTTTTTTGTAATTTTTTGATTGAACCAACGTTTCTGATAGAAAATATAATCCGGAAAAATAAAAATAATGAAATTGTTTTGTATAAAAAAAAAAAAAAGTAAAACTAATAGGTAAAATAATAAACACAAATTTCAACTACCATAAAGTATTACTATAATTATTTTATTGGTATTAGTTACTACACAATTATAATGCAAATACAAATAATTGACTAAAATATGAACATTCATAACCGATTATATTCGTTATTTTTATTTTATAGTTCTATTTCTAATAAAATTACATTATAAATAATTGCCTTAGGCAATACTAACTTAACGTTAGTTTTAGATTCTAAAATAAAATTGTTCATAAATTGTATTTTGTGCATAATTAGTCACAACTATAATATATATACTACATCTATGACTTGACATTTATTGATAAAACTTAATATTTAAACATTGTAAACATGTTTTACTATACTATAATGACATCAAAAACACTTATATATAGGAAATTTAAAAAAAGAACTTATGAACATTAAGTTCTTACTATTAATATTTGAAGAAATGAAAGAAAAACAAAGAAATAATCGTAAGCAAATTAATAAAATATTATATTAATAAAGAAAAAAAGAACTGATTCTACTTTGCCACTACTGCGCAACTGTTGTAGGTGGAAAGTTGGTAAGATAGGATACATTCTGATCGAAGTTCGTTTATAAATGATTTGAAAGGCCGATTTTGATGAAAATAATTTGATCTTAAAACCATTATAAAAAAAATACTATACACTAATAAATACACTTTATATTTTTTTTGGCCATTAAATACAATACTTATAATGAATCTCATGTTTAATTTTCAAGTATTTCTATTTAGTCGCACAGTTTTATTCACACATTTAATATCTACCTACCAAATAAAAACTACAATAATAACTCTCAAACATAAAATGTTTACAAATAGCTGAAAATCACTCAAAAATATTTTTTGTTGTGATTTATTTAAAAAGAATCGTATTTAGAGAGATTCAACATTTTCACTGAATAAGTATATTATAAATCTATTACGTCTTTCTAGACCTAGTAAAGTTTTCAATATTTCTACCGATTTTTAATCTATTAATAGATATTTGAAATTGTTTTATTGTTATTTGGTGTAATGTGGATATAATTTTTTTTATCCAGTCAAAAATGTGCATTAGTTTAACATAGTTCATCATAGTTTATTAAAAGCTGAGTTAATGAATTTTTTTTATAATCTATCAAAAATAAAAATCGTAAAATTGGTGTCATTCCAAGGCATGTTTGTTAGCAATAATATTATGTCCTTGAGTACAGATAAAAATTAAATTGCTCTAAATATCCTACCTTCACAATTCCTCCCACCAGCAACAGTGATTATTAGCTTATATTTTTATTATTAACTCTACAAAATTTTCCGTATCGGAGTCTACTGTCTGCATCTCTATGCATACATCTTTGTTATTTATTTATTTTAGTTCTTATGGTGGATTCGTGTTAATATTATTTGTAAAAACGAGTATATTACACATATATTGAAGGAATGCGGCGCGTACAAATTAAAACATATTATGAAGTTACCTATTATAGAACAAACGTTTTCTGTGTAAATGCTATACATCCATTCTATGCCCGATAACATTATTGATACTGTGCTGTTCTCATTGTGAAATTGAAACCTAACAGAAAACAAAATAATTATGAAATTGATTTTCATTGTTTGCAACAATTTTTACTTATCAGTGGAAAAACCACGAATAATGTTTTAGTTGAGTGTTAGTATATATATATATTTAGTTGGTCACAGTATAATAATATCTACAATATTATTACATATTTTAGATTTTAAGTGGAGCGCAGAAGTTTATGATTTTACAAAGATGTTTATTTTTATCTAGGCACAATTTTTCTACCAGAAATCTTGATCCGATTTTTAACTGTAACACTTTTTCTGAAAGGAAGGTGGTGTTGGGAGGTACTCTAGGCAGGTTATTTTTCAATTTTCTCAAGAATTTTCGCTTAAAATGAGAAAAACTGAGAAAAACGTAGGAAAAACAGGAAAATTTACGAATTGTAGGTATAAGTTAAAAAATATTTTGGCCTTTTTTCCTGTGAAGAATTTGTCTATAAGTAATTTTGCTCCGATTTAATATGATAGCACTTTTTATAAAAGGAAATTTTATTGGGAAGGTACATTAAGAAGATCATTTTTTTTATTTTCTAAGAAATTTTTCTAGCAAATGTGAACAACCGGGAAATTTTGAACATTAAAAAAATATTATAAAGAAAATAATGCCTAATTAATTATTTTACCATATGACGTATATATTGTTGTTACGAGCGTTTGCTTGTTCCCTTTAAATATTATAACTAGGTTATTAATGATGCTTTTTCAACAATATACGTCATTTTATAGTAAAATAATTAAATAGGCTTAATATATTTTCTTTAATAATGTTTCTTTAATCTAACCGATTTTTCCAGTTTTCCTTCGTTTTTCCCGGTTTTCCCATGTTTTATCGTTGTTTTTACATTTGATGGGAAAACTCTTAGGAAAATCGAAAAATGATCTCCCTAAAATACCGTTCCAGTCCAATTTCCTTTCAGAAAAGTTGCTATCATTATAAATTGGAGCGAAATTGCTGGTATTTGTTCCACAGGCAAAAAAAAGCTTCTTTGCTCTACTCAAAATCTAAAAGGTATGTTTAATATTTTTTTTTCTACTATTACAATAGTAATATTAATTCAATTTTACTTTTTATATGCTTCTATATTTTCAATTTCAGCGAATAATCTTTTTTCGTTATATAATGAATTGTTATTTTTATAATATTGTGTTAAAAGTAGCATTGCACATGAAATTAAGTATGTTCCGTGAAATATAATGTAAGCGAATAATTCGTAATCGTCCAGCCGAATAAATACACCTAGAAATACAAAAAATGGTCAATACATGTACGAAAAATATGAAATATTTGAATTGATAATATTATAGGTATAGTTGTATGCGGTTTACCATATACAGGATGATCAATTTATCGTAAGACACTTGTTATCTCAAAAACTTACTCAGAAAGTATTTACTTTTTACAGAATTTGTTTTCTGGAATATTTAAGGAACAAGCTGCTTTACAATTTTATATTAATATTATTTTTTGTCATTTTTATTTTTGTTGGTAAAACCACTTCCTTCATTTGTTTTTCAAATGGCAACCTATATTAAAAATATCATAAATTGACGAAGTATTCGTTAAAATAAATTTCAGTGATGAAATTTTTGATTTTCGCCAATCTGTTGACGAGATATTCCATATTAAAGTTTGGATTGGAGGATGGTGGTGGTGCATTATCAACATTTCGCGCGCCGTACCGCCACACAAATGATACTCCACTGCTCTCTTTCAACCCAAACTTAAAAGTGGAATACTTCATCAACAGATAGACGGAAATTAAACATTTTAACACTAAAATGTATTTTAAATAATACACCATCTATTTATGGAATTTTCAATGTAGGTTGGAATTTCAAAATCAGAAGTAGGTAGTGATTTTACTCCCAAAAATAGCAGAAATATAAAATTGTAGAGCAATTTGTTTCTTAAATTTTCTAGAAAACAAATTCCGGAAATAGTTCCGAGATAATGAACGTACCTACTTAAATGGATCAGCTGGTACTATAATAATACAATAAATTCCATAATACATATTGTTATTTTGGTATTTTTGTCTAAAAATATCTGATTTTTATCTTACACATTTTTGAACTTGTCATGGAGTTTCAGCAGCGGCATAGTTTTTTCCAATTAATTAATTTTTTTTCTATTATATTTATTTATTTATTAAAATGGTAAAACCAACTAAAACACTCTAAAATTATTGTTAATACCTAAAAAAAAACACACCAAGAGGGATATATTTCTCAAAGACCCCCCCCCCTCCGTTAATATGCCACTGAAATACCAAAACAGTTATATCAAATTTCGATGTTGATAAAGATGAGCCAAAATGTGTTATTTGTTTAGAAAGATTTGTTTCTGAAGCCATAAAAACTGAAACGACATTTGTAACTAAACACCTCAATTCCAACATAAAGAGAAGACTTTTTTAAAAGATATGAAAATTCATTAGAAGTTCAAAAAAATTGTTTGCGTTATTTTGCTTCAGTTTCCAAAAAAGCTATAGCTGTATCATTAGAGGCTTTATACTTAATTGTCAAAGCAGATTTAAGAGTGGGAGTCTCAAATATCAAACCTTATTTAAATTTAATCATGTCTACAATTCAAGCACAACGGTCTCATTAAATTATGTAATTTTATAATTTTAAACTATTAAAATGTTGATTATAATTACAACAATTTCAGTAATTATTTTTTTTGTTTCGGGATCAATAATTTGGATAAATTTAATTTAACAAATATTAAAATTGCTTAAAATTAACGATTTAATTTATATGACTATAATTTTATATACATTAAGTAAATATATATTACACATTTATGTAATATTGATAGGAAAGGGGGTTGAATCATGGAAATAAATAAATTTATTGAGGGTCGTGGATCAAATAATGTTACGCACAACTGATTTAAAGTAAAGCCTCGTTCACACGATGCCATTAAAGCGTGACACTTAATGCCATGAAAATTATTAGTATAATGACTATAAGGATGCGCACGGGAAATGTAGGAGAGGCGGTTGTCTCACCTACGAGATTTTCCGCCAAAATATTTTTTAAAAATACGTGTCAGATATATATTTTTTTTTAAATATTAAATCTTAATATACCCTTAATTTTGTACATTAGCGCAAACAAGGGAGGTATATTTGGAGGATTTTGACCCCCCTCTCCGAATGCTCAATCAAGCCTCCTAAAATAAAGTTCTCATCAAATGATCACTATTATACATAATCAATATTATGGAGACTTAAGCCCTCTCCAAAAATGTTTGCATTGTTTGTATTTATGATTTGTGTATAAGGTTTGATTTTTAAAACCATTGCTTCCTCTGCCAAGAAGAAATGCATACGCTTATACCGCTTATGGTTATGACGATATCGCTGTCTGAACAACGCAGTGTTTCAATATCACAAAGTCTTGACTCTCATGATCAAATATTTTTGATATTTATTGCCTTATTGGAACTGGTAATGCCATAGCACTGTTATCAAATTCAATTTCTATTGGTTTACATTATTTCCTAAACTCATGTTAAAAATTGATAATAGCAAAATTTTGAATTTGATTTTGTAAATTCGTTTATCATTTATTTTTCATAAATTTATCTTACTATAAAACTAAAAACTATAAATTCAACTAACAAGGCATAGCCGTGGTAGCGTAGTATGAAGTAACAAAATTGATAATAGACTGTCGAATCAATTATGTTACGTCACTAAAATATACCAAATACACACCGACAGCTTACATCTTCCCGTTAATTTCGAACAGTGTTGTGTCATTTAATGGCATTACACTAGTTTCAAGTGAACAAGGCTTTAGTGTAAGTAGGATAAGCTGCATATTATGACCGTTGATACCAAAAAAACTTTTATTTACTAAAACCTGGTTTTTTAAAAGATATAAAATCGATTTGAAAAAAAATCTAAAAAGTTATCGATGACCTACTAAAACAAATTTAAAATGTGTAATATTATAAATATCTTATTTTGAAAAAAAAAGTCGAAATAAAAATCAAATCAATTACGTAAATATTTAAGTATTTTTCAATTTTTTGAAGGTTTTATCAGTTTTCATTACGTGTGAAGTGGATATCAAACAGGAGATTTTATCATAATGTGGCTTATTGTTTTCTGAATCCATGAATATCAACAACGTACATTTGGCAAACAGCCAACAGGTGGTTATTGTTTTGTGTCAACAACGAAATTATTGTTTGTAACTTTAATATTTAAAGGGCTCATATTTATCCTAATAAATGGCTTGTTTATTATTAAATAAATCAATATAAATTAATTTAAAAATTTTTCTGTTGTATTTGTTTATTGTTTCAGTGTCCAGAATTAGCTCGTGTTAATTTGAAATATCAATGCGTTCGAAATAATTGCAGTACCTACTCAATAATACTGGAGTGTTTAGCTGGTATTTCTAAAATAATTAACTCATCTAAAGTTTAAGTTGGAACAGGTGGACAGAAATAAATGTAATTTCATATTTACATTTCACATGCAGAATCAAATAATAATTTTAGTTAAAATAGCAAGATTAACTTTGCAACCAATGACTTTTGCCTCCCACCCGGGACTTAAGTCTAATCCGGAACACATCTCTAAATATACCTGAATATGTAATAATATCTACTACGAAAAATGGTAATTTATGGTATTATCGCTATAAAATAATAATGTATAATAATGTATGACCTTATACAACAAGAGTACCTGTAAGTGTCAAAAACAAATTTGCATTATTAAATCAGATATATTATTTGTTTCACAATAAAATAAATTATATAATATATAATTGTGATGTATTGGTTTAATGAAATTCTTACAAAGTCAAAAAAACTGGTTTCCATTTCGTGAAATAAAAAACTTTTTATACAATTAATAATCATTTCACCATTAAGATTATAATAACTTATACGAGAATAAAAATATAAATTTGATTACCTATGCCAATGATTATTCCCAGAATAATCAATATTATACTTAAAATGTGCAAGGAATGATAAAACCGGTAGGTTTTCATATCTTTTCCAAACGTATCATTCTGCACAGTTGGATAGCTGAAAAAATTGAAATCAATTTTAGGAAGATTGTATTAATTTACAATTACAAAATATAGGTTCAAATAAGTAAAACATTTATAACTTATTACAATATGTTTAATGATCATAGATCATTAGTCGTAGATACAAAATATTGAAGACAACCTGTTCAGCTAAATATATCTGATCTTTAAAAACAAATTAAATTTGTTTGATAATACCCTAATCACGTTTTGAAACTTTCTCATATATTTTTTTTTTTTTAAATTAAAACTGGAATTACTTAGAAATTACTCATCGGATAAAATTACCAAGTGATCCATTTAAGTGGGTGCATTCATTATCTGAGGAAGTATTAACTTTTTCCGGAATTTGTTTTCTAGAAAATTTAGTAAACAAACTGCTCTACAATTTTATATTTATATTATTTTTGTCATCCTTATTTTTGGAGGTTAAACCACTACTCACTTTTGATTTTCAAATGCCAACCTATATTAAAAGTTCTATTCATAGATGGAGTATTATTTACTATACATTTTAGTGTTGACATTTTTGATTTCCGTTCATCCGTTGAAGAGATATTCCATTTTAAGTTTAGGCTAGAAGAGAGCAGTGGAACATCTTTTGTGTGGAGGTACGTTAATATAGATTGCCATTTGAAAATCAAAAATAGATAGTGGTTCTATCCCAAAAAAATTTAGGTGACAAAAATAACATAAATATTAAATTGTAGAGCTGCTTGTTTCTTAAAGGTTCTATAACACAAATTCCAAAAAAGTCAATTCCAATATGAGTGACCCACTTAAATGGATTACCTGGTATGAGTGTTAGATTAACATTTTTAGATATTACAAATTTACTGTTTTTTTATATTTCGAAAAGTAAACAAATAAAAACTTATTTTTCTAGTGGTTAAGGGGTGACAATAAAAATTTAAATTCTTCTCTAATATAATGTAACCTGAAAAAATAAATAAAATATTAACTTAAGTATACAAATTTGTCAACAACGAATATACTCCTCAGCATTATCAAGTAGGTGGAGGAGAGATGATCAAACAATTCTGAGTGCAGTTCTGTTGATAGTGATACTTTGTCAACAATATATATGCTATATTATAGTAAAATAATTAAATAGGCTTTAAATATTTTCTTTAATAATGGTCGTTGAATATTGATCCGATTTTCCCGTTTTTCTTAAGTTTTACCCGGTTTTCTCATGTTTGTTCCCGGTTTATCACATTTGCTAGGAAAAGTCCTGAGAAATTCGCAAAATGACCTCTTTAAAGTACCTCTCCAGTAAAATTTCCTTTTAGAAAAATTGCCATCATTAAATGCTGGAGAAAAATTGCTGGTAGAAAAATAATTCTCCGAGAAAAAGAAAACAGTAACATATTTTAACTAATAAATATAGTAAGTAAATATATAAATAAAAAAATAAATACATGAAAAATAAAAGAGATGTCTTAGGATAATGAGAATGAGTACAGCCACTGTTATAGTTAATTTAATGTATACCTGTAAGCAATGATAAACCATTGCTTACAATAAAACGATTCTGATTGGAGTTCAGTTGATAATAATGCGTTGTCAATAGTATGTAAGTCATATTATGGTAAAATAATTAAATAGGCTCTATATATTTTCTGATATTTGTTTAATGTAACATATAATATCCGTATAATACCAGAATATCAATAAACTCGGGCTGGTATTTTAAAGTTGAAGTTAGAGAGGTTGGTGAGAGAACCCAGTTCAAATCCAAGTCTTTGGAGGAATAAAATTTTAACAACGTGTTTAAGATCTGTTAAGGATATAAGATTGAGCTTAAGAAGGACAGGACTATAACCGTGGAGAGGGAAGGTGACATCTAACTTATAGCTTGCAAAAGATAACAATCAATATTATAAGATAACAATGTTCATGGATCCCAGATAATCGAGCCTTATTTGAGTATTGATCTGACAAGCGAACAGTGTAGTACCTTGATCGAATTAGAAAGCTTTAATTCAGAAACAATTTTTTTAATAAAGTCTAGCAATTTAAGGGACTTAGAAGTTATCGTTGTATACAAGTTTTATGTGTTTTAGGATTAAGAGAAAGAAAAAATGTGAAGCCAAGGTCATGGACGGTTTGACCAGCAGAATGGAGTATTGTGCCATTGAATGTATAAGAAAACACCATTGGGGATTTACATATAGTGAAGGTCATTTTATGGCATTTGGATATATTACGCTCTGAACCAAGTGTATTAACTATAACATGAAACTATCAAGATCATCCTAGAGCTGTAAACAATTGTTAAGTGAATTAATTCTGGAATTATAAAATACATAGAAAACATAAAATGTTAAAGTTTTAAAGGAAAGAGCGAGCACTAAAAAGATAGATTTTACACCAAGTAAAGATGTGAGTTTTAAAAAGATAACATGAGAGCTAAACTAAAAGTTGTTAGGTAAGTCATGAAAAGGTGATAGTTGTATGACTGGAGTACTGAGAAATGATTCAACAGAAAACATAAACTCTCATAGATACATGCTTGACTTTGAGGAGGGAAGTAGACACCATCAATTAGGAATTATAAGAGCCGATAGAAAATTTAACAAAAATATGTTCTAAAATGATATCATGGTGAAGAATTAAATTAGAGGGTAAATCTTTCCTTATACAAATGAAAACACCCCCACCTCTAAGACAATTAATAGTTAATGGGCACCTATCAAATCTAAAAGCATTATAGCATAATAACATTATTATGAAAACAGCCAGGAAAATTAAAAAATGATCTTCCTAAAGTACCAACTAGATAGAATTTCCTTTCAGAAAAGATGCTACACTGGATATATAGAATGAAGATTTTTGGTAGAAATATCTTAAAATATTTATGAAGGCTCAAATAATAAATACTTTATAAATGGTTCAAATATATATATATTGTTGACAAAGCATCACTATAAATTTAACACCGCTCAGAATCGTTTTTTCGTTAACAATAGTTCATCATTGCTTACAGATATACATTGAACTATTTTCTGTATCCTGCCTTCTCAACTACCAACCTACAACATTGGGTGCATCCGTCCCCATTATCCTAGGGCAGCTTTTTTTTTTGTATACAAGTAATGATAAATGTTATTTAATAACATTTAACTATTTAAGGTATCTACCTAGTTTATAGTTATAACTTATATGAGAAGATATTAGTATAAGTTTTACTGTAATTGAGTTAGTTTACTATCTAAGTTAGACTTGTTATATTTTATAGTATATATTAAATTGTATAGAAGTTTAAAACTTAAGAACCACCATAAAGATAATTATCCCTAAAAATCCGGAAAAAAAAACTGTTTTATCAACCAGTATAATTAGTAATCAAATTGTAAATTCTGAAAACCTATAAAGTGAAAAACACAATAAAATATTAAAATATTTTAGTAAGAAAAATTATTAAAAAATATTAAACGAAGCAAATAATGCATAGTTACCTAGTACTGATAGAGTGATACTATACCTAAAGTAGCCACATGCCAAAATAATATTGTTTCCAAAACATTATATACCAAAAAATAAATAATATTTCATATTTAAATTGTATAATTTATTTATAGCATTATTTAGTCTGATATTTACTAACTGTAATTACTGGTAAGGCTCTAAGATAATAATTATAATAACGAATAACAATAATAATAAAAACAATTCATGATTGCCACTAGTGAATTCATTAATTGTCAACTTAACATTTACAACTGGCCAATTACAACAGGAAAATAGCATACTCTTCGTAAAAATAAAATAGGCTTTAAGAATTTCAAAGTTATTAAAATTAAAAATTAACAATTAAGATATATTTTGTTATATTTAAGTAAAAGCGTCATCTCAAAATTTTTGTCAGCAATTTTGCATCTTCTTTTATAATTAAATTATAATTTATGAATATCTTTGACTCCCGAACAAACTGGATACTCATCTGGTTCCATACACCATCTTATTTCCCCTAAACTTAGTTTTTTTTTTTTTTTTTATTCTATTACAAACATGTGTGCGTGCACAGTGCACATGGCAGACAGTAAGGCACATCAAATGACGTAGACGTAGTGAGGATTGTAAGCATGTATGCATGATAGGCGTGTGTACAGGGAGAGGGAGTAGGTGTTCAACCCCCCCTCCCACCACAACAATTTTATGAAAATTACGATGAAAGTAGATATTTTTAATAGAGTCTCAAAAGTGATTAAATGGATATAAATTGTAAAAATAATGGAAAACGGAAACTTCACTGGGTGCCGAGGATTTATTCATAATTTTTTCGGGATTTTCCAATTATTCTAAAAAAATACTTGAGAAATCCAAAACTGACTTAGTTATTCATCAACTATAAATTTAAAATGTCTTAAGGCATTTTTTGGTTGGAGCTAGATTTCTGGTTAAAAAGTTGTTGACATAAAAAAAAAAAAAACACACATAGTAGAATCCTCTCAGAATTTAAAATTAGAACCTAATTTTTACCTGTTATATATTCATAAATAATGTTCAGTACTCAGTGATTTTTACTTTAATTCACATATGTAACTTGTAATTACAAATTTATTTATTAACTATTATATTATTTTATTTTAAAATTAAAAATTATTTTTATCACACGTATTAACTTAATAAATATTTACCATAACGATGTATGCAAATCATAAAACGAACAAAACATTGATAAGATTGATACGACGGAAAAAAATATCTTCACCCCTGTAAGAAAATTGTACAAATGTAAATTAAGCACTTTGGAATGTTTTGGTGTTTCTAATATATTTTTAACTATTACAATAAATTATAACTTTTGTAGTTGAGAAGGACAGAGGAGTGGAGTAATAATTTCTGTGGTGATATGGCTCGTAGCTTTTTAATAGTGCTCCACTACTTTTTCTCCCCCTTTTCATCCAAACATAAAAGGAGAATATCTCATGAACGGCTTGACAGAAAGCAAAAAGGTTAACATCAAAATATATTTTAATTTATATTTACTATATCTATTCATGGAATTTTTTTTGTATATGTTGCCGTTTGAAAGTTTAAAGTAGGTAGTCTTTTTACCTCCAAAAATTAGGCTGAAGATCAGTTATTAATAATGTATCATGGAGATGCTTGAAATTATAAAAAAAATAAAATAAAAATTGTTGAAAAACTTTCCAAAATATTGAATGTAATCCCTACAGTCACATTTTTCCCACCGATTTTGTCAATTAGAAATATTCTTTACATAATAATAAATAACTGAACGCTATAAATAAATGGTGGCGAAAAATGGCGGATTTTATTCCATAAGGGCCTTAGGGGTGTACTTTCAAAATAGATAATATTACAGACAAATACTTAATTATGGATAAACATAATAATATAATATACTTACATATAGGTTTATATATATAACTGGAAGAACTGGTGGTTGATTGAATGAGCATTATCATTAGAAGTGCATAATATATTAAACTTCGTTGTTTCGATGTTTTCAATTTACCGTGAGAAATAAACATTTTAAATAATTGTGGGAACGATGTGATCCGGTTCACAACTGACATCACCATTAAACAGTAGTAATAAAACCCATGGTAAAAGCAATCCGGAGAAGGACTAACAAAAATTGTTATTATATAATACAAGATTTGTTTTATTTCGTCAATAGTCTCCATGTCGGGTGACTGTATCATTATTTTTAAACGGCGTCTTAGATGAGCGAAAATCCCGAACGATATTACAGACGCGTGGAACGTCGACCGAAACAAACGAAAATACGCTCCGAATCTAAAAACAGTACGACCGAACAAACTGTTGCGGGCGAGAGGTGTCGCACCGATGGTGGCGTGACGTGACGAACAGAGTTCACGCGCGGACGTGTTGTGCTAGGCGCGGTGTTTCGGGTGACTGACGAACGGATCGGACAACGTATTGCACTGTGCCGGGGGACCGACTATAATATAACCTACCTTTGTAACCACGGAGTTGCGCCCGAAAACCCGTCGAATCCGCGCGATGGCGTTCTCGCTTGCCGTGTCTCCGCCTTACTGTCCGTCGCAGCCCACTCAGCCCCCTCCCTGTCCCCCACCCCCAACCATCGCATCCATCCGGACCGCCGCCGGCTTTTACACGGACTTTCGCGCACCACCGCCGATCCAAGTGTTTCTTAGCGTTTTCGCTTTTTACTCCGTCCTCCCGACGAGACGAGGAAAATTCGGCTCGGGGTTGGTCGCCGTTGGGCGAAGCGATAACATTCGCGATTTCCCGGAACCGCCCTGTCGCGGTCTCCGTTAGTTCGCCCGGTTACGGCCGATGAACCGCTGCCGCCGCGCTAAACGTTAACGTCGTTTAATACTATGACGTACGGGAAAATTAATAGGATAATTGAACGCGATTAGTGATACACACACAATATTATATTCGTTAGTCGTTTTCTATCGCGAATCAACTACAAACAACGGTATTCTTGAACTTAATCTAACGTTAGTAATCGAATTTCCAATCAAACCATTTGAGTATAATGTTATTAAGTTTCTAGTTATACTACTCGAAATTCAAGGGCGTGCTCACGGGAGAGGTGGGTGAGGGTGTCATATCCTCCCCAAGAATTTTTTTTACGGATTTGTTTGAAGTTCCTTGGTAGTTTCCGTTTACTCGAGGAAAAAAAAGTAGTACATAGTTGGTTTTAATTTTTAGTCGTATTGATTATTGTTATATATATATATATAAAATATGTTATTAGTAAATACTATAATAATAGTAATTATCTATAGATATTATAAAAAAAAGGTACCAATGGACTATCATAATATTTCAGTCCATTATATTCCGATATCTAAGTTATTATAAAGTTTCTCTAAGTTTTGATTTTTCAAGCGGTTTTCATAATCATTTGAGAAAAATCGTGAAAAACGGAGAAAAACCGGGAAAATCGGTACAATATTAAACAAATATTACTATAGAAAATATATAATGCCTATTTAATTATTTTACCATAATATAACATATATATAATATACTGTTGACAAAACATCACTATCGACTGAACTCCGCTCAGAATCGTTTTTTCGTTAGTAATGGATTATCATTGCTTACAGGTATAATACATTAAATTACCTATAAAAGTGACTGTACCCTATCCCATTATCCTAGGATAGTTTTTTTAATACTGAAAGTATGCATGTAAACGATATAAGCTTATTTGTGAACTTTAGTTTATCAGATGCTGATAAATTTATTATAAGTTTAGACTTTATTTTAGATAAATAAAATCATTTTCTACTACTTAGTGTATTTAACTTTTATCTTTTACTGTTTAGGCACTTAAAAATGTATAGATAATGGTATCCATACAACATTTAGGATTCCTTGAAATTAAAAAAACGAAAAGAGGTTTAAAATATTAGATACGGACATACTTCGTACGTGGGTGCGACCACTGTTGTAGGTTGAAAGTTGGGAAGGTAGGATGCAGACGGGAATTTAATATACATCTTGTATATCTGTAAGTAACGATAAACCATTACTAATAAAAAATGATTCTGAGCGAAGTCCAGTTGATAGTGTGTTTTGTCAGCAATACAATATATGGTTTATGTCATATTATAGTAAAATGATTATAACAATGTGCGTTTCCATGGTAACATTGATTGTTTAAAAAAGATTAAAATAACAAAAACTTATTAATAAAAAATCAAAATAAAAACAGTTGCCAATGATAACCTTATTTTTAATCTTTCAAAATTATTTAACTTGAAGAATAAGGTTTTCTTCATTATCTCGAATATTAATGAGAATTTCAAAAAATGACCTTTTCAAAGTACCACCCAGAGAACATTTCCTTTCAGAAAAGGTACTGTACTTGATAATCGGAGTAAGCTCTTTGGTAGAAAAAATGTTCACATAAAAAAAAAAAAAAATATAATTGTAAAACCAATACATTCCCCGTTCCACTCAGAATTTAAAATATAGGTATGTATATTGTATATATAATATATATACAATATATGTTTAAATAATTGTAATTTGTACCTTTCTACCTACTCCTAAAATATCAATGTATATAAACAAATAAGTACATTTTGTAAATTTGTGTAAATGACTATCAACAAAACAAAATAGAGTTCACCCCCTCCCTTTCTTAGAAAAAAGCTAAGTACGCCACTGACTCGAATAGCATTGTTAAATGCTCAAGTATCTTTTTCTTATTTCCTGTCTCCTTTTAAATTTTTGGCCTACGCGTTTTGATGCCTCGTGTGAGTTGCTTGAGCACTAATATTTTCATCTGTATGTTTTACCGAACTGACACCGATAAGTTAGGTAATAAATTTTGCGTTTACCCACCACACTGAAAAGGAAGAAAAGGTGGTTTTTAGTAATTATTTTTACAAATGCATATTACAATATCAAAATGGAGGGATAAGCTAATCAGTCTGTTATTATAATAAAAAAAAGAGCTCATACTGGGGACGGGCATGCCACTGTTGTAGGTGGGAAGTTGGGAAAGTAGGATACATAAAGTTATTTAATTATATCCATAAACTACAGAGTACCTATGGAATAAAAATGCAGTATAAAACTCACAAAATTAATATGTTTATAAATAGTTTAAAAATGGCTTAAATTTTTTAAATATTTTATCACATCTATAAAAAAACAAATTGACGTTTCCTGTTTTAATTTCAAGTCTCTACGAATATTTTTAACTGAATTACAACAAAATCGATAATAATAAAATCGTTATTTTCGTACATTTGTAGACCTTTACATTGACTTACTGAAATGTATAAACATTTAACCGATTTTACGTGAGTGTATTTGAAATGTGTTCTATATAACACACATACACTAACTGATTAATTAGTTATAGGTTTCAAAACTGGTAAATAAATTTTATTATGTTCATTTGATTTTTTTAAACCACTTAAAAGTGGTTAGCAATAAAACAAAAAGTATTATTTTTAAAACGATAAAATTTAAAATCGTTTTAATGCCACCATGTGAATGTACGTATTTATTGTTACGCGTAAGGCTCAATAGTAATAATTATAGTGATGTTATCGTTTTTTAACGCAATGCGTACCTATTGTTATTAATATTATGACCACTACTATAAACTACCGAAGTAGTGACATATTTAAGATTTCATTCAGGGAGTGGGGGATTGGTTGGCTGAAAATCTAAGGGAACTTAGCCCCTCTTAATTAAATTCTTAGGTTTTTAACTCAAATATTGTCTATTGAGAAAAATCGCAATTTGATAAACCTACATTTTTCTAAAGTTAGTATATATACATCATCGATATATTTCCATGTTTAAAAAAATAATAAAATTATAATTAAAATATGAATTTATTTAATCCTTAAATTATATCATATAAATAATATTAATTTTTATGTATTTACTGGAATCATATCCTAATAATAATATAAATAATGTAATATTTTAAAACTGAAAATTGGTAATATCTTTATTGATAAATATTTTTTTATTTAAAAAAAGGCTCTGCGGGGGCTTGATGATAAAAAAATTATAGAGTTTGAATTACAAACAGGTGCACATTTTGTACTGCAGGTGGTTAACATTTTTGTATAGTAGTTTATTTCTGAGTGAACGCGGGATGTGCCTCGTTTCTTGTGTTGTGCATTTATACGTTAGCCCTGTGTTCGACCTCATCACTCATTGCCCATTCGTTCATTTTGAATACTACTCGTAATAATATTATAATTATGCGGCTGAAAATAAAAATAAAATTAATTTTTATTAAAATATCAACACTGTGTCATACTTCAAGAACCGAAATTTATATAAATTATATTAGACCTACAGATCTAAAAAACTAACGAATATGTACGATGTTTCATTTTACACGATAACAAGTGAAGCTATAAATTTATTTTTTAGAAATTATTTTTCTGAAATTTAGAAAAAAAGAGGTTATACGCATTCGGGAATAGACAAGAGAATAATTTAATTCGTTATCGGTTTTAATTGATTAAGATAATTAATCGGTAGTAAAAATAAAATAAAATGTTTAAAAACCATAATTTTAAAATTATCTGAAAATTAAGTAATAATGGAAATTGTGAAAAAAAAAAACAATCGATAATAGCCACACAACGATTTAAGTATGAGATGCATTTTACGCATTAATAGTTTACAAAACAGTTTAAAAGCAAAAGACAGTTTTTATTGATTATCTCAAAAGGTGAAATGTCAGATAAGTTTGAAATAAGCGTTTTAATATCATTTTGTTGGTACGGATTCAATGAAATTTTCTTGTAAATCTTCTGTGTAGATGTATTATAAATATTGAATCAATCAAAGCCAAGTGGTACGGCATATAAGACTGTTTTGACGAGGTTTGACTCATTTTACGAGTTTCGTCAAAGGGCGTGCGCGTTATAACATATATAGCTTGTAGGCCCAGCCGTTGGTATTATTACGAATAGGAAAGCTTGGGAGGAAGACGTTATTTGTTGTGCTGTGTCATTGCGCCGCGCGTGCCATATTAATTTATTACGATAAAATGTGTTATTTATTATGTGTTTAAAATATTTTAATTACACTCAATTATTTAATAGCCGTTAAAATTCCTGTCTCACATTGTAAAGGAGAAAAAGCGTTTTCGAGATTCACAAATTATACTGCAAAGGGTGAGTTGTTTTTTTTTCTTCGTAAAAATACCTTTGAAAACTAGTAAATGTACATGTATGAGTATATGACCATAAACTGGTTGTCTGAATTTAATTTAAATTTATCTGTAATAATCATATTTTTTTGTTGTGCTCATAATTTTTTTTTTACCAAAATATCGATACATCGGATTGTATGTAATCAAGTTTTACATATCATTTTATAAAATAATAAATTATTGCTTAATTTATTTTTTTACAATTTATAATATGTACACCGCGAAAATAAAATAAAATGGCTAGTTTTTAAGAAAAAAATATTTAAAACTGTTAAATCAATATTATATTATATTTTTGCATAAAAAGTACTTAACACTATTTAACATCGAATAATAAATTGGGGCTTTTTTTACCCATACACTCATTACAAAAATATAAGCTTATAAATAAAAACTATTACCAGTATTTTTAATTATAGGCTAATTCAAAATTATAGCACCTTTATAAGTATACTATGGTACTCAAAAGAGGAGGTTACTAATTTCGTACAAATTATAGAGTGATTTTTCTACTTCAATACCTAGTACAAAGTATTATTTAATGCTCTACTCAATAGATTGAAGCCGTACATATAGGGAAATATTTTTGATTACCAAGCAGGTTTCATGACAGGTAAATCAACACTATAACAATTCATGTCGTTAAATAGATAATCAAAAAAAAAAGTCATATATTTGATAGAGACGTTTATTTACTGTTTGTGAATTAAAAAACTCTATACGATTCAGTAAATAGAAAAAGACTATGGAGTGTAATAAACCAAATGGGAATATCAAGGCAGATTATAAAACTGATTAATGAATGTGTACATGGGTCAAAATGTAAAGTTTAGATGGGAAAAGTCAAATGAATTTAAGGCAGGGACAGGCTTAAAACACGTTCAAAGACAGCTCTCAAAAATAGCCAAAATTTTTTGAAAATTGTACTGCATCTATAAAAGGCTAATATAAATATTTTGTGAAAATTTCAGTTCTTTATAATTATTCTTAACTGATTTACAACAAAAAACCAATATAACGAAATGATCAATGTTATTAACTTTTCCATATTTACTTTGTTTTTTCCTAATTATTATGATAGCTGGTTGGTAAATTAAAAAATAACTTACTTATTCACTTACTAAATTTAAAATGAAACAAATAAGGTCTCCTGTTATTATTGGAACCAGATTTCTGATAGAAAAGTTCTACATAGACAAAAATAAATATATAAAACTTATCGTAAAATCAATAGATGCTCGCTACGCTCAGAATCTTAATAAAATTGACAATAATGACGACTCATCTGTAATTTTTTTAGTTTATCGAGTCGAGATCTGTTTAGAATTAGTTTGAACCCTAAAAGTAGCTCAGGTTCATGCTAAGTAATGTATGAGACAATCATACACGAGTAGTCTCTTTCAGTACCATATCCATACGATAATAATCAGGTGGTTTTAGTTTTATAATAACTCTGTTTTATTTAATTTAAGTAAAATATTTAGAATCCCAATATCGTTCATTTTTCTTATAAATACCTATTATAGTGTATATATCTAACTGTCTATTATTTCTTAATTCTCTTATTTCTATTTAAACACCTGAATAGTGTCATTTTGACATGTACTGGTGTTTACGCAACTATTTCACCTGCAGTTATTAAATAACTTAGATGACATTTATGTTCGTCAATTTATGATAATCATTATAGGTTCCATAAATAAAACCCATTGTAATGGCTTTTCAATTTTAATATTATGTAAAATACGAATATTAAACTTGAATTTTGAGTTAAATAATATTTTTAATGTATAAACCCCGAGAACGTATATACAGTTACTTATAATACTTTATTAAGATAATAATTTAACGCGTTAGTTATTGAATAATAAGTAGTAGTATGATAGGTAACGAATAGTTAATTATAATTTTAAATGGTAAGTATTAATGGTGTTATATTAAAAAAGCTGTCCTAGGATAATGAGGGCAAGTGTGGCCACTGTTATAGGTGGGAAGTTGAGAAGGTATGAAGTAGACGATAAATATAATGTATATCTATACGCAATGATAACTTTTTGCTAATGAAAAACGATTCTGAGCGGAGTTCGGTTGATAGTGTTGCTTTGTTAACAATATACATATCATGTTATGGTAAAAAAAATACAGCATATACATTAAACATTTTTTATAATAATGTTGATATGTATAATGAATAAAACAATTTAAATTCAATAAATATTATACTTTATTTTATATACCTAAGATAAAATATTCTCTAAAGTTTATTTACACTGTTTCTTTTTCATTTCCGCTCCATATCATAGTTAAGGGCACCTCTATATATTCCATAGTAGGTACATTACAATCAATCGAAAATAATAAAGAAATACATCGTGTTTCGTTTTAATCTTAATTATTCGTTATTTTATTAATTTATTGCATTATTCACGTTTTATTTTCTGAATGAATAATTTGTTGATAGATATCTAACAATTGCCAATCGGTTATTATTTTCCTAAGAAAATAGTGCAGTATTTCATAGTTTCATACGGTACTAAACTTTAATATCAACAAATTATCTCTACAAGAAAATAATATACTATATTCTAATATAATTTAATTAGAATTTTTATTTCCATTCACGTACACTAAAAAACAAATAACAACAAATGTGATTTGTACAATTTTTTAAACGGTATGCATTTTATTATACTGTCGCTGCCATTCAAATCAGAATTTCAGGTTTCATGAATATTCAAAATCTAAATCGTTATATATATATATATATTTTAATTTAAAGGAAGCAAGTATAAAATAATTACATTTTAAATGGCTAGACGAAAAACTCCAAACACAAACACTGACAGTCATAAGCCGGTATAAATGTGAGAGAAAACGAAATTAAACGTAAGTCGTTTATTTCCACTGAAATAACATAAAATCAATAATAATCAACATTCTTCGAACGGTTCGGGCGGAAAATATATTTGTTTTTATATACAGAAAGTATCCAATATTCATCCAAATAACAATTTCAAAAGTCACGTGCATTTCGTCAAACCTCCTCCCTTCAAATGAGATTTTTGACATTATTATATGTTATCCATGAGTTCTCAGTACAATATCGATCTTGTGATAGCTGTGTTACTATAAAAATAATATATTTTAAGCGAAACGCCAGTTCTAAAGGATATAGATATGAAAAAATCCCGCCACGAAAAGATTATCACATGATAAAATTACGCACTCGTACCTACATGCAACCTAAAATGACGTTTTTTTGGCCGCCACTATAGGTACTCCTTCAACCCCTTCCTTTTTCGCCGAGAGTGATAGCGTACAGGTCTATTATCATAATTCGTATATTATTAATGTTTATAACTACATTTATGTATTGAAAATGATACACATTACGATTCAACCAGGAATTATCAAGGCAGGTGGGAGGGGGAACAAACATAATATATTATAACACTGTACAACAACATTTCACAATGTTTTAATGAATCATCATAACTATCACAAGAAAAAAGAGCCGTATTAATAATTTAATTAATACTTAATACTGTATAGTAAACCTTAATAGTAAATACATGTTACTAATACAACATTTACAAAACTAAATGAAAAAAGGAAATTCTTTAATTCTATACAATTTTTAATTTACCTTAAACACTTAAAACAATGTATGCAATATTCAACCCTAATTTGTTCAAAGTCAATAAATCTACAGAAGTATTAACCATAACCAACACATCTCTGTGTATATTGAGGAGAGCTAATCCATTTAATTTGTTTTCCGAGTTTATATTTCACAGCTTTTTTTTAGATTCAGTGCGTAGAATAGGTGATTTTTGTCTGTAAACAATTTTTCGACCAGAAAACTTGATCTGACCAAAAAATATAGCAAGAGACCTTGAGTGCATTAAAGAGATTAATTATTTCACATTATATTAATATTATCAAATAATTCAGAAAAATAGGAAGCAAAATTATAGGAAAACTAAAGAAATATTTACGATGCAGCGTATCATGATGTTATTGATTTGTTATTTTTAATTTGTACACTTTATAATTTCTACCAGAAATATTGCTATAATCGAAAAACGACAAGAGATGATTTTTTTTTTTTTTGGATTTTATTAGTATTTAAGAAAGTTGTTTTTTGATTTCTTGTTTAGTTTTTCTTAATAAATGAGTAAAACCATGAAAAAACGTAGAAAGAACGAGAAAGCTATTAATGTTATGTAAATGTTTGACAATTTAACATGCGCTTTATTATAAGTTGTACTCAATGGTTCAACAAATGTTGAGCGTTATGTTGTAGTTATTTTTATCGTTAAATCAAATTTTGTCGAAAATCGTAAAAATTACTGAATTTTAAATCATGTAAACCGGACTTTATTCAGAATTGTTTTTCGTTAGTAATAGTTTACCGTTGCTTGTAGATATAAATTAAATAACTTTATGTAACCTAACTTCCCAAATTTCCACTTAAAACAATAGTGCATCAATTAGAACATATTAACTCTTTTGTTTTAGTCTTATTATTAGGGGGTTTATTAATTTATGGTTTAACAAATAATTTGCTTGATTTATGTTGAATTTTTATTTTTGTGATTACATTTTTATACAACATTGAGACATCCAGTAATATTATACTGTTTTAAATTTAAATGCATGTAACCTATTATTATAATAAGCGACGGAAAACATCTGCATTTGGTATTGATAATTTGTAATACATATATATATTAGGGTGGTTCCCTGTTAAACGCATAAAATCGATGGAACATTAACGAGGTAAATATAAACTGGAATTTGTAATATTATATATAATATAAATTAATAATTAATAGTTCCACGACCCTGGTGCCGTGTATATTTATACATAGGAGTAGACAATAATAAAGAATGATTCGATACCGATCCCATTAGTTCAATTTGCAACAATCGACGCCGTAAAAAAAAAAAGAAGAAAAAAGAGGAAAACAGATTACAAAATTCCGATTAACAGCGCGGTGTCTCAATGCAAAAGTCGGGTTAAAAACTGCATTAACGACTTTAAATGAATATTTGACTTAATTATAATGATTTAATTAATTTAATTTGTTTTTTTTTTTCTATACTATAATATATCTTTTTAAAAGGACACATTATTTTTTTTTGCCAATCTGCGTTGATAATTTTTAATAATGTTTGCATTTTTATAGTGTTCCGCGGCTGATGTCGTTTTTGACGATTTAATATTAGACAATTATTATGACAAAATGTTAAGGGGGAAACGACGAAGCTAATCGCCGGAAAAGTATGTTACATCATGAAATTATTTACTGCACGAGTAATTTTAAAATTTTTGTTCGTGTTTGAACCGAAAAATTACAACTAATATATATTTTAAATCCCGTCTTTCCCTTAACTATGAGAGTGTTATAAATATATTTGTATACATGGATACCTAAAATATTGTCAATTCCAAAATGTTTTAAAGTTTTTATAAAACTTTTTATACAAAAAACGAAAGTTCTAAAATTATATTATAATATTAAGTGTATCTTATAAGAATTATTTACTTAATTTTTAAATTTTAGACATTTTAAACTAAACTTTCCCTTCGTGAAAAAATGTATTTACAAAAGTAATAATAATATGCAACTATAGTTTGAATTTAATTATTGCAGGTAGTATATATAATAAATTATTATTTAAAAAACTATTATTATAAATAAAAATATATTTTTAACAACTGTTCATTAAAATTAAAATAATTAAATTGGTAAATGTTCGTAAATGGGAAACAAAAAATTACCGTAAAAATTAACACTGATAAATATTTCGTTAAAAAAAATTTAGATTTAAATAATAGATTTTACTTTGTTTACAACATTTTCGATTGCGAACGTTTGCAATATGATTAAGAGAATAGGATAAGCTGGTTAATAATAGTAAATAAGAGCATTTACATTAAAATATATTGTATGGATGTAACAGAAAATAACTAAAATATTAACAAAGCAAGTGAGGCAAGGAAAAACTAGCTAATGGAATATATAAAGAAGACTTGTGAAACATGCGACAATTGGTCAGCTGGATGTAACTATAATAGCGTAATATTAAGAAGTAGTATGCGAGTTGGTATAGTAAACTTGTTATGGTTTTGGGTGTTATAGTTAATATTTCTTCTGAAACTTTGGAAGGAAGATAAGTGTTTAATGCAGTACTACTCATAATGTATTTCTTAGATAGTCTTGATCCTCTTTAAAGTTGAAGGAGAGTAAAGGTGAAAAATGTTTAAAAGCACAGATATAAGTATAGAAAATACTATAAATGAGGATATTGAAATATCTGAAGAAACCTGCTGGCAACATAGTGCTCCAAAATGAATGTGGTCGCCCAATCAGTCCCATTTTACGAATAACTTTTATATGCTCGATAACTAATAAAAATTGTTTGTCATTTTATTGTTACCGCTTTTAACTGATAATTGTGAATCTGAGTCCGATAAGGTTCAGTTCTTTACTAGATAAAGTAAACTGAAAAATCTAATTTACAGTTAAAAGTAATAAGTTAATAATTAGATAATTTTAATTATATATGAAGAAGTGCATTTTACATTTTACGAGTGTATTGTTGCTGGGTGTTCTTATAAGGAAACATGTCTCATAATTATAAGCAATTAACAAAAATAACGAATTTGGCACTTATAATAAGTTAATCTTAAAATTTTACAGTGTTCGTCATTAAATTTAAAATTGTTCAAAATTAAAATACGTTTTAAATATGCGTTAAAATTTCAATACTTTCATAAAATTTGAAGTTGTTTTTTATCGACGATTGCGTACTTGCTGCACTGTTGCGCGGGTATTATAAAATTATAATTTTAAGCTTTGAAAAGCAAGAAACAATAGATTCTATTTGACATAAATGAACCTACTCTATATATATATATATATATACTCTATCATACTCTATCGCATAATATATTATTATGTATTGGGTGTCATAATAATTAAAAGGGATCATAATCGACGGCCGCACAGACGCGCGTTAATTGGATACTATTATAATAAATAGGGCTGCGCTAGTTGACAGGCAAGGGACTGATGGTCTCCCGTACGTTGACCCATGCGAACAGAACGTTGACCCCGCAAGAGTACCAAGAATTTTTTAGAAAAAAACTCCCGACACGTCATTTCTCCCGTTGATAATAATATATTGATAGCTATTGTTATACGATTTATATTATCTATCTAATATAGTCGTGTAATATAATGAATTATAATAATTGATAAAAATATACATATTATTATAAAAATTTCAAATTTTTCTTATCAGATTACATTATTCCGTTCATATATACAGGCTACACCATGAAGATATACCCTTTGAATATGTTCGGAGATAATAAAGATAATCAAATTTTGTTTTTTTTTTTTATATTATTTACAGGTATGAGGATTACAAATATTTATATTTGTATACAATATTTAATTTTGTTTGTAAAAATAATTAAGGAAATAACTTTAATTTATTATTTTCGGAAAATTTTAATGAATCACATATTTATATCCGATGAATAGATTCTAAGTAAGAACTGTATTCAATTCTACTAATCCGTGTGAAAACCAATGTTATCTAGGGAATAACCTAACCGCGTTACGCAATAACATTAGTTTTCATAAGGATTGGTGGAATTTAAAACGGCTGTTACTCAGAAACTATTAATTGAATATAAATGTGTGACACATTAAAATTCCGAAACATAAACTTTAAAGAAAGGCCATCTTAAAATTTTCCGAAAATAATAAAATAAAGTTATTTTTTGAATTTTTTTACTCAAAACAAAAATTTAATACAAATAGGTATAAATATTTGCACTCCTGTTCCTTGTAAGTAATACAAAAAAAAAACAAAAATAAACGGAATTTAATTATTTTTATCATCTCCGGAGATATTCAAGGGGTATATCTTTGTGGAATAGCTTGTATATGTATGTACGGGCGTTTCAGATTAATTTTTTTTAGATGCTCATCTTTTCGTGATATTGTGTTCCTTAGAGCTTAATAATGTTCCCCAATATTAATATTTTTTTTTATATTAAATAATCTAAATTTTACCACTCGTTTAGACCTTTAAAAAAACTTGGATAATTTTGATTTTTTAAAATTCTTCTTTTATTTTTGTACATATATATTTCATATTTATAATTATTATTTTATTTGTTATTTAGTTACTTATTTTCATTTTGTATTAACTCAGATATGCATTTATATACTTATAGCTTTATGCCTATAATCTACAGATTTTACTGTAAAAGGACAGTCTCTTTAAACTATAAAATAAATAATTGTAAAAATAATTTTATTTGAAATTATATCAAATATAACTCACTATACAAGTATAACCATTATCTTGGTAACTAAATGGAGAGTAAATTTAAAATATTTTCAACCTCTCAAAATTATATTTAAGGGTAGTTAAAATGGTTAATTTATTAAAATTATGCGACAAATGTATATTAAAGCGATGCGCAAGTGCGTTCTTTCTAAAGGTGATAGTATTTTACATGTTTTATAGAAGAATTTTCACCCAGCCCTGCAGTATTATTATGTACATGAATTATACGAAATCTATGTAAAAATAACTTATAAACACTTTTAAGTGAAAAAAAAAAATATTCAGAAATATACCCTCGAATTTAATCATTGCTTATACTATTAAATTTTATCCTGTAATTTCCTAAGTATGCAGATATTTTTTTTGTAACGATAAATCATTTAAAACAAGAAATGATTATGAGCTTTAATTTAAAATTGTATTAATCATTTTTTATATAAATATAAATATTTGATTGGGCTAAATTTCAATACACTAATAATTTTTTATTACATAATTATAAGGTATATAATGCTTAGATACAAATAGAAAAATATTTATGTGTTAAAAATTTTTACCAAATTATTTAACTTTTCTATTGTATTTTGACATAAATTCGACATATATATAATTTTATTTTTCTAATAATGCTGAAAATAAAATTTAATATTAGAATAAACGACTTACAATTAACCAACCCTCCTACTAAAACAAGTTTTGCATGATTTACCTCTATTTTAGTACCTGAGATCTGTCAATGCTTGAGGTCATTATATTTTTTACACTTTCGGTGCAAATTTATCTGCCAACGAATTTACCTTATGAAACACAACACTGTGGAAACAGAAGATTACAATTTTCTATAATAAACTGAATTCTAATTTGACAAGATCGATTTTTAAATAAATTATTATTTCTAGGTGTTCATTATAATCATAAATAATATATTGTGTTGTCTCATCGGTTTAGAATAGTAATTATACTTGTATATTTCGGGTCACATGGCATTGCCGCTTATATTTTATTTGCGCGTGAGAATTTAACACTTTTTTTAACGCGTTGCAAGATGAAATTAATAATTGTATAAAAGCGAGTACTAGAAATTGAATATTTATCGTAAATTATATTATTATTTCGGTAAATCATATATCACTACACCCATAAAGGTCAAACGTGACATAAAACATTTTAATTAATACAATATTATTACTATCGAAATTATATAGTATCATAATTGGTCGTAATTTGAGGATTTTTGTTCGCTGTTTGCATTTGACTTTTGCGCTGTTATTTTGAACACCATCGCATTATTTTAATATTGTAATTTCAATAAAATATAATTTTATTTTACTAAAGCCGAGCTGTAAAAGTATAATAAAATATATAAGTATAAGACTGCATCAGTACGTTCTAGCACATCATACCAACTGCATGTCTTCTTTAAATCTATGAACACATTCGATCATTGAACATAGACATAATTTAAATTTTTTACTTGAGGATGAAATGGGGGCTTAATATTTGTATGCCAATCAAACCATTGGAAGACTTCATCCTCTCACTTTCTTTTAGCTTACTTTTAATAATTTTATTATTCTAAATCTTACTAGGTTTTAATATTTAATTGATAAATTATGATTATTCCTCTGAAGTCTCTCAGAACTATTCATATAACAAGTATATGATGTGGATTTTCACCCCAAATACCCATTCACAATAAAATAAATTACACTATCAAATTATTATGAATGTGTTTATTTTTGGTATGTAATTACAATATTTTATTATTTATTTTTATAAATGTTGTTAACGGATTGAGGGAAATCAGAAATTTCAACACCAACATTTATTTTAAATAATACTCAAACCATTTAAGGTATTTTTAATAAAGGTACCATTTGACAATAAAAGTAGGTAGCCATATCATGCTTAAATATAAAGGTGACCAAAAAAATGATAATTTAAAATTTGAGAACTATTTGTTTCTTAAGTTTTCAAAAGGCAGAAATTCCGAAAAATATTTATACATTCCGAAATAATGACTGTTTCCAGTTAAATGAATCACTCTGTGTATATATATATATAAAACCAATTGATATATTTATATTATAACATCCAAGAAATGTGTAACAGTTTACAATATAGAACTAACCCAATCTCTACAAATGAGCTATTCTTATAATAGTAAAATTTCACTTGATTATAAGTGAATGTTAGGCATTTTTTTATGAAATTTAGATATAAACTATGTACAACCTCGTTATTTTTGAACTTAATTAGTACATATGATTTAATTTTAAGTATGGTTACTTTTTTATGTTATTTTAATGGAAAAACTAAATATGTGATGAGCAGTTTTAAACATTTTTTTTCGGGTTCAATTTTTTTGGGGTAGTTTTAAGACCACAAGGAAGCAATTTCCACTCTTGATTAAAAAAAGAAACTAAAAATTAAAATGACTTAATATAACAATTTAATCTTGTCGATTGATTTGATACAAATGTAATTACTGGTTAGGTACTTTTGAATACTACAGACAGCGATTTTATCGATAATAGTTTCCTGTGTATTGTTATATTACTTGCATCGGTCGAATAATATATTTTCCTCTGCGCATTCGGCTTACAAACAAACGCACGGAAGTAATTCAAAACGATTTTGCAAAATATTTGAAAATAATAATATTATCATCGTATTTACTAGAAATAAATAGTATAATGATATTGTGAATATGCCACTGGTCGACATTTGTTAAATAAATATTAGCTATACGTTACAATATTCGGGGATTCAAACGGAATCATATTATACCAATTCATATAATATTATTTTGAATTCAAAGAAACGAAATAAATTTAATATATTCTAGATTTCTAGTTTATTTTATGTTCATATTATTGTAATTTTAGGAATCGGAGAATATACCTTACGTAGGTATATAGCTACTTTTGTGAACCTTTGACAAACATCCCGTTCGTAGGACAGAATTTAATATCATAATATAATAATTCGAGGGATGAATAAATCAGTATACAGTACAAAAACATAATGATTTTTATTTTACATATAATAATATCGTCTAGACGAATGAAACAGGGCTGCAGTTGTAGTTTTTGTATTATTAATAGTACTCGTACATTTTGAGAAATATTTCAGAACGCTTTATCGAATCGTTTTTGGGGGTTACTGTAAATATAATACCAAAGCTATACATGATGTAATTCAAAAGAAAAATAACGACAAGAGTACACGAAAAGACATGGTAAATATTGTATTTTATTATATTATAATTCATACGATGAATTTATTTCTACTATAGCCGGAAATCAGAATCTCTTTTTAAATTCATCTAGCAAATATATTCAAATAGTAATATGCTTTCTCATTAAGAAGGTGTGAATATGAATTGCTTTGTTTCTTATTAATTGTTGGATGTATTCTAGTTGTAGCCTTTCTCTATGATGCCTTCTTTCCACACTTCCTTCTGTAATTAGATTTAGTAATCTATCATGCCAAATAATATGTCCTATCCATTCATTCCCTCTTTTTATTGTGCTTTCCCATAATAGTTTTTTTATTATTTTTATTGTAGTTATATTGTCCATTTAGCATATTTTCAATATCCTCCAATAACCCCAGATTTCGAGAGCTTCTAAGCTTTTTTGCGCTTCCTCGATACTGTGCAGGTCTCATACTCATATATAACTTAACTCTATGCATGCGACTTCAATAAGTTTTTCCAGATTTTAAGGCTAATGAATCTTTGAAATAAGTAGGGTTTTTTTACTATTAAAAGCTATTTTGGTTTGACAAATACATTTTATTATTTCACTATTATTATGTCCATCTTTTCTTACTGTACTTCTTAAATACACAAATTCATCCACTTGATATATCATTTGGCTTCCTCATAGATTTATGTGTACCCTGTATTTTCTCTTCCATTACAAGCCCTCTTATTTTTTTCACATTTATTTTCATTCTCAGATCGTTGTTAAGTATTTTATTCGTAGTTCTTAATAGCTTTAGTACATTTTGGCATTATCACAATGTGTTCTACCATTGTCAGATTGGCCTATCAGGAAACTAGGAATTTCCCGGTGGACCCCTTTGGTGGGCCTCCAATGGAGCTTTTGGATTGCTCTTGGTAGTCGTCAGAAATTATCGAATTATTGTAAATGATGATGAATCCAGTTATTTTAGTTCATGTTTAAAGTCAATAAGCTAAAAAGAATGTATTCACGTAGAGCATTTTTTTTAAAATTTCCCTAGTAGGCCGAATTCAGTCTGTCCGCATGTGTGTTCCACCCTTGTATAGTACCTCCAAATATTCTTTCCATCTTTACTTGTACCTTTTTGTTCATATAAAACTTTATCTTTACTATATTGTATTCCCCCTATTATCTAGGCCTTATACCTACCAAAGAACCATTTTAAATGCTTCATTCTGCTACCTGTTTTCTTGAGAGTCTACCTCATTACATATTTCTTCCATAAACCTTTTCTGCACTTCTTTTGATTTCCTAATTATAAAGATCCTTAGTTTTTTTGTATACCTCCTGTTCTTTTCTACTGCTAGAGTTTTTGTACTTTTTTTTTCCTCTATCAAATCGATGATTTCAGAAGTAATTCATTCCTTTATTGATATATTTTATTTATATTTCTATTAAGTGATCTCCTCTAACGTTCCTCTAACTCATAGGCACCTGATATATAGTTTATTTATTCTTCTCCCACCTTGCAATATTTTTAGATTCAGAGTGGAGCTAGGAATGTATTGATTTTACAATGGTGTTTTTTTTTTTTTTAGTTTTATTTTTCAGTAAATAATTTTTCTACTAGCAATTTTGCTCCAATTTGCAGTGATTAATTTCTAAAATGAAATCTGATTAGGGTAGTACTTTAGGAATGTCATCTTTTGATATTTCAAGAGTTCCCAAATATGGAAAAAAATGTAGAAAAACCGGAAAAATAAACACAATATTGAACAAATATTATTAAAAATCTGATTGAGGTAGTAATTTAGAGATGTTATCTTTTATTATCCCAAGAATTCCTAAATATGGAAAAAAATTTAGAAAAAACGTGAAAACAAACACAATATTGAACAAATATTGTTGAGAAAGCCACATCATTAACTGAAATCCGCTAAGAATCGTTTTTCATTAGCAATGATCATTGCATACAGATATACATTAAATTTCCCGTCTACCTTCCCAACTTCTTATCTACAACAGTAGCCCACCCACGTACGAAGTATGTCCGTCTTCTTTTTATTTTAAAGCGCAAGATTTTTAGGAGTTGTATTCAACTCTTTTTTTTTTTTTTAATTTATATATATTGTTAGGAAAAAATTTGAATTTTTCAAAAGCTTAATACAACATTTAAAAATGGAAAATTAAGGTAACTAATAAAAAATTTTCTTATTTCAAATAGTAATAGAAATAACAAATTATCAAAACTTAACTATTTTACTTGGTTTAAATGTTTTTCTCGCGGATTTCGTATAAAATGTATGGTAGCTTAGACAGCTTTTATGCGGCATTAGCAGCGGTACGGGAATAATAATTATATTTTGGAGGGGTACTACGTTTACCTTCAAGACGCTCTTCATGGTATGATTTCGCAATTATCGGATTAAACCTAAGTATATTGTGTTCATACAATATTAATACATTCAGCTTGACCAGGCATGCAGTGAGGATAATATTATTAATAATATAATATATGTATATTATATTTGAAACACCTAAATATATTAAGCAAAGGCCTTCCCAAATCCCAATAATTTGCTAAGTAGTGTACACGGTTTAACAAGAAAACTTGTATAGGATTTATTTTGTAAATTGTTCTAGTCAAAGTCTAATGGATTTTAGATTCTGAGTGAGCGAAGATTGGGGTTTTAGTAAAACGTTTATTTATTTATTTTTTTATTTTTTTAAAAATTCTACCAGGAATTATGCTCAGATTTTTACGCACGGCACCATTTCTGAAAAAGAATGTTGTTCAGATGATAATTTCGGGAGGTTAGTTTTGATTTTCTATGCGGTTTTCATAATATTTAGAAAAAACCAAGATAAAACGTAAGAAAAACGGGAAATTTACGAAAATAATGTTTTTATTGTTTTTAAATTTTGTTATTTCTTATAATTCAGTTAAACATATTCGAAGAAGCTTGAAATTTAAACAGAAAACTTATATTTTAAGCTTTATATACAAATTTTAATATTTTTGTTGAAATTCAGTTTAAAATATTCGATTCAACTCTATAGACTTAAAATTAGGACAAAAAATTTATATTTACCTTGTTTAGACGTAGTAAAATGTTTAAAAAATTTCAGCGATTTCTAAGCTATTTATACATATATTAATTTTACGAGTTGTATATATAATTTTTATTCGGTGGGTACTGTGTAGTTTAACTAAAATGTTTGATAATTTTACAGGGGGTTCATTAAGAGTTACTTAGTGGTAAAAAAATTGAGTATAAATTATAAAAGAATTGTATAATATCAAATTTTGACGAAAATCGTTTCATTAGAAAATTACGTGGAACATATTTAATTTTTCAATGTTTTGTTTTGATTTTTTAAATATATATATAAAGCATTTAACGATTTAAAAACGATAGTAAAGTCTGAATTATTGAGCGGATTGACAAGTTTTAGAATTATAGTTTTTTGAAATTCTAATATTATACAGATATTATTAATATATGTTATATTGTTATGTTAAATAACTCAATATTGTCTTTCTTAAAAATATTTGTCGTAATCTAATGGTTATGCACGCCTATTATCATTCTAGGGATCTCGAAACATGGGTTTAAACCCATGTTTCGAACAAAATTGATTGCATTTTTTTCTTCCTTTTACCTAAACAAGGAAAAACCAAATTAATTTTAAGAGTACCTAGATTCCTAAGCCATCGCTTGCTCGGCCTTTTTTAATCGATATTTTTATCTAACTTTTTTACCAGACATCTGGATTCGTGTAGCTTATTTTCTAATAGGAAATTTTATCTCCATGGTAATTTAGGGGGGACATTTATTAATTTTTCAAGTCGTTTACATAATATCTGAGAAAAACCTGGATAAAATGTCAAAAACGAAAAATTTACATTGGTAGCAGTAAAAAATATGATTGCCTTTTTTTGTTTTGTTCACAACTTTTCTATCAACAATTTCGTTCAGATTTAAAATAATAGCACTTTTTCTAAAAGTTAATCTGAATGGGAAGGTAATTTTTCATTTTCCCAACAGTTTTCTCAGCAAATGTAAAAAACCAGGAAAAACATGGGAAAACTATGAAAATCGGGAAAATCGGTACAATATTAAACAAATATTATTAAAAAAAAATATATAATGGCTATTTAATTATTTTACCATAATATGACATATATATGGTTGACAAACTATCAACTAAACTGCTCTTTCAATCTTTTTTTCGTTAGCAATGGTTTATCGTTTCTTACAGATATATATTAAATTACCTATAACCTTTAACCCGTCTCCTTTATCCTAGAATGTCTTTTTTTAAGTTTTAAAAATAAAGAATTTGATTAATATTATAGGACACTGGGAAATCATATAACTTATTTAATATGATCCTAAATTATATCGTTTTTTCTTTAAGTCGTTCTGAATATAAAAAAATATAAGTGATACGTCTACTGATGGGTACACCACTGCTACTATCGAATAATGATTCTGAGCAAAGTTCATTTGGACATGATTTGAATGGCCATAATCTTTAAGATTTTCATTAATTTTGGTCTTAAAATTATTACACACACAAATTACTACAGAACATTATACTTTTATTATTAACTACTAAGTACAACTTATAATAAATTTCCTGATCATTTTTCAAACATTTCTGCTTTTGTAGCCACATAGTATCTGCAAAATAAAACTACGTGAAAACCTCCCAAATATAAAATTTCTATAACTAACTTAAAAACGGCTCAAATATTTTGAATTTTTAACATTTCCCCGTCCTCTAATTTTAAAAATTTGACATTTTTCTTGGCCCAAACTTTATTATCTCGTTAGTATTGGATAGCTGAATAAAAATTATTGTTAGGAAACAGTTGGTTTTTTTTTTAAATGAAAAAATTCAAATAATTTGCAAAACGCATTTTTTTTCTGAAATCAATGTTAAATAAATCGCCACCTCTTTAATAAAACTGCGTGTATGTATTATATTCAGTTATAACTTGTAAAATACTATATTGCAGTCACGTACAAGCATGTATTTAAAGGTATACATCTAATATGTACCTATTATCTGCACTATAAAATATAAATAAATTATTAAATGTAAGATATGCTTTTGTTATACAGTTTTCTGAAAAATATGACTAATAGCAAGGCTTAATTTCTACTTTTTTCTCCTGTAATAACTTCCAAATCCAGCGAATTTTAATAAAGGTTTTTTACCACCAAGCGGTTACCCTCGTTTGTACCCAATAGTAACTCAATAAAATAACGATCGCACCAAGTTTTAATGTAAGAGAATGTAGGGATAATTCGCTTAATTCAAGATTATTTAAAAATTCTGTTGGAAATTGAAAGAGTTGTGCATCTTCTTCTATGATTAGATTATTATTTATACTAAAATAAGTTTTGGAATCTCCAGGAAGAAGTTCAATAATTTTGTTGTTGATGATATTACAATGGTCGTTTTTAGATGCTAAGAAGAAGAAGTTTTTTTTTAGAAAAATTCATTGCACCGGAAATTGGCATTATTTATTGTCAAGGTTATCTGTATTTATTATTCCAACAAAATTCTTCTTTCGACTACGTATAAAAACATTGCTAAGAAAAAAAAACTCAAGTTAGAAAATGTGTGGTATTAAATACGGGCTAGGTAATTTTTTAATTTAATTAGTATAGAAATTGTTTATAATTGTTTGTATTTAAAGAAGTGCGATTATTTAATATAAATAATTAAACTTAGCTTGGCGGCTATACTAATATTTACGACTACAAATAAAGATACAATGCTGACATGAATATTTACATCCCCATTTTATAATTTATTAATATTTTATCATAATACTATTTAAGCATATACTATGAATGATCGTCAAGCTAAGTTAAATTATTCGTATTAAATTATCGCACTTCATCAAATACAAACAATTATAAACAATTTCTATACTAATGAAATTAAGAAATTACTTAGCCTATTTTAGATATCACAACTTTTCTAACGTGAGGTTTTTTTTAGTAAGGTATTTACATATAGTTGACGCCTGATGAAGGGTTTTTTGTTGGGATATCATTTATTTTTTTTATTAAAATTATATACCTAGTTAATCTATGTTTTTTTTCGAGTGAAAAATGATTGGGATAAAATATCTTTGTTGTTTTATGAATTGAATAAATTAATATGTTATGATGTATAGCTCATTATGAATATTGTTGGAGAATGATACTATGGTGATACAGCGATAAAATAAATAAACGAAATTGTTTTTTATTCACCGCAAACGGTCACCTTCGCAAACAGATAGTTACAACGCGTATAACATATACATTATTGAATTGTTGAAAAAAATAGCGTTTCGAGTAAACTCTAATACTTTTGCATATTAATCAGCCTGTAATCATCCGATCGATTTTAAATTTACACCTATTTAACATACTGATCAAATCCTGTACATTTCAAAACAATCAGTTCATTAGTTTAGGCTCCAGATAGGTCGGACCGTTCATCGTAAAATTACACAGGTTAAATAGGGGTTGGCCGTCTCGTGTTATTACACGAGTAATATATTTATTACGTTGAGGTACGAGCTTATTTTTTCTTGTACTTTATAAGTATCAAATATTTTCCTAATATTACCGATGATTTAAGATACTATAACAATTATTATTCATAAAGTTATAACATATGCCTAATTTTATTATAATTGTAATAGTATAAATAAATACATTTAAATTCTGTTTTATTTTATTGTATAGTTATTATATGTAAGTAAATTGCTACCTATACTGTATATTACAGCACGCCTATGCCATCACGGAAAATGAGTTTATAGCCATTATTACATACAAGCTCTAGTTGTGAATTTTCCAGCTGTTTTATTGTTATCATTTTAAATAGTGATTTCGGTAGATATTTTATCATGATTTTTAACAACCATACTATCTTAAATCATGGGTTGCAGAAATAACAATTATAGTCCCTAAGATAACTAATTAAAACACTGTAATATATAATATGAATCAATGTTATTATATCTCAGCCAGACGGCGTTGTGGTTTGGTTAAAAATGTTTGAATTCGTCTAAGTACAAGTTATTACTGGTGGGAAGTAACAACTTTTCGTTTAGTTTGTTAAAGTTGCTAGTGTCTTTATCATTTTGTATGGTTGGCACGTATGGCGGCATTATCTGTTTATCGAACAATGCACACCAGTCCCAGCCAGTCGGTTGGAACCACCTGTGCTTCTTAATGTCACGGATGCCGTTTGACAAGTTGCCATAACGCTTGGTAACGTCGACCCTGAGTAAGTTTCGCAACAAGTTCATCAGATCACCCGAAAATCCCAACGGGCACACGTATTTGCCTTTCACGATGCACCTAAATAGCCTCTCCATATCATGGTGGACGAACGGCGAACGGCCGGCCACCAACTCGTACAAAAAAACTCCAAAGGCCCAATAGTCGACAGATTTCCCGTAACCTGCAGTACAATCATAAAAATGCGAGTACAGCAGATTTAATTTTTAGTTCGTTTATGAAAATTTACAAGACGTTTAAATGGATTCTGAACCGTATACCCATAATTACCTTGTCTGAGAATTATTTCCGGCGCGATATATTCAGGCGTGCCACAGAATGTGTACGTACGCCCTGTGATGTGTTTGCAAAACCCGAAATCAGCAAGTTGAGCGTGTCCTTGGCTATCGAATAGTATATTTTCTGACTTAATGTCTCGATGCACTAAGTTCAACCGGTGTAGGTATTCTAGGGCCAAGAGGATTTCGCCCGTGTAAAATCGGGCCACGTCTTCGTTCATTGGTCCATGACGCTCTATGTGAGTGTAAAAATTGCCCCCACATGCAAACGGCATGACAAAATAAATGAAATCGTTGTCCTGGTAGAAATACTCTAGTCGAATGACGAACGGAAAATCAATGGATTCCAAGATCCGTTTCTCATTATAAACTCGCTCCACCTTTTTGAGAAAAAAAATACCTAATCAATATTTTGTCAATGATAGATTTTATTGGACCCCAAGACTCACATATAATAACCTCAAAACGACAGTGATGACAATATTTAATAACCAGGAGCGTATATACAGACGCATATTATCTCAACGTAGGCCAAGCCATAAAATAACCATTTTGGTTTTAGAAGTTTTAGTAGGTTTTAAAAATCGTTTACAATTGTTGATCCAAACTAGTCCTGAACACTTAATCCAGATTGATAAGGATTGGAAAAGATCGTTGCAATTCATATAATCCGAATTACAATGATCTATCCGGATTGCCGTATCAATCCAAATTTATAGATTAACGTATTATTTTATTAATTTGGGATAATGATTAATCAACAGGATTAATGATTTAATTTACTGAATATAAAATTAAAAAACAAATTATATATAATAAGTAACGCGGCAATTAATGCCTAATTTTAATATCATAGAGTGAAAATAAATACAAATATAATAAATATTAATCATTTGTTTCCATATAAAAAAAATAAATCATTAAGTTTATTATACAGTTTATTCAAAATATAAAAATATCGCTAATATTATTTAAATTTTTCATCTCTTGATTCGTCCAGATCCAGAATACCAGATTTATATATTGATCATGATTGTGTTATTTAGACTGACGGATAAATTCATCTATCCAGATGACGGATCGAATCCATCAAATTGGATTTAACGACTTAATCCTGATTCAATAAATATATTTGTCAATTTAGATTTTAATTGTAAAATTCTTACCTAGCACTCATCCTTCAAATCGGATACTGCTCCAAGGAAATTAATTAAACCTAAGTTTAAACCTAAAATCTACTATTAGGATTGCGTATTTATTTATCACTAGGAAGGAAATCATATAAGGTTCATAAAATATTTGCCAACCGAAAGTTATAATTTTTTTTTTTCCTCTTAGTACATTTTCAAATTGGAAGTTTCTCACACAAACAATTTAGATAAATTAATTAAAATTAACTGCTTGACGGGCAAGACTCACTAATTCTTTTTTGATGATTTTCTTTTTGGCAATTACTTTCGTCGCGTAAGTCACACCGGTTTGATTGTGAGTTGTCAACGCGACAGATCCAAACGCTCCTTTGTCTAGCCAAGTCGACAATCTAAAGTCTGTCGCCTGGGCCACCATCGTCAACGGTTTTTTATTGACGATGTAACTATGATGGAAATCTTGTTTTTTTCCATTCCAATATTCGGTAAGTTCACACGACGATATCTGACTGTCAGATAAATTTCTCAAGTCATCTTCATTGGATTTTTTTTGTTGAGATATAGAATGACCCATATTAATGTATGGTTTTTGTTATAATATATTGTATAAAATCGAGTTGAAATAAAAAAAAAAGTAAATAACGAAATCGTTGGTTTTGTCGTTGCTGATACCAAATAATAATAATAAAATTAATATTTTAAAAGATTTTTACCTGGCAACCGGTCGGAAAAATGCCTAGCATATTTGACAACTGTATATCTATATATTAGTTGATACCAGTAGTGTAGTTCAGGGTGTACGTGGTTATACGGTGTGTAACAACTTCTCAATTTCTTAGTTGATGCGTGGACTTATACCTAGTATAATGTGTGATACGTGAGTATACGCATAAGGGCATAATAATTTTTTTCACAAAATGGCTATTTTAAAAATGTTCTAAAGTGATTAAATAAAGTGATTTTTTTTTTTTTGTGTTTAGGGGATGAAAATAAATATTTAATTATACTCCAAATCGAGGTCTCCCTCTAAGACAAACCGATTGGAAAAAAAAAATCGAAAAAAATTTAATACACCCTTGGGTATAGACATAACTGAATTGTAAGAGGGTGTAGCCACTTCGGTTAGGTGACAGTCTGTAGTGCAAGATCTGAGTGTAGTATATGGTTCGATACATTGAAGAGTGCATTAGTGACTACACGAAGTGATATAGACTGAACGTTTGCATTATTTAAATGTTGGATTTTTTTGTCGCTCTCTATAACGGGAAACCGTAGGCCCAAATAGGCTTCAGAAGGGTTTTGTAGAGAAACAGTTTATTATTCAGGTTACGTTTGGAATGCTTACCTAAAATTGGTTACAGAGAATTTCGTCTACAGTTTAGCAAAAGACGTTATTATTTTATATGTTTTTATAAGCGTTTATCAAGGATCAAACCTAAGTATTTGACGCTAGTAACCGATGATATAATTTTGTTTGGCTGAAAGATCGAAAGGAATAAGCCTAATCTAAGAGTAACGGTGATAAGTGAATATTTTTCATTTTTCAACCTTTTTGACAAGAATATTGAAAATTCTCTCTCTTCTCCTCTATCTCTTTATCCTGCTCCCAAACCGTTCTCTCAGGTGAAAACAAAATTGTATTAAATTTCTGTATATAGATATACCTACGCACTTTTGCTGTACCCTTTTTAATTATTTTCCAATTCAAGCAGTGCCAATAATGTAATGTGTTATACTATGATGCTTAAACCTGATTCAAATCTGCAGTTGCTAGACTAAGTTACAAAACATACCAAGTATTGTGCCTTTTAAACAGTGTATGGTAATATTTAAAATTGTTAAAATTATATATTTTCTACAGAATAAAAAAAAAATAACAATGATAGAAACAGAAACTTTTAAACTTCATTTTTGACGATACATATTTTTTTCCCTTGTAACAAGTTTTTTTTATTACATCTTTTTCTATTTGTTTTTGTTTTTTTTTTTCGCGTAAAGTGTTTGAACAAAGAACAATATTTGCAAGTCAGGTAATGGAAAGTCGTGCACAGCTGCTGTAAAACATTATTAAATGACCCCCACGTTATTATCTTTGTATACGATTTATAATAATAACTTTTAAAATTATTCAATTGATATCTAACCTAACTGACATGACTTAATATTAAAAAAATATGAAAACGTATTAAGATAAATAGAAAACATATTATTTTTGGGAGCAAAATTATGTAGATTTAGTATACACTATTATTGTGGCCCGTGTTATTTTCGTAGAAAATTCCCCGATTTATATCATGTCGGTGTATCTAAGTATAATATTTATTTTGTATAAAATATATTTTGAATGGTCCGTCTGTAAAACAGTAGTTTATACAAAAATATTGTCCAATGTTTACATGATCAATATGCAGACAAACTAGTAGGAAAATCGATTTATTTTTATTTTTATTTTAATATACTTTTTGTTAGACTATTATTGCGTTACGCTTATTTTATATTCTGTACATATCACAATAATAATAATAAAATACTATCGGTTTATTTATGATTCTCTACAGCAATATTATTACGATTACCTTTTCAAAATACTTCATTATAATAATGTCATGTTTACAATGTTATAACTATACCACGCGTAGTCGTTATCCTTACCAGTTTAATCCCAACATATTATTTTACCTTTTAAAAGCTGAGTTTTTATAAATTCAATTTGATGTGTCTCTCCGTTTCCATACCCTAACACTATCGCCAGTGACGTATCGACGGATAAATGTATGGGTATACGTGCATAAAAAAATTTGAATATACCCCAAACAATTTGTTTTGCAATAACATTCCACTTACTTATATTTTATTACAAACACATAGATTTACCTACATATTGCCATAATTAATATTTTACTGGCATATTTTTGAAATGTTATTTTGTTATTTTAATTTTGTCATTTAAGTACTAATTTTCTAACAAATACCTATTCGCATGACTATTTCGGGACTTTTTGAAATTTATACCGAAATTGAGATTTTAGTAATCAAAGTGAGTGGTAATCTGACCGCATATGGTTCAGCAGGATATCTGCTATGAAGATCTAAATTTTAAACTTGCCTTTAATTCTTATTATGTCATATACGGAATATATTGATATAATTATATTTTATGAAACTTAATGTTTTAATTTTTTTTTTTATAAACAATAAATTGTAGTATTTATTAATAAGTAATAGTACAAAACAACCATATTATCGTCAATGTTATTTTGTTTAAAATGACTTATGTATAATTTATTATTATCAGTAAGCGATATATCTTATCTTAAACTTTTTGATTGCGGATCGATTTTTAACAATCATCTATTACATAAAAATAAATGTAGGTCTGCTCGTAAATTATGGACTCTTGGACCGTTTAACAGATTTCGATAAAAATTTGCGAAGAGATAGATTACATCCTCGAGAAGAATATAGACCATTTTAGACATGTCTGAATAAAATCCCTGAAGGAGAGATGACACAAGGAAATTTGTATTTAAAATTAGTTAAAACAAAAAAATAAATAATAAGGTAGTGCACGTAAGGGCTGTAATTTGTCTATTATTTCTTTTGTTACGGGCAACGCCGGGCAAGATAGTAATATGATGTAATATTCGTCAGACCCCTGACGAAACTCCGCTCGCTACCGTAAAACACGATATTCGGAGCGCTTTTGACTATGTGCCGACGACCACCACTTGAAAGCTACATACGAACAGTGTCCATCGGCAGAATTTCTTCCGAATTGCTTACCGGTTATTTTTTTTTATGTAGATACATGTTAGTTGCGTCCGTAAATTGAATAAGCTACATTTTCTAAACTGAACCGATATCATTTAATAGTTATAAAATTTCAAACTGATAATATTGCCTAATATAATGCTTTTTCAAAATCGGCAAAAGCACTATTAGGGGACTATTATACTCGCGCCCACTACAAACGTTGTTTAACCTCCCCTTATAGTTGTTCAGAGAATAATGAGTATTATTGTACGGTTGACCAGATACGCGTTTTGTTTTATTAGCTTAGCTCGCAGGTCGACCGATCTACTTGATATATATATATTATACCAACAAAATTTTAAGAGTGAAATATCGACTATCTGTATTTGGTAGCCAATTCAATTACCTCGGTGCGCTCCACGTATCGGTCGTAAACTAAATTACTTTCGACTACCCATAGAGTAAATCACCTAGGTTGGACGCATTACCTACGTCTTAATACTGTCGCGTCGTAATACCTTCATACTACTTTTATATTGTTATCGGGGATAATGTCGAGCAGACTTACGAATCGTTATTTTGTCGTTGTTAGATTACTGTTTACTCTGGTAAATAATTACTAGACCGTATCGTGAACGGTAGCAATCAAAACAGCGCTTTGAGACGAGTCTGTACACTAAACTACGATTTAAGACGTTATTAAATCGTAAGTACCTGCACTGATTGATAATCAATCAATGTAACGACCGTACCAACCCAATTTCGGTATCATACGATGTACCTACCATGCAGTGTGTGATTATAGATAAATTAGGAAAATGTTTAGCGGAATAGAGAGACTGTTTGGCAAGATAAATCTAAGACACTTCTTCGTAAATATGGTGGCCTAAATCGATTATATATATATATATAGGAAAATGTATATAGATACTGCAGAATATCTGCTCATTCCCTCGCATTTGTACGAAACAGTATAAAACAATGTTCTATGTACGAAAAATTAAAAACTGAGTATAACAATATTTGGAATCTTACAATGGATATTGATTTACAGAAAAACTAACGGAGGTTCTATATTTAAAACGAATGAAAACTTTATATGCAAATATACTTGTATTACGCTTTCTTTTTATAAAATGGATTTTAGCTACAAACATTCGAAAGATCGTCTATACCATATATACTTACAGTATATTCAATTTGTAATATACCCCCTCCCCTATACATGTATATGTGCATAAATATAAGTACCTTTTACTTGGGGGTTTTTTTTTTTGTACACTAGATAAATAATTACCACCCAAAAAAAAAAAATAAATATTATTTTGTTTGGTAGTAAGCATTAGCACAAGAAGGAAAATATTATAAAAACACAATACTTTAAAAAGAGATACCGTTGTAGGTGGGAAGTTGGGAATGTACGATACATAGAATTATTCAATTAGTTTGTACGAAAACTAATCCTAAGAGGGGCTCGAAAAATAATTTACACCAAAACTTCATGTATAAATATAAAAATTGTATAGAAAAACAGCAACGCCGTCCAAGTTACCCTCCCTGCATCGACTATATACCGCCATCCCCACAGCACCCGCTCACGAATCCCCCGCCACCATCGGCGCTGTACATAACCGTCTAAATTATCATCCCCTTTACACCACCACCTCAACCGTCGTTACAACTGTATCGTTCAATGTCTCGTCATTTCACGCGAATTTTACAATCAAAATGTCTATTGCTCAAAAATCGACTAAAGATTTTTAAAATTTCAGACTTCTAAGATTTGTTTTTAACCAAATAACGAAAAAATATAAAATCGAAAATAATGAAAGCGTATATTTTCCAACTTTCCGGGTTATTAGGAAAATTACAAGGAAAATAAAAAAATGCAGACCTCCTCATTTCACCAATTAAATCCAAAATGCAAAAAAAAGTTTTCTAGTCATTTTTTCATTGGAATAATATTTCTGGTGCAAAATATGTACACAGATACACACAAATAAATATCACTATTAATAAATATCACAATAAGAACAATACATTCCTGAATATGCACCAAATCTAAAATTAATAATATTTTACTATCAAGTTAACGTTGGCAATAAGTGGACTTGAAATTATTATCGCCCACCGAAATATTAATTATACAAATGAATCTAAATTAATAAGTGAACATATCAATTTCATTATATTTCAATTTTGATATTATTTATATAATTTGTTGATATAATTTTTTGTTAATTTATTATCAACTCGTTCTTCAGTTTACATTACATTATATTTTATGGAACGTGACTTGTATTAATTGAGTAAAAATAATGTATAGACTAAGATGTGCGTAGTTAACCCTTTCACTGCTATGGACGCATATATTCGTCCAGCAGTAAGTAATACTGTGGTGCTATGGACGCATATATGCGTCCTATCATTTTTAAAATTAACAATAGTTGTTTCTATTGATATGATTATACGAACACATGGTAAATGATAAGAAAGGGTAGAGGTGGGGTTTAAATTCCTACAGTTCTTTTTTCAACTCCCAATTTATTCCTAATTCAAATAATTAGTAGTCAGAAAAATATGAAATTAATTTCCTCTCTCCTCCAAAAAAAAAAAAACTTAACATCTGAGTGTAGTGTTTAGATTTCATGTATCTATAAACACTATAAACTAGAAAGTGAATAAAAAAAAAAAATTTAACTAACACTATAAAGACAAAAATAAAAATAAAATACGAAAACACTTCGCACGATGGGTGCTGTAAGTGATAAGTTGAGAAGGTAGGTTATAAATGGAATTTAATGTGTAGATTATACGCCGCAATAAATCATTGCTAATGAAAAACGATTGTGGTCGGAGTTCGGTTATATATACTTTGAAAGATTGTAATAATTATGGTTTTCATCAACATATGATATTAAAATATATATATATAAAGAAAAAAAAACTACTTTAGGTTTATTGAACTTTTTTTTTTTGATCACAAAGTACGATTTACAATGAACTTTCTATTAAATTTTTAATAATTTCTATTTAGTCTAACAATTTTATCCACAAAGTACCTACCGATTAAAATTACATAAAAAAATTAACAAAATATGAAAATATGCAAAATAGTTCCTGTACCCCTTACAGAAAATACTAATAATTTCTTATTTTTTTTTTTTGAATTTTATTACATGTTTATTGTTAACATTTATTATTATCGCAAAATTTAATATTTATCCAAGGAAAAAAAATACTGATGAAATATTCTTTGAAGTCTGTAAATCCGGCATTTTTTTTACTAAACCTCTACAATTCTATCAATTCTCGATCGATAACGCACTGTGTTCATTATAAAAAATGATATAAGGGTATAACACAGTTTTATGAAACAATTAGTATACCGTCCTCCCATGGTCTTAATTGCTCCCCACTTAATTCACTGTAATAAGTGATTAGTTTAAATATTGTAGAAAACAAGGATAAAATATTATATCAATATTAACTTCAAGAGACTAATCCGATCGGAACTCAAAATAACCCGATCAAAACTCATCAATAAAATTAGATCACGTATTTTTATGATTAATAGGTATATTTTTTACTTTGGTGAACCTAACCTCAACGAGACTCTAACAGAATTACGTTTATAGTTGGAACAAATTCCGGACCGAAAAAGATTGTAATGCCGCGGCCGTAATATTTTGTGTCCGCAATTGACTCGTATTTATTGGTATAGATAGGTATACCTAACTATCTATCTACACGTCCTACTCGGTATTCGTTTTTCGTACGCACCAAGGGAAACTATAAATCGGCAAAATTGAAAAATTAGTGATTATACCTCTTCAATTTACCCGTATAAATACAATCAACGATCAATTAATTTTTCGTTTTTTTTTTTTTTCTATAAACGTGCTACGTGAAACTTATCAATAATATCTATAATATAGGTAATACTGTAACAATATTCACTTATAAATTTTGTACGGACCCGAAACATAATTTTTGGTACAAAATAATAACAATAATAAAAAACGAACACACATCGTTGCAAAACTCGAATAGCTCTGTATAGAATCCAAAATGGACATTCGTGTTGTGTTAAAATATTGGATTCTAACACAATAATAATAAAGGTTTTGTACGAACAGAAAAAAAAAAAAAAAAAAACATTTCCAAACGCTATATTATATCATTATTAGATTATAAGGTACCTGCGTTCGAAACAAGAGTGTTTAAGCAGTAAGTAATAAATGATAATATAATAATGGCACACAACGAAAAACGTTTTTAATAAAAATAACATATCTTCCCGGAGGTTCCTACGCTGAGTTCGAAAAACATATTTTCAGAAAAATTACTTTTGTAATAGCACGTTCGTAAAAATTAAATTAAATTCGGGACTATATAGACGTTTATATTTTTATATTTACTATGTATAATAAAATGCTCGTACGTTTTCTACGGCGCTACGTGTTACATTATTTGCTATCATTTTACGCTGCTGCCACTCTGTTTGATCGTTTATATATGAAATATTGTTTGAGAACGGATGCAGCTATCATGTTTCTGTTGAACTTATTAAATTATATTAAATTCGAGAACACGCGATGGTACACCTACGGTTTATTAAAACGTTGTTGTTGTACGTCGGAATATTATACACGTAATTATTTGACGAACTAATTCGTTTTTCCGACGCATTTTTTTTTTTTCATCATTTTATAGAATATATAAATGAAATTTATTTGGGTTCGTCATTACGGTGAAACTCGCGGAATATGCATACGCACTTCTAAGATTTTAGTGTTTTAAAAAATAATTATTAGTTATGGTAATGCTTTTTCTGTGCTTGTCCATGTCATAAATAATTGCATTTAGACATATTCGTTAAAAAAAATATCACTTTTTATTAGTTTTTCCCTTTAAAACTTACATAGTCCCAAAACTGTGGAATCAAAACAACGCAGTTAACAGATTCTGTATAGTCGTCGTTAAATATTTATGGTAATTTATATTACATAACTATGTAAATTTAACAAGCATACTAACAATGATTAGTATTGTTTAAAATTTCATTTTTTTTTTTTTTTTTTGGAAAATGTTTACTTTATCAGTTATCACATTATAAATTTTTAATTAATAAAATTTACATTTCACATTTACACCATACATATATATATTATATTTGTATATTTATATCTCGATTACTCCTGCGGTAGCTACGCCACTGCAAGGCCTAAAATACTGTGTCCCCTGATACACTTCATGTCCCCTGAAAATCGAATCGTGTCCCTTGAATTACAAATGTGTATCCAAAATTATACAACGTGTTTTTAGTTTCAATTGTAGAAATAATAAACATACTGGAATTAAAACACAAATATATTATAATATTTTGTTTCAATATAAATTGATAACAATTTTCTCGTTACCTATTTATTTTATACAAATATTATAAACTTTAACCACGGTCATGGTTATAGATATTATATATCCACGAACTTTTAGTTGTATTCATTTTGTGTAGCATAAATACAGTTTTACTCCTAAGCGATTTTTTTTCCAAAATGTGTGTTTTTGCATGCTTAATTTGATGGTACTTTCAAAAAAAGTCGCTCAGACTTCATTTGGAAATTATGGTTGAACAAGACTTCAAAATTCTCGATATTTCTAAAATATTATGATTATGAGTTTAAAATACTAAAAATTTATAATTTTTGGAATTTTTTTTTTTTTGAAATAGTAATAATTATATGCTTAACGTTTTGGTGAAATTATAATTTATCTATCGTACTTATTTTTATGTTATTCTTTAAAATTAATCAACCCCGTAAAACCAAATTATAATGTTGTTTCAATCATTTGCACATTAAAATAAATCAAAATTGATTTTTTGGACTTTTATTTTCATTCATTATGTAATAACATAAAGAAGTTTTTGGTGAAATCAGAATAAACTTATTGATATTTTTTCGATATTTATGTGTTATTTGAGCTATTTGAGTATTAAATAAACTATATTATTCTAAAGGTAAAATGTTATGTTCATGTATTCATAAGAAAAGATACATTGTTCCATTATTTCTTCCAAACCAAAAAATATTAGTAAGTTAACTCTGATTTCACCAAAAACTTCTTTATGTTATTATACAATGAAAAACAAGTCCAAAAAATCAATTTTTATTTACTTTAATATGCAAATAATTGAAATAACATTATAAGTAGTTTTTAAGTGGTTTATCAACAATAACATAAAAGTAAGTACAATAGGTAAATTCTGATTTTACCAAAATTTTAAGCATATAATTACTACTATTTTTAAGAAAAATTCCAAAAATATGAATTATTGGTATTTTAAACTCAAAAACACGATTTTTAGAAAAATCGATAATTTTGACGTTTTTTGACCATAACTTCCAAATGAAGTTTGAGCAATTTTTTTTGAAAGTACAATCAAATTAAACATGTTAAAACACACATTCGTTCCAGAATTTTAGACGCTACAACCACTACAGGTTTTTTTTTTTTGGTATGTGAATCTGTTAAAGGTAACAATTGAATTAAAAAGTTTGTCCCCTGAAATCAAATGTATTTAAAACACTGCGTCACTGTATGCACTAATAATAATTAGTATTTGCGAAAAAATAGTAATTGATACGGTATAATATACGGTACTACATGCTAAAATATAACATAAACTCTATAAAAAAGGTTTTTAAATTTACCTACCTATGTTACGAAAATTGTTTTTAATCAGTGCCTAGGGCCTATGGATAGCTTAGCCTAACCCTAAACATTTCCAATTACACTAATATTCATGTCCCATGATATTAGAAAAGACAATGTATTTGTCAATTTTATTTTATTAAACAATTTCAATGTATTACTATAATAAAATTATAGGTTTAAGTCGAACTCCGGACGGTTTCGCCGTTCAGTATGACTCGCGTGATAAAAATCCGTGCGTTTTGATTACAGACGTCGGTCAGACGGTTGCGCCTTCAAAACGTCAAAATATTTTTTGTCGTACAAAAAAAAAAAAGTTAATCATTTCCAAAATACTTTCAATTACATTGAAAAAAAAAATAATGAAGTAAAAATCGGGAGAACAAAATGCTAACAAATTTTGATCATCTACGGAATTTTAAATCGGACATGCCTATATTTTCCTGTCTGTTACCTATACCTAAAACGACATACCTAATCGGAACCCTTTGTTGAATATGAATTAATATGAATGAATCTTTGATATAGTTAACAGTTTAGCTAATATAATATTTAGTTAACAATTTAATATTTTAAACAAATTATTGTTATTTTAGAGAGAAAACTTCTCCTCTTAGAACAATGGCTTACCTAAAAGTGTCTTTTACGGGAGAAACGAAATATATTTTCCCTAACCTAACCTATCCAACTTTTAAAATAGACAATTTTTCAAAAAATTAACGTCACAGTTACAACAATTTTATAAATAAACTTGGGAATGGGAATCGGGATTTTTTATATTTGTATAATATAAAATTTTAATAGATTAAAATAAGAAATTTATATTTAATTAAATATAATATTATACTGCATATTATAATATAAAGTCTAACCTCCGGTTTTTCATAGAAGAGAATTGTTCAATAATATCTATTGGTATAGGTAGTTATTTTCTGGTAAAAATGCAACAGTGCATCCAGCATATTAATCGATCCTGGCTCATTTATTTTTCACTTAGAAATCAATGATTAGTGGTGATGGCCGAACTATCAAAATAAAATGATAACATCAGAAACCGAGATAGCAAAAGTATTTTAAGATATTAAGTTTATTGTTTTTGAGAAATAGCTATGATTTTAATAGATTTGAGTGATATTTGTCCTATATATATAGATATACTTACCAATATTTACATCATTCCAACAACCATCACTCTACCTTTTCTACCCCCAACTTCCCACACCAAAAAAAAAAAATGATTTTAATCCTAATGTTATTTTATTTTTAACAATGACAACGTGTCTCTAAAAGAATTTACTTAAAATATTCCCATTGAAATCATTAGAAATATCTTTATATTTCTGATGAGAAAATATTCTGTAAATAATGGGATTACTTCCCAAATACTGCGTGGGTAATTTATACAAATATATAATAAAAAATAGTTTAGTGAAAATTTCGTCTCTGTGGAGCTATGCTGCTTACGGGTGTTTTTCTTTCTGTGCGTCGTTGTTTTAGAATATCTAATGGTTAACATTTCTGTTGAAACGTTATTTTGTACTACGTCACGTATATTTATAACTTTTGTTCTTAGCAAAGTATGACACGCGACGGTGTTGGTGATTTTTCAATTGAATCATATAAACGCGCATCGCATCCTCGCATTCTAAAACATATTATTACAATGTGTTTCGACTACGCAATACATAATACAATATTATATTATAAATAAGTTTCTCGAAACTATACGAGTTCCCTTCTCCACTCTTCACTCGCGAAACGTATAAAATGTTACGTTTAATCCTGCGTTCCTAAACGTGAATTTCGTCGCCCGATCCGTTTACCGAGAAACACAATTCGCATACAAATAACCGTTTATTTTGTACGCAATAAATTTCTACGAGCAAACGATGATGCAGGTGCATATCTGTATCGGGTACAAAGAACGGCAACGATAATAAAATAACTACGAGAGAATTCGTATAATGTATAATTTTGTTTAATATTGTTTTATAAACTAATTAAGTGTGAAATGGATTGAATGTACTTTAATCGTCCCTTTCGTGTTTGTGAACTTTAAATGGCATTCTTGCAGTGGTATCTGCAGTAAATAATGCGAATTGCGCACCAGAAATTCGTCTGAAAAGTAAAAGTACCTGCACCAACAATGTAGTGTTTTAGGAAATCATTTTTCATTTGAACGCGTCCGGATCGTTCAACCGATTTTAATAAGCAACCATAGCAAAGTTCTACGTATTGAATTTTCATATTATTATTTCACATTTTTGAACATTTTTAGATGAGATAGCAGTAAGATGATAAGATGTGATTTTTGTTCACACTCAAATTAATTGTTATACATTCTCCATGGGTTTTAATAAAATGGAAACAACTGATACATCTGTGGTTGCTGTCTTACAGTAAAGACCGTTGTTCAATCAATACCTTCAAAAAAGGGATACCTTCCGTATATTTTACAAAAATATTTACAATTAAGTTTGTGTAACTTAGAAGAAAATAAAAAAAAAAAAAAATTATAATTATAAATAAAATGATCTTCAAGTCATTTGAATGGCGAAATTCCAATATTGAATACGAGTTTGCTGATTTTATTAACTTTACCTGTGACGAGCATATCTACAGAAAGATCATTTTAAAAATTAAAACTTATTAAGAAAGATTGAAAAATTGTATGGTTATTAGAGTTACGTATGTGATATTGAAATTCAACATGATGGTAGTATGGTTTTTTGAATAAATTAAAACTTTAATTTTAATTTTTTCTTGTTAAAGTGCATTACTATTGCATACCTATTATGATTACGGTACATCTATACCTTGATGTACATCTGTAAGTAACGATAAACCATAAATAAAAACGGTTACCAATGAAAACCATATTTTTAATATTTCAATCTTTTTTAACTTAAAGACCGAGATTTTCCTCATTTTCTCGAATATTAATGATAATTTCAAAAAATGACCTTTTTAAAATATCACCCAGAGAAAATTTCTATTCAAAAAAGATGCTATGCTTGATATGCTTTCTGGAAGAAAAAGTGTTTACATTAATAAAAAAGGAAAAGAAATTACCATTGTAAAACCAACACATTCCTCGTTCCACTCAGAATTTAAAATAAAAGAAATGCAACTCGAAGCAACAGCTGCTTAATGTATTCATTTGTTTTATCGCGATTATCTAAAAACGTGATAACTAGGAAACGGATTTATATGTACTAAAAATCCGCAAAAAAGTGTTTAAATCGTCAAAAAAGCACTTTAAAATATTCAAAAAATTAAAAGTGTTAAAGGGATTATAAAGTCCTCTCTCTATATATTTGAAGAAAATTACTTTGAAAAAATTGTTTTATTAGTGTTAAAATATTATTTTTAATATGTTAGAGACAATAGATGGGGGAAACTTTTAAGCCCCTCTACCTTCATTATTCTTTTATATATTTTTCAGGTGATTTTTTAGGGTTTGACGTTTTTAAACACTTTTTTGTAAATTTTATATACATATAAATTTGTTCCCTACTGATAACAATATAGTGATTAATTCAGATGGTATTTATTATCGTGTAATAGTTAATTATTTTCAACCATTCGATTAATGTAGTTTAACTTTACTGTACTTGGGCCTACAGATGTTTATAAATAAATTCATTAATTAACATAACTTTGAGGAATCCCATAATGCAGACAAGAATTCCACATTGTTTTTTCGCTCTCATATATTTGTTCATACAAATGTAATAATACAATAGCGTTTAAAAATAAACTGTGGAAGCCCTCCTCTGGCTACGGTACTGTTTAGAGCAAACAAAAAAATATTGTACTTAAATATGGTTAAACAAACACGATTAGAAATGTATGAGTTATTAATAACATAATTATACAGCAAACACAATACACACATTATTTGTCCCTCGACAAAAAGGGATTTTATAATTTATAATATTAATAATAATGACATGTTATAATCTCATCTCTGACGGTATAATAATATTATAAGCCCTCGTAAACGAGATATTATAATACTTCTATTTAAAGCTGTATTATAGTAAGGTTGTTTGGGAAGGGTCGTGGGATTCTCGCCAGATGTGGTCAACAAATTTACGGTCAATACCTTTTTGATAGAACTGGGGTTGTTCCTTTTTCATCAACCGTGTTAATAATAAATATGAAAAGATAATATTTCAAAAGTGGGTGGGCCACTGTTGTAGGTGAGAAGGTGAAAAGTGAGAGGAGAAATTAAATGTATATCTGTACACAAAGATTATGCATTGCGATCGAAAAACAATTCTGAGTGGAGTTCGGTTAATAGTGTTGCTTTGTGAACAATATACATCATACATGTCATTTAATTTATTAAAATTGATTTATTGAAATAAATAGTCTGTAATCTGAATCAATAATCAACGTAATGAGGAGTAAGAGGCTACATAGGCAAAAACACAAAGATGAAGAAAGTAGTGGCGATTAAATTGTATTTATGAAATTCTTAAATTGTATAAATATGTTTTTGTGATTTTATTATTTAATTTTCCTTACTAAATCATTAAATTTAATTTAATTTAAATTATTTTAGATTCTGAGTGGAGCAAAAAAGAAATGTTCTCTAGATGACATTTTTTAAAATTCTCATTAATATTTAAAACAATGAGGAAAACCTGGTTTTTTAGGTTAGAAAAGATTGAAAGATTAAAAATAAGGTTGTCATTGGCAACCATTTTTATTTATTTTTTTGTTATTATTAAGTTTTTATTATTTTATTAAATCTTTTTTAAACAATCATTGTTGTTATGAAAAAGCACATTGTTGTAGTTATTTTACCATAAGATGATATATATATATATATATATTGTTGACAAAACAATACTATCAACTGAACTCCACTCAAAATCGTTTTTCGCTAGTAATAGTTTATCATTGATTACAGATATATATTAAATTCCCGTCTGTAATCTGCCTTTTATTTTGTTCTCGTAAAATAATATGACAGGTAGCTTACACTGTATTTCATAAATATTTAATATAAATAACCCGATAATGCTTTGTTATTGCTAGGTAAAAATTTAAATAATATTAATTATTATAATAATATTTCACCTGTCCGTGACAACTAAATTATCATCCATATCACCAAGATAACCTATGAATAAACATAAATAAATAACCAATTAGATATTCGTACTAAAAATTACTATAAACCTAATCATTGCAATTTTCGTAGGGATCTCTAATTTTTTTTTTATTTTTTTAAATACAGCCTATGTTACTTTCCGATAATGTTGCTTTTTAAAAGTAAAGAAGTTTTAAAATCGGTTAAGTAATTGCTTATCCATCATAAATATACAAACAAATATTTTCTCATTATAATATTATAATTAATTATAGATTTATATCTATTTGTAGTACTATTTTTAATTTCTAGATTATATCCTGAGTCTAAGTTAGTTAAACATATATGTTTCAAGGTGGGCAGCAACATGCTGTTACACCACTTACATCGTAGTCGTAATGCGCTTATAGGACCCAAAAATAATTTAAAACATTGGACAAACTTAATATAAGTGGTGTTTTAACTAGTATAGACAAATAAAAAAATATTATAATTTCAATTTGAATAGGGTTGAAAGGATGTGTGAGCAATTAAAATAACCACTATTTTTTATTATTTAAATATTTTATAGATTATAATAATATAATAGGTCAGTTGGTCAGTTGTCAGTTGGTAACATTTATTTAAAAAAAAAAAAACCAGCATCAAAAATATTGAAGAGCAATTTTTTTTTAGAAATATATAGGTAAATGCATATAATTTTTAATAGAATATAATACAATAAAAATTAATTCATTGTAGTACTCATGGAATTTTGATTGATGGCGGTTCAAATGAAAATTAAATCTTATATTTTCGAGATTCAGTTTTACTCGCGTGCTTATTGATTACAGTAAACGAGGACGATTTATGTGGGCAACCGCACAATTACGAAACAATTTACGATTATTCATTGCCAAGACAATATCGTTATACTTAAATTATTTATTTGTAAACATTTTGGAAATTCGATTTAATTTATGAAATATACCGCAAATATATATTAATACATTAAAAAATTAGAATTATTTTGCGAAATCCTACGATAAACATAGAAAATATAAAAAGGACGCGAGGGTCTAGGCACATGTTCAGTTTGTTCCTCCCCTTACACCGGCCTTGCAACTAATACGGTTTTGTTTCCATTGTATCCATTATTATTACATGCGACGGGGTTGTTGCAGACAAAATCTAATTAAAAGCGAAATTAAAATAGTGATACTGATCTAATGACTAAACTGTTTGTCTACGCAATATTCCACTAAACATTTTCATTGCTCATTATTTCGACCAGACACTGTAGGTAATTTATTTATAAAAATAAAAACTGTCATACTTCGTACAATGGCCCGTATGACTGCTGTTATATTGATGGAAAGTTTGGAAGGTGTAAGATACATACAGGGTAATATTTAGTTTTTGGCAACGATAAATTATTTTAATCAATAAAAAGTTTTGAGCGGATAACTGATAAGGGTATACATATTATAAATCGTGTTTTTCTCTCGTGTAGCCATGTTAGAAATTAACAATAAAACTAAAACCAATGTTTCAACATTTTTGTTATGAGTTTTATTTTATTTTTTCAAAATACTGACTGGAAACTAAGGAAAAAACTATTCGAATAAAGTACCACCAGTCAAAAATTCTGTATCTTTTTAAAGTCCTACATTAAAGAATCGGAATATTCTACTAGAAACGCAATATTCGATCGATTCGGTTTTGTACCTACATTTTGAAAATACGTAAAAACCTTATATAAGCCGTAAAATCAAATATACTGAATATATTTACTTTTACAATATTATTTTTATTATTGCTGTAGAACGTGTCTGAGTCGTTTCCAAACCGTGCAAATGCAATACTGAAATCAATTAAATGTCAACTTAACAGACTACTTCGTTCTAATGCATACTATATATTACGTCAACAAAAATATAAATTGTATATTGCGTTTAAAACACGGGTTTGTCGAAAATGTCACGTTTCGTTTATTTGTTTTGTCTTTCGACAATTTCCAATCATCGAGATAAAGCTTTCCAAAATCGAAGATTTTCCCATTCGCCCGAAGAAATCGAGAAAATATAATTTACTTAGATATACCGAGAATACGAATGAAAAAGAAAACAACGGTACAAAATGATATTAAATACGCATTGGCTAGCAATTTCTGCAGAAGTTCATTTATTAAAACCTATATATATATTTAGGATCCGTGGCATAGACATGATTTCAGGGAAACAGAATACACAACAGCTTTCCCTACGGATTTCTTGCTACCCTTATATAAATACATCTTATTAAAAATCACAAACATGCTCACTGATATAGATTAAAAATATCTAAAATTCTTAGTTGCGATACTGTTTCAACAAGCATTTGTAGTTTAGGATTTGAAAGAATATTGTAAAAAAAAACATCCACAGCTTAATATTTTTAATTTACATACCTACCTATGCAAATTCAATTTTTTTGGCCCAATGCAATACAGTAATTATTTATTAATATTTAAAATCCGTTTAGTCACGATTTTTTTTTTTTTTCATAACAGTTTAAGTTCATTGAACTAAATATAGTATACCATATTTCTTATTATTGGTATTTTAGCTTTTTCAAGTTCCAGTCATGTTTCAAAATGTCAGATCTAAAATAATTATGAAATTGGCACACTTAAAAGTTGAATGTTTTTAAATTTTTATTGGAACTTAAAATTTGATATTTTTAGTATTTAAAGATTGACAAAGTATCCTATTTATGAGCCATAGATCCAAGGTGGTCAAAAATTCTTGACAAATCCCAAGGTAAAGGTGACAAACATATTTTTGGACAATATACATAAACATCCCACTTTTTTTTTATTGATATGTAAGTACATGAGAATTAATTTGATATGGTAACCCGTACATAAAGTATATGTCACATACTCGCATCCACTTGATGAAATTGTGATTTTCATGAAATAAAAACCACTTTTTTTACGTAGTAAAATACTTAAATATCTTGGATATTTTTTCTCAAAATGGATACTAAAATTTAATAGCATATAATTTTTTTCATTATTTGGCCATCCAGTTTGTTAAACAAAATATGATACAAATTTTTAATACTTATTAAACTAAATAATGGTTTTTAAAGAATTTTTTTTAAACTTCTTTGCACTGTCAGGCAGATATTTTAATGTGCCACGGACATCAACAAATTACAAAGAGAGTAAAGTGATTCACAGGAGTTCGTTGTTCTAATTTATTATAGTTAGATACATTAAATTTTGACCAAATATCTGATGTGAGTTTCAATTCATAATTAATATGATTTCCAAAAACACCGGCCCTAAACTTACGGACTTGTTCGTCATGGGACTGAATAACTATTAATATTTTTAGTCATTATTAATAAAACAATCTTTACAAAATGAATCCAATTTTTATTATGTAGACAATCAACTGTTAACATTTGCTTAAATAGTTTTGAACTGTTTTTGAATGTGTCCCCCACGTAAAATGTACTATTTTTACATACAAAGTTAAACATTTTCACAAAACAAAAAAATATTTATGTTGACTATGATTACACCCCTATATACTTAGTTATATAAATGTATAATATCTCCCTACTTAAAGATTAAAGCTAAACAATAATAAAACATATGTACATTTGAAAAGAAGAAAAAAAGGAAAAATAACCAAAAAGAAAAAACCACTAGACCGCAGGTGTTTGCGAACTACTATGGAAACTGCTTGGAAAATCTAAAAAACGATCTCCTTAAAGTAACTAAGTAGATAAAATGTTTCCTTTCGGAAAAGGGAGCTACACTTTATATATCGGAACAAGATTTCTGGTTGAAAAGTTGTTCACAGATAAAAAGAATAAACATAATTGTAAAATCAATACAAAATCTATAACAATATAAGTAGGTATTTAAGATAGTCTACTACATACAAATTTAATCTGTAAATCACAACAATTTGTTTAAAGTAAATGCAATAAAATGTAAATATTTTTAGCAAATTCAACAATATTTTCTGTAAACATTAATTGGTTTTTAATATCATGATTGATTGCCAGATTGCTAGTAATGTTAAAGAATCCAGCTTTTCTTCTATAAAATAAGAACATTTGTGAGGTTGTATACGTTTAAGTTCAGAAAATCATAGATAGGTATGATATATTCGTAATGACACAAAAAAATTGCTTATTTCTAAGCCAAAAATAGTCTTTCATCATAAACCAAATTTTTTAATAACAAAACATATCATAATATTATGAGAGTAGATTACTAAGATGTAACCAGAATGAACGATTGGATCTGTTATGTGCTTTAAGAATTAAGATCTATTAAAAATGTAGCTATAATGCCTACAAAACATTATTTTAATTTTCGTTGATGATTAAACGAATAGTATGTTTACTACATATTTATACTCGTGTTTTAAAATGTAATAAAGGATATAATAAATATAACAGACAATCGTGTGGTTTCTCCCCCCCTCACCCTTAACAAATCCTGGCTACGTTAATGCCAGTAGATGCCTAATTATATTTGTCATACTGTATAATTCAATAATTATTATTCTACCGTTAAACTGGCTTCACGCGGGTTTAGTACTTGGCCGATTCACTAAAGCAAGTTGCTAAATTTATCTATTCGTTAAAATATGGACACAATATTTAGTACTAATCCCATTACTAGTTTTAGTAGATATTTTTGTCAAGTTACTTAAAAACAATTCTATTTTCTCGGCCGAGTTGGATTTGCTACTCGCACTCGTTTATTTACTAAACCAATGTTGACACCACTGTCGCCGCTACATTAAATAAAATCGCGGCTAAAATTCGTTGTCAGTGTCATTCTGCCATACCTATATTTCTCGTGATTGAAATATTAAATATAATTTCGATACTACTTTTTATACAATAGTCTCAATATTTTAAGGATTTTTGCTTTATCCATTTATTTATATACAAAAATATGAATTTTTTAACTAATAATACTATAAACATACTATCTTAATATAAGTTAGAACAAAAAAACTTAATTATAACAACTTGTAACAAACATAAAATTAATATAATAATGATAATAATACAAAAACATTGGTCCTACATTCCTATAAAAATCACCACTAGAATGAACAATAATCAATTTTACTGTACTGTGTTTAGACCCACACTAGATGCAATTTAGTACTCGATTTAGCAACTTGCTTTAATGACTCGGCCAAGTAGTAAACTCGAGTGAACCCAGCTTTATATACGAGTATGTAATGATAATAATTAATAAATGATAATATAGTTGGGCCATGGTTTTACTTTATTGGGATATTTTAATAAACTGTTATCGTTTGCACTGGTGCGCGATGTGATATTACAACGCTATAACCGCACGAAGTTCAGTCAATTTTGTAGACAACGAGATTATTGTATAACCTACTTCGAACGGACCAAAACGAGGTTCAGTTTCATCAATACTTCAAAGGGACGTCACACTATCATCCCTGTCTTTGTAACGGGCGATATAGCAAAAATGCGTATTCGGAAATCCAACAGTACCTAGACTCTGGTTTATATAATATAGACTTAAAAAAAAATTCCTATACCAAATTAAAGATAATAAGTTGACAACATTTAATACATTTTCAATAAGGAATTTTCGTTTTTTATAATCCCTCAAACATTTATTAGTACGTAGACATTTTTAAAAAAATTGAATTTTGTGGATTCTTAGCATGTAGCAAAGAATCTATTAGTTTGAAACTAATAGATAGTAGGTACCTACTAAGATATGTTTTATTGCAATATTTTAATACGAAAAATTTTTTTTTTTTCTATAATCTTATTAATACCAATATAAAGAAAAAATCCCTTTTCAAAACCATCTTAAATTTTTCATTAATTTTATGAAAAATTGTTTGTTGAAAATCAAATGTTTTATAACGGTCACATTGCTTCAAAATCGAATATAATAAATAATAACGAATGGATAGGCCACCGCATTTGCAATCGCTATTCGGAATGTATAATAGAGAAAGACTATTTTCATAGATAATCGTCTCACTCTAGCTGAAGGTATATTGATGTTATATACAAACTAAGATTGTTTATTATTGTAATTTATATTATTTTGTTTGTTATAAATTATAATTTCAAAATATACAGCATAGTATAACTAATTATTCAAAAATGTCAATAAAATCATTTCGATAATGGTCCGGACTTGTGTAGTTTGGTACTTTGTTGTATTTAAAACGTCAGTACAGGTGTGTCTTTTTGTATATAAGTGCTTTATTATAGTCCGCCACACGAAAACTGGCCGATAGGCCCCGTCACTAGCCCGCCATAAACCGGTCGTTAGCCATTGGTTCTCAAACTACACCACGTCGCTGCGATGTTTACACAATAGGCGCACGGCACATATTTTTCATGTGACGCGGTTCCTTATTTAATTTACAATTTAGGTTAGGTTAGAGCATATAATATGCCATTTGAATAAATTAATTTTAAAAGACGCGGCAATTAGTTTTACGTCTTTGATACCAACTAATTAGAAATGGCCGCTAGAATCGCATCGGTCACCGGCCACTTGTTGTGTCGCGGACAGTATGTGTACACTATACAGTATGTGTACAGTATAGTATATGTAACATTTTCTAAGTGTTCATTTAATAATCTTTTACTATGAAATAATTAATAAAACAGTAATTTAGTACAAAATTTAAAGTCTCTTTAATTATTTTGAAATGATATTAAATAATATAAAATTTATAAAATGAATATTACATGAACTTAGATACAATTTGTTTGAATATAACCTCAAAATACTCTCAACCATATGGGGCATCTATTCTTTTTTTTTTACGGATATATAAGATCCTGGATCTCCGGGTAATAAATTTTAATCATCACACGTGCATAATATTATCAGTTGTTTGATACAGTAAATTGTTATTTATTCATTAAATTATCGTATTATTTGTTTATTGTAAATTAATTTTATTTGTACTGTTTTTAAATTAAATGCTCTGAACATTGATTTATAATATTAAGAAATATAAAAATTCATTGTTTTGTCTACTTACAACGGTTGTAAGAAAGTAGGTAAGTGAACACTTTGGAATAAAATGATATTAACCCATGTGGTGTAAAATGGGACCAATGATACTTTAATATATCTTTAATATACTTTAATACTTATAAGTTAATGAGATTTAATTGAATATTTATAACATTCTAACATATTTATAACTATATCTTATAAATATATATCGTTCATGTTTTAAATCCCAACACAATTTTAGAGTGAAATATTGAAACCTTAACGTCCCCGTTTTAAATCAAATTTCGACGAAAATCGTAGATATTACAGCCTTTCAAAATATGTATCTATAAGGTATAACCGAACTTCGCACCAAATCGTCTTTCGTTAGCAATGGTTTATCGTTAGTTTCAGGTATGAATTAAATATATTTTTGTATCCTATCTTTCCGTCTTCCCAACAGTAATACACCCGTCTTCAGTNTTTTTTTTTTTTTTTTTTTTTTTTGTTGTAATGAAGTTGAAAATGATCATTAAAAAAGGTAAGCAAAAAATTCATATTTGTCTTTTCTAGGCGTGGTAAATTTTTAAACATTTAAGCCATTTATGAAAATTTTAATTTTGCGACGTTTTTACAAAATTTTTATTTGATTACTTTTATTTGGTACTCTGTGAACAAAATTGATAGACTAAAAAGAAGTGTTTGAAAATTGGATATGTCATAAGTCATATTACGTGCTACACAAAAAAAAAAAAAGAATTTAGCGTAATGTAATTTTTTTTTATAAGAGTATTAAATCAAATTTCGACGAAAATCGTAGATATTACAGCCTTTCAAAATATGTATCTATAAGGTATAACCGAACTTCGCACCAAATCGTCTTTCGTTAGCAATGGTTTATCGTTAGTTTCAGGTATGAATTAAATATATTTTTGTATCCTATCTTTCCGTCTTCCCAACAGTAATACACCCGTCTTCAGTTTCAGCTTGTTTTTTATATTTATTTTCTTGAATTTGTTTCACAAAGTAAACATCTCTTTAATATTAAGAGGCAATAATAATATTAATAAAATAAACACCAAAGATTAAATAAAAATTAGTTTTCCTTCAATTTCCTTTAACTTAAAAAGAAAATCTGTTTAATATTTAGTGAACTAATGAAGAATTCGCTTCAAACGCCGTTATTGTATCGAGCTATAAAATGGTGGACGGTTTAACTTAATTTTTTAATAATATATTAAACTCAGAGTTTGCTTTATATATAATAAGTAAAAGCACATTATTATAGTCTAATTAAATTCATTAATTCGAGAAATAAGAATAAATTGTAAATTGTTTTGCGATGAATTTTTTTGTATTTTAAATTTTTACAAAAATCCAAATGGTACAATTATTTTGCACTAGAGTTTTACAAGATACTCATAAGGGTCCGAATTTCTCAAATTAAACACTTCTTTTAAATTCTGGGCATAACGAGATAAACTATTGGTTTTACAATGCTGTTTTTTTTTTTTTTTTTGCTTTGTTCTAGTCTGTGGACACGTTTTTTCCTAATAAACTTCCTTTGATGTATATGTGTAGTATCTTTTCTGAAAGCTTAAGTGTTCTAAATTGTACTTTAAAGAGGTCATTTTTTGATTTTCGATGCCATTTTTTAAATAAAAACACTTAATTCAGTATAAAAATCCCGAACCTGGGATGAATCACCCTGACCCCCTCTCACCAGGCCTATTGGAGGGTTTGAGGTACAGTTGAGAACACTCAATAGGGTAAAATAATTTCATGACGCTCAAAACCGTAGTTCAAATATTACGCCTAACTTCAGTGATTTAAAGTTTTTAAATATAACTGATTCAACTATAACAAAGAGACGTGTGCTTTTTCATATTATACGGCTCTTAGATAGATAGGTGTCTTATTTAATGACGTGAGTCTCGTAAATTTACTAGTTTTATCATTAAGGTAAATTTACACATTAAATTTTACTCTTCTAAAAATCAAGCGACCACATAATTTATGTGTTTTTCATCAATATATTAGAATTAAAATATAAATCAGAATTTTTATGAGAAAAAAATGGTGGATAAGTGATAAGAATTATGATAATTGAATATTACATACACTATATCACGTTATCACATACACATACACTTTATATTGTTAAATAAGTACTTAATGTTACATCTTCTCTCATTGTTTTAATTTGTGTAAACTATATTTTCTACTAGAAATATTTCTTCTATATAAAAAAATACAGGAGACCTATTTCTATTGAATTTCTTTGCTCAATAGTTTTTTGATTGTCCAAGTAGTTTTCAAAATAACTAGGAATTTAAAAAAAAGATGATATATAAAATACAAACTAATTTATGCCGCACGATTTCTTTATTTTAAATTTATACAACTTATGTTTTCTACCAGAATAGAAAAATCCAATAGAAAAATAACAAGAGACCGTTTTTGTTGAATTTTTATAGTGGTTCGTTAATGAGAAAGTCTTTTTAAATTTTTGTGTAATTTGTACAATAATTGAATAAAAACGAAAAAGAACGAGAAAGCTTGTAAAAATAATGGTTTTATTGTTTTCAATTTTGTTTTTTTATTATAATTCAGTTAAAAAAATATTCGTAGACACTTAAAATATTTAAAATTTATAATTTGCTTTTTCTAGAAGTATTAACATTTTAAAAACATTTGAGCCATTTTTAAGCTATTTATAGACATTTTAATTTTGCTAGTTTTTTGCGTGATTTTCATTTGATAGGTATGATATATGGATTAAATTGTCAGACTAAACAGAAATGCTAAAATTTTAACAGAAGGTTCATAAGTCGTACCCAGTGGCAAAAAGAAAAAAATTGAGTGTAATGTAATTTTTTTTTTTATAAAAGTATTAGATCAAATTTTGACGAAAATCGTAAATGTTATGGCCTTTCAAAATATGTGTAATCAAAATTTTAAATAAATAATATAATAATTGTAATGCCTATAATGTAGTTGTGTATCATTTAAATACCATTATAATTTATAATATCTGAGATATTTAAATATCAAATTGTATCACTGTTCCAGAAATTAAATGGCTGATACAAGTGAAGATGTATGTGAAACAAATTCAAGTGCTACAGGAATTGTTGCTTCAAATGTTGAAGAACATTTGGAAGGTTCGGGGGAAATTGCAGAAAAACCGGAAAATGATACTAAAGAATACTCCAATAAGAAACCGTATCTATTTAACGTAATGAATTATCTAAATAATTTCAAAACTCAAATAATGAAGAGTATCTCTTTTGTTGATGATACGCTTCCCCAAAAACATGTCAACAACACTTGTGCTTTCGATTCAGTTTTACAAGTAATAATAGTGGCCCTAAAGAATAACAGCAGCTTACAAGAAGCATTCAAAACTAGTAAAAATTCGTTTATTAAAATGGCACAGTATGTAATAATTCATGGTTGGAAGGATCCGCAGGCGAATGAGCTTCGAATAAACCTGCTTCACGAGTACTTAGAAAATGACAAATCACGAGTGAAGGATTTCCATGGAAGATTATTTTTAAATTGTGCCATTAGTGTACCACATGTAATTCTTCACACATTCCGCAATGATCCAAGTTGTGAGGAAGTTTCTAAATGTGCAAATGGATGCACAAATTTACCAAAAAAGAGGGCATATGTGACTATTCCATATAAAGAACTTTTAAATGAAAACTTTGACGATTTAATTGCTGACTATTTAAGCCTTCCAGTACGTCCCTGTGAATATTGTACATCAATGGTAGAAACGAAATTAGAAATGACAGGTAAAATTATTTATAAACTTTAAAAAAAAAACTAAAATAAAATAAAATAAACAAAATAATTTGATTTTAAATGTTAAATTAGACATTTCAATTTTTCACAATTTTAAATTGAAGGTATTATTTGTTACAGGGAGTTTTATGTTTTTTGAGGTAGAAGATGCTGATTCTCAAAAGGACATTGAACTAAAATGTATCCCTCAATCATTTTCAATAACTGTCTGCGAAGAAAAAAAAACATACAAACTAAGAGGAATAATTCATTTCATTCGACCAACTGCAAATATACAATTAAGTACACAATTATCAAAAAACCCACTCGGACACTACACTGCCATATGTCCGGAGTCAAGACATTTATGGGCAGAATATGATGATATATGTAACAAGCACTATGATCAGAAAAGAGTCTGCAGAACAAATCAATTTAAATGCTGTCCAAGTTTATTGATATATAGTATTCTATAATTTATTGTACTACGTATATTAAAATTAATAATAATAAAATAAGTTTTTTTTTTTTTTTTTTTTGAAATTTAGTATGAAGTAGTAATTTAGTAATTATGTATTAGTCATTCATATGAGATTATTATGAAAGGTTAATATATATATATATGTGTGTCATATATTAAATTCTTTTGCTTACATTAAAATATTTTAAAATGTTTCTTCAGTTCTCATTGCTACTATAGATTCTTTAACACTATTAATTAAATATTAAGTTGTTACTAAATTATCTATTTCACGGGGTTGTAATGTCTGGGTCAATGGTTCAAGTATTTTAAAAATATTTTTAAAGCTAATAGCAATCATTAAAAAATAATAAAAATTCAGTAGCTAAGCAATCCATTACATTCAGTACAAAGTTTGAAATCTGTTCCTCCGTCTCAGTAGTTTTTATACGTTTTGTTGTTATTATTTGTCTTATTTGTTGTTTTTGATAGTTATAACTGTTTTTCTCTAAAAAAAAAAATCTGATCGTACTTTACTTCCACTAATAAAAGTAAATATTTTTTTCTAAATTTCCTAATAGGTCAATCCCTTGGCTTGTTATTAGCCTATGATCTGAACACCAAAGAAATAGGGTTTGATAATCTTGTTCAAGTATTTTAACTTGAATCCCTTTTTATTCATGTTTGCAGTCTCAACATATTTGATATTTGATATTTTCTGACCCACTAAATTTAATTTCTAATCAAAATTATAATTAGAAACAAACATTTAAAAATAATTCTTATAGAAAAATTCTAGCATTGACATTCTTTTAATTTTAATAATCTTACCATAACTTTACCATCAATTTCATTAACATACCTAATGATAAAAGAAACCTGATCATTATAAGCTATATCAAAGGTAGAGTTTAGTGAAATACGGAATATTCTTGATGTATTAACATAAGATTGAACAATTTGTGATAAATATTCTGAAACAGATTTAATCACAAGATTTTGGCGGTCCCAGGAAATAAAATAATAAATATATTAAATAAATATATGAATACAAAATTTATATATAGAAATAAAAATAAATAAATGAATGAATGCGTTGCCTGGAGTATTATGATAAGTGTATTATACGACTGATTTCGAATTCATTATCAGGTACCTATATCACAGTCAAAATGTAAAATGCGACATAAATGCGTTCTTCTCGCATAATATAATAAAATCCAGAAATATTGTACGTGTAATGATAATAACAAGAGTTTCAAAAGACGAGCCCGTAGATTATCTGTTATATAAACTAAGGGAGGAGAAAGGATGGTCACTTATATTGAAATCATCACAAACTGATTGTCAAAGTAGGAGTAGTATGCCAGAGGAGAATGAAACTTCATGGTGAGATGAGGAAGTTCAGAGAGTCACAGATAATAAAAAAATATAATTTAAGCTTTGGCAGCAGAACAGAAAGAGAGGTGATTGGGTAGAGTACAAAATAATATGCAAGGGAACTAAAAGAGTGGTAAGGAAATCGAAAATTGAAGAAATATGATAAGTTGTATAAACGATTAGGAACAAAGTTAGGAAAAAGCAGTTTATCGATTGGCCAAGATTAGAGAAAAACTGTCCAGGGAAACTCATAATGTACATGTGTAAAAAGTAAAGATAAAAGGCTATTAACGAAAAATAAGAATATAAAAGAGATATGGAAGGGATATTTTGAGAAATTACTTTATGAACATTGTCCAAGAGAGTTGTTTGAGAATGTTTCATAGAAGAAGGTATGGTAGGTTTAGTTGGAGAGTCGAAAGTATGGTGGGTTGTGAAAGTAATGAAAGAGAAAAAAGCGATATAGGTCCAGATTGTGTACAAATGGGAATTGTGGAAAATGTTAAAAGATTTATTTCAATACATGGTGTCCATAAAAATGCAATATATCAACACTAACTAGTCCGAGTATATTGCGTAATTTAATTTATTTTAGTCGGTATAGTATAATTATATATTAGCAAAATACATACTTATTGTTTGTTCTGAAATCTACATATAGATACTTTTATAATTAAATATGTTGCATTATATTATAATAATATTTTTAATAAACGTTGTATTAATAATAGGCTATTAAGTAGTGTCAATGGCAGTGCGTCACAGAGAAACACATTACATAGTCATTGATGCATCAGTACGTTTTCGATAATATCTCATAATTATGTATTAATAATAAACATTTAGCGCTGATACAGTCATTCGTTGAGACAAACAGTACTATTTCTAGATAAGTATTACAATATCCAAAGAAGTTATATACAAAATATATACTATTGTTTTTTTACCAATGGTTATCAAGTATTATTTTTAAAACATTTACACATTAGGGACTTATTAGTCATTAGTGACATTAATGCATTGTGTTCTACAATTTTTTTTTAAACATATTTTCATGTCCCAAATTATTATTTTTATTAAATCAATTTGATTTTTCCGTTATTTATTTATATAATGCTATGATATAATATGTGTGTTACTAATTTAGTAAACTTTGGACTTGCTATGTGTGAGTTAAAACTATGGCTTAATAGTTTCTACGAAGCCACTAGACGGCAAGGAAATCAAATAATTCGGTCTTTGGTAGTTGTTATTATAAATAATTTTGTTACATATAATTGATAAAATTATTTATTAATTTTAACAAAAACATAATGCTATTATGAAAAAAAGAAACTTTTCAGTTATCTCGCATTTAAATATGTATTTCTGTATAATTTAACTGAAATAATTATTTTCCACAACATAATATATTACGAACAATTCTTTGAGGAGAGAAGGGTTGAACTCCCATCCCTCTCACTGATTCTGCCTTGTTTATGATCTTATTTAAATATTAATCATAATATTACTATCAATAGTCTTCACTGATCAAAAATATATACCTATAAATATAGGTATATATTAATATAAAATGTAAATAATTAATATAATATACATTTATATGAATGTAACACTAAACAGTTAACAATAAACAGTATCATAATTCACAGAATACATTTTATAATATTATTATAATCGCTCGTATTGATACCACAAACGCCAAGTGGCTTTCCTAGATGATATAATATAATCACATTTTATGTACAACTCTTGGGTCAAATTGATAAAATAACAATTTGACACTATAGAAATGCATATTTTCATAGAAGAAAAGATTGATTATAGAAATTGTGTAGTGTATTGCAATTGTCTATTCAAATTATCAATAATATTTTAACTGATAATACGATTTTAAATATTTTAACTCAAATAAATCTTAAAGTATATATATATATATAAACCGAATATTTGTTTGAATATGTTTCAATTAAATCTACATAAAATTTACTTTTAAAATGGATGTAGGTGTAACTACACGTCGTGTTGATAAGAATTTATGAATTGCTGTACCTAATGAATAGCTTCGTACTAGGCCAAGAAGACTAAAACTGGGATTAACAAAATTGTCATAATTAAAAAATATAAATAATCTTAGGAAACCATATTGACCAAAAACAATTTTCAATCACTAAGTAAATAACTAATGTATTCAATTATTATTATTTTTTTTTTGAGACAATTGTTTAAAGTACCTATACTTTACATAGATTATGGAAGGAGACGAATATGGAAGCAAAAAGAACCTAGGCCTGTAGGTTTTCAATTGCAAAAAGTGTCTGGGCACCGAAAAGGTTAAAAAGAGAAAAAATATAGTTTGGATAAATGTCATATGTTACGAGCATACAAGCCGCCACTGGTTTGACTATATTTTTATCAAAACTCTTCACCAATAAGATTGGTACACTACTTTCTTAAATTAATATTAGATTCCCTATTCGTCAAACGAGATCATATTTTTCGGCTTCAACTGAATAATATACTATCCATACTCTTCTTTAACAAGACGTTTCATACGACTAGAAAATGAACACATCATGTTTCCTTACTTGATTTAAGGCTCAGTTTTAGTTTAAATACTAAGGTAGGTATTAAAATAAATCAATTTGTATTGATCATATAGTTGTAGTAGCACTGGGAAGTAGTAAAGTATTGGCCTGTATGCCCAGATACTTAATCTCGTAAAATTTGTACTTTAGCCCGTACAGCTATTGAAATAAAATAGAATATTAATAAGAATGTCGAATATGAACGGTACGGCATAATTTAAAATGCCACGAGCGTATCGCATTGTGAAATATTGATGGAAACCAACAGAAAACGATCGAATTTATGAAAGAAGACATTTCAATTATATTTCGATGACGTGCACGGTACGACAGGGAGGAGAGAATTGAATTGAATTTGTCATGTAGGTAATCCACCATTGTGACGCGCTTACTATATCACAGCGACGATGTACGTACATAATCCCTTTGATAAAATAATTCTCGATTATCACTCGGGCGGGACGCCTCGCAGCTGTCCGCTGACACGTAGGACGAAAAATAACAATTATTATTTTAACGGACTTACATAATGTAGAAACTAAACACAATAGACATGTTCCAATATATATATATATATATACATATATTATTTCTATATATAGATAGTAGTCTTCGTTTTTATGATTGGATAATAACGAAATTACAACGCGAGAAATAATCGCAATAATCATTTTCTGTGGGTATTTTTACAAGTGAATCGTCTTAAATCCCATATGAGAAATCGTACGTTAATTCAATTATTACAGTAAATATGATTCGTAAAATAAATGAAAAATATAATTTTACGTCTGAAATGTTCGAAACCAATCAATGTATTTTATATAATACGAATACAATACTACATAATATTATACACACACGCAACACATTATGTTACAGTCAGTGATCAAATATTTTTTCAAGGGTGTGAGGACAATTTAATGGGAAATTTCGTTTTTATATAGTTTTTAAAAACACTATACCTACAATATTCGGTTATTTAAATAAACACAGTATGCATAGTAATAATTAGAGCGCGGATTTATATCCTCTTAAAATAGCTAAAATATGATGCTTATATTATCTTAAAATGTTGAATATATGCTTATAATATTCTCTACAAATATTATTAAAATATGCAAAAATATGTTTTTATATCAATATATTTTCTCAACGCCGAAATATGCACTTATATGCAAAACAAATGTAATAAATAATAATTAACAAAATCAATAACATTATCAAAATAATAATAAACTCATTTTTTGTAGATCTTTCTTTTGGCATCATTAAATTAAAACATATAAATCAAAGCACAACAGTCATAAAATTTAAAAAAATGATTTTTTAATTTTATTAGACTTCGAATACAAAACGATAACTCGTCATCACTGGAGGAAAACATGTGATAACTTACGTGGTAACAAATTATTATCAATTAGGTAGTCTGTTGTCTGTAAAATGATAACTAGATATTAAAAACAAGACTAACAGGACGCGTATCAATGTCATATACCGTATTTGTATTATGATAAACAGTAAAATAATAATTTCCGCACTTCATTATTATTTGCTAATTATCAAAACGTAGTGTCATTGTAAACTATCGTTCGACGTACCTATTAATAAATGTATAATTTTTTATAAATTATTTAAAATTATTATAAAATAGAAAAAATCAATCGCAGCGGTTGAAATGTACAATAATTTTTGAATTCCTGGAAATATTTCAATACATAATTTTTGAATTAGTCAAATATGCAAAAAATGATTTTGTATCAATGTATTCTCTTGACATCAATAAATATGCACTGATATGCAAAATAAAATTTTGTATTCAGATTCTCTGTGAAATGTTGACATATTTTACTCCCATGGTTGAACATAGGTTCTCGTCATTAAAAACATGTTTTTACATCAGCAATCCGCGCTCTAGAAATAATATTGCGTTAGCTACTAGATATGCATAATTTATTTCGTATCATTTATGTTAGAATAAAATCTATAATATTATATATTAACATTTCAAATAAACATATAGTCAATATTCTGTTTAAATAAATCGTATACAACGGGTTTTCATTTTTTTAATTTTTTTTTGTTGCATACAAATAGATTACTTCTTCGACAAACTCTTGAGATAAGTGTTTTCGTCGTTTTTAATACTTATATTCATACAATATTGTTTTATTATTCAAACTAATTTAGTTTACGCGATGAAATCGTTATTTTTATAAATTATTTATTATTTGTACGAACAGTCAGTTTAATTTTTATTAAACCTATTAACATAATAATATTATAAAAAACTAAAGATTTTCTCGAAATTTAAATTACGTAATTATTTGTTTAAAAACTATATAACTATGTTCTGCTCTGTATTTGTAAAATATGCAAATTGTTTATTCTTTAAAAGAATCGTAAAAACTTCAATTTCGGAGTTCAAAAGAGTAATCAATATTCATCGGGCTGTTTCGGGTAGCGCTTTTTCGTTTAAAGTGTCAAACCGCAATTTATTAACTCCCGAAAACTATGGACAGGACCACTACAAGGATCGTTTTTATATCCTGCATATTATACTGACAAAATCACAAAATACCATCAAAGATGGGTAAAAACTAATTAAAACTAAAATTTATTTTATTTTATTTTTTTTTTTTTTTACATGGACACGATATAAAATATTCAACACTGAACTTGTTGGTGATTTTCGAGACAAAACTTAATTATACTATAATTATTATTACACGGTTCACGAGCAAAAGTGTATAATTTGGAAACAGAAGCAATTTATTATTTTAGGATTTTACACACAAAATTCTCTACCTATCTAAAATGTTTACCGTTATTTCTGTAAATCCCATGAAAAGTTTGTAACTAATGTGTTATATAATATACTATATATTATATATAACCGAACCAAACTGAAACACTCTTGGCTATTTTTGCCTTCATTTAATTTGAAATATAATATACGTCGAGTTCCAATATTACATATTAGTTTTTTCATATTTACTTTAACCACGCCCGTGCTTGATGCGTATTAATATGTTTTTTTTTAATAATTTGTCTATATTTTATTTGGAATATAATACGCGTTGAATTATAACAATATAGGTATTTTAAATTGGGTTTTTATATTTACTTTAACCACGCCCGTATTTCATGTGTAATATAATAATATTTTGTAAAATCGTTTAATTATTTTAATGCGTTTTAAAAACACACGTGTCCGTCAACCGGGGTCCGCATAGATACGGGAAAAATCGATGAGAAAACATATTGCGTTTAGGTACAGTACCGCGGATAGAGGAGTAAAACAGACTCGAGGTATACATAATTTGAAACGGCCTAATAATCTCAATTGAATAATTTATTCTTTAAAGCATTTGAGTAACTTTCAATATACAATATATAAATTCTAAAATTTTGATAAATAGCTTGGTCAAAGTATATTACATATTATACAAATATATTTCGTACATTTTCTCGTTTTTTCTTTCTTTTTTCTCGGTTTTTCCCATTTGATGAGAAAACTCTTGAGAAAATCGAAAAATGACCACCTTAAAGTACCTCCCTAAAACGATTTTTTTCTACTGTATCTAATAAATAATACACATACACATATTTATAATACCATTGTATCTATTTTAGTTTTTGTACAACATTTATGTACTTATATTTATCATAACGTTTTTTATCATCAGATTTTAAAATTATACGAGTATTTCATTACATTACTCGAAGTTTTGATTTAATTTTGATAAATTCGAGTTAGGTATCTCGAATAATACATATCTCGAAATTAATTTTTATCCCCCTTCAACTTCGAGTTATCACGACCCGACTGTATATACCGTATATACATTATATGTAATCATAAACAATTCGATTGATACAGCCCTTATAGATAATATTATTGACGGACCACGTTTATAGTGAATGATAGTGATGTCTATAAGATCATAACGATTGCATACTGATAAATAATTTATTTTTTATCTTATTTTGTTTTATTTAGACGGGCGGTTGCCCAATCACAATATAAATTTATTTATTGCGTACAAACATTATTACACACAATTATAGTTGTTACGATTTAACAACGTAATAATTTAAATATATACCGAACATTATAATAGTTAATTGCATACAGAAGAAATATCGACTCTATACACATTTACGCATATTATACACGGTAAATCTATTACACAAGATTATTGTTATTAGTATAGGAAAATAAACAATTTAAATATGCATTAAGAACATTTATAGTCATATACATGAAAAAAGATCAATATTATACTTATTTACTAATAACGTATTAACATAAATCTATTTACGAGAGCATTCTGACTGGAATTTATGTAACCCATTACGTTTTTATTCCGTGTCTACGATCATTTATTACGATTTCATTATGCTATTGAACAGTGTTCCGTATTTTGTGACGTATTATAAATATGTTTAACAGTCAAAAAAAAAAAAAAAAACAAACAAAAGAATTATCGAGGCCCACCGAATTATGCTCAGTAAATGTATAGAGGTGTCTACTGGGTAACTGTAAGAACGTGTTCGAATATTGAATCCCCGAATAGCGTTATATTGTTTCGGTTTTCATATGGTATTGTATTATATTGTTGATATGATATTATATCAACTCTTTATTGATATATATATATGTATACTGCTATCTCAGTAGCGAACGCAAGGGTGTTTAAACCTCGTTGAAAATATAAATTACCCTTTAATCTGTTTGCTCGCGTTTAAAATAATAAATAAACTTACAGCATTACGAAGGTGAAACGGGATAGATATTTTTTTTTTTTGCGAAATCACGCCATATTTTCCCCCTTCGTTGGTCTCTGACCAGCCTAAACATAATACATTTTAACGTGTCCCATTACAGTGAGCGCACATCGGCTTTACGCGTATTTAATCGACTAAAATGTAATTATTTGATAAGTATTGCTTTTCGGGCATTTCCTATACCAAACAACTTTGAACTTGACGGGCGTTAAATTATTTGTGAACAGTTGTATACAAATGATAGCTATTCTGAACTCAATGGTCTTATAATGCGTTGATTCAACTTAAAATTAATCGACTGAACTTTATCCATTAACAGTATAATATATTATTATTCTCTATAATAACGTCGGGTGACTAGTTTCGAGATAACTAACGAGTACGAGCAGTGTTGATAATAATTAAAGACATTTATACTATTATAACCAATTAACGTTTCCATGTTTTCGATTTCAGAGGCAGTCGATACGAATAACTTATTCGGATACATCGTTGAAGTTTGATAAAACTGCTGAATAACGTGCGTATACTCGCCCGAAGTTGTACCCCTCTACCCGTCATCTTGTTAATAATAATACAATTATTATAAACATTCAATATGGGCGTTTCTGTAAATCATTAAACCAACCGGGGAGGGGGGAGAGAGGAAAATCGTAAAGGAGAAAAACTAGCCAGTTAATCAACACGCTTTCTCAAGAAATTAAAAAAAGTAAACAAAGTCTAGTTAAACTGTGTCCATAGGTAAAACCAATACATTTTTCAATGCGCTCGGAATCTAAAATATTATTAATTTGTTATAACCGTAAGTACGTCATGATGAATAACAACTATTCTCTAGGTTTTCGTCTAAAATGATTGAGCATTTTATAGAGCCAAAAAAGTCTTATCCGGCATATTTAAATCAGGGAATTATACGAGATGTCATGATTTTTACAAAAATATTTAAATAAGAATTTAAGCTAATTGACAAAACATATTATAATAAATTCCGAAAATAATGATGTGAAAAGTTGGAAAGCTAGAAAATAAATTCAAATGTGTATCTGTATGCAACGATTAATCATTGTTTACGAAAAACGATATTGAGCAGAGTTCGGTCATACATGTTTTAAAACATTCAACTCAACTTTTTCATTATTGATCACTAAGTACAACTTACAATGAAGTGTTAAATTTCCAAGCATATCTGTACGGTTTAACAGTTTTATCTACATAGTAGGTCCCTATCGAAAACAAATTACTTAAAAAACTAGCAAAACTAAAATTTCTAAATGTCTATATAAATAGCGCGATATTTTTTTCCACGTTTATAAAAAAGGCAAATATAATTTTTTGGCAAAATTTTAAGTCTCTATGAACATTTTTAACTAAATAACAACAAAAAAATAAAATTGTCCCATTTCAGTTTTATTATGAAAACCACTCGGAAAATCAAAAAAATTACCATTTTAAAGTACTAACTAGATAAAATTTTCTTTCATAAAAGGGTACATATACTTGATACATCGGAGTGAAATTTCTTGTAGAAGTTTTGTACACAACATATTATAAAAATAAATATCATTGTAATACTAATACTAATTCCTTGCTCCGTTCAATATCTAAAACAAGCTTGCCATCCTTATTTGGAGGTACTTATTATAGCTAAAAAATGTTTTGTTTTTGTTGAAACACAATAATAAAAAACCGCACTAAATCAAAATGTGGCAGTAATATTGCGAAATATAAATAAAAATCATCATAAAGCATCAACTCTGTTGATTAATAAAAATCAATATTATTACAATGTATACCAATTTAATGTTCAAATTAAAATGTTAAATAAAATATTTGTATCACTGAAATAATAAAACAATTATAATATTCTCGCTTCTCGGATAAAATTTAAAATCTTTAAATTATTTTTCTCAGAATACAAGTTTAAAGAAGAGATGGTCTTGCTTCAAGGGTCCGAAATGTATTTATTGATTATATTTTTTTTGTTTTTACATTATTTCGATATGCAAAAAAACCGTATTTTAAATTTTAATTTAAACAGATGCATTTCAATTATTTTGGTATAAAACCTTTGATACTTTTATTTATTAATTTTTTTTTTTTTTTTTTTTTTTGTTTTATATTAAGTTCCGAAAGACCGTCTGGGCGCAACATAACATCGTCTGAGAAAAATACCTACATAATATAATATAACAATACGTTGAAACAGAAACAAAAAAAAAAAAAAAAAAAGATACGCAATTTGTTAATTACATTGCTGCAAATATTTTATTACAAAGTGCATGAAATATATATATATATATGTAATGTATAGACGAACATCAAACGCTGTCTGGAACGAGAATTCAGATTTTTAGCGAATAGTGGTATTTCGAATTGTTAATTTTTTACGGGCACTACGCGAGTGAAAGGACTTTAAAGAAAAGGAAAAAAAAAAAAAAAAAAAAAACTACACAAAAATCCTCCGAATGAAAATATTATTACTTATAAGTAGGGCTAGGAGGGACTTATAGGAGTTTGCACACTATTCAATAATCACTCTAAACAGATAGCTAAGCGATATAGAAACTCGTTTCGTTGTACTAGGGGTTCGAAGCAATCATTTTTGATTTGCATATTTTGCATATTCAGCAGTTTTTTTTCCCCCATAAGACCATATTTTGTTGTATTTATATGTTAAGAGCATATTACACATAATTTATTAATGTTAAAACAATACACGGCAGAGAATAACGTTTTGTACATGTGTACTGTACAACATTTAATAGGAATTTTCTAGAAATTGGAAAAAAAAAAAATAGATAATAATAGATAAAAATAGGCGAATTATTATGCAATCTATACCGTGTGTTTTCCCAATTATATGCGCGTGTTGTTGGTGTGCGACGGCCGACGAGGAATACGCCGTCAGTTGATGGCAATTTGTCCGTTCGTGTCGTGCGTGTGGTCGTCCTGCGTCAACTGTAGTTCGTCTGTCCGTATGCGTTTTCGTATCGCTTTAACGTACCCGGTTGTTCGTCTGTTCGTATTGTTTCTGGACGATTCAATTAAAAACGCCTAAAGTAAAGCCAAATACGTGTAGTCGCCTACAACCGCGTCCGTACTATTTTGTAAGCTTTGTGAAGTTGTGACGTCAGTGCTCAAAAACGTTTTACCGTGTTACAACACGTTAAAACCGAAAAACGTATCGAGTCAGTTAACCGCATTGATAAGCCGAAAAAAAAAGTCAACGACTCCTCGAGTTTAATCTGCCGACTAACAAATTTCAGTTTAACAGAGATCTGTGTAAACCCGTGTTATTTGCTAATATCCCTTTAAACAAAATAGAAAATGTAAAATTTAGAGCATTTTTACAAGAGTATACAGGAAAAGAAATTCCAAATGAAGCTACTGTTCGTAGAGGTTACGCAGACGGCTAGATGCACAGATACTTTAGAGAAAATACGAAATCGCGTATCAAATAACAAAATACGGGTATCGTGTTTCGACGAGACGACCGACGTTGAAGGTCGCTACGTAGCCAATGTTATTGTAGGCGTTTTACTAACTGATGGACCGGGTGAGATACATTTTTGTTCAATACAGAAGAATTGGAAAAAGCCAACCATCAAACTACTTTTAAACATTCTGATAAATCCACGCGTTTGTTATGGCCACAAGGCGTTCAACACGATGAAGTCTTATTATTTTTGTCTGACGCTGCGCCATTCATGGTGAAATCGGGAAAAGCAATTCAAGCACTTTACCCGAAGACGGCGCATGTAACATGTGTACTACACACGGATTTCATCGAGTAGCCGAAGAAGTGCGTTCATATTTTAACGCAGTTGACCAACCAATATCTAGTGTAAAAAAAGTATTTTTGAAAACACCATCTCGAAACCGTATATTTAAAAATGAAGCTCCTGACATCCCGATGACCGATTTTAACTCGTTGGGGAACATGGTTGGATGCGGCCAAATATTATTGTGAGAATTATGAAGTTGTAAAAAATATCATTAACAAGTTAGATGAAAATGACGCGAGCACCATCAAAAAGGCTAAAGATATTTTTAACAACCCAGACTCGAAAGCAGACTTGGCATTTATTTCTTCAAACTATAATTTTCTCTCGACTTAAATTACACGTTTGGAAAAACAAAACATGATGCTATCCGAGTCTATTTCCATCGTAAAAACTGTTAAAGAAAAATTACTATGTCCACAAGGAGCAAAAGGAAAGGCTATTTACAAAAAATTAGAAAATGTACTATCAAAAAATGAAGGATTTAAAATTATTGAAAACATTTCCAATATTTTAGAGGTAACAGACAATTCTATGGAAAATCTTGAAAACTTACAACTCAACGACTTACAGTTCTATAAATTCGCTCCACTAACATCTGTTGATGTCGAGCGTTCATTCTCAAGATACAAAAATTTATTGGAGAACAATCACCGGTCATTTACGTTTGAAAATATAAGACAAATTTTAGTGACGCAGTGAAATTCATTTAGGTAAGGTTTAAAAAATTATTAAATCATTAAAACAATATGCATTTATAATTGAAATTTTTGTTTTTGTTTTTATCTGTTTAAAGGCAAGCATAAAAAAGAAATGAAAATAATAGTGTACCTTTATAAATTTGTAATTTTTTTGCGTTTTTAACGAAAGATAAAATCATTTTTAGAGCATATTTTAGCATTTTTGCATATTTTAATAGCATTTATGATAATTTTTAAAGGCATAAACGCGTGCTTATTGTAAGGTTTTTTAGGGCATGAAGTCACTAGCCCTACTTATAAGTAATTATTAGTTTCAGCGTTACATAGTTAGTAGATTATATTGTTTGATCTCACTATTTGCGAGTTACGACCGATTTATAAAAAATATATTAAATATACTAGAGGCACTTGTAAATTTGAAAAATCATCATTGTATCGTACCTATCTCATGCCCAATTGAAAATAAGTAGCAAAATTTATTTAAATTATATAAAATAGATTATAAATACAATTGATAAAAAAAAAATTGTATTATTTACTATTATAGTAATGTTATATATAATAATTATTATATATATTTTTTTTTTTTAATAGCTTCTATAAAGCCCGTTTAGGGCCTTTGCTGCTTCTACTATTAGATTCCATCTATTTCTATCTACACTCTCTTCTAATGTTGATCCTGGTGCACATTTTGTCGAGGTCTGATTTGACTGCCTTCGCCAATCCAACTCTACTTAGGTCGTCCTCTATGTCTTTTCCCCTGAATTATTATAATATAATATAAATCATTTAAAAATGAGTAAATCTTTGACTAAGCGATGAATTTTCGTTTTTATTTTTCACTTACACATAATTAGCGAATAAAGGATCTGACGATGTTAATAGTCAATGGAAAATATCTGAGTTGGTGTTTATGCATGATGTTTTTCACGTTTTTGAACATTACTTGAATGAAATTTCATATACCTATATCATAAGATTTTAATTTTCCCCTTAACTATTACATTATCTAAATAGGTAAGCACATCTTATTAATTATTTTTGTAATATGATCTAATGTAAATTTTAAATCAGATAGTTGATTACCTACCCAATTGTAGACCATAAACGAAAAAAAACATTTAGCATTCAAAATACTTATTACAATTAATTATACATTTGTTTAAATAAAAGGATTTAATATTGTGTTTTAAGTTTAAAAATTACAACGGAGATTAATATTTTGACATGAATTTTCATTAATAGTTGTCATACAATAATTTATTTTCTCTTCTTTTACAAGTAAAAAAAAGTGAATATTTTATGATCTTTATCCATTAACAAATAATTGAATTTAAATAGCAGATTGAATCAGGTACCTACCTACCAACTTGCATTTTCATTAATCAATAGTAATAATTATTTTACATTAATATAATTAAAACAGAAACGTTTTTATGGGAATATTCTATAATTCGTTAACCAACCTGTAGGTACTTATCATAATAATATGTGATTTCTTTTATAAGTATGTAGTAAATATTATGTATCTACAAAATTTTCATATTCTAAATATTTTCTACATTAATTATGTAAGTAGGTAGGTTACTTTACAATTTTATAATTAAGTACAATGAAAAAATATACATGTTTCATCACATAGGTACTTACATAGTATAGAAATAATATTGAGTAAGTCAATCAACTTTCTAATAAATTATCACAACTGGTTTTTATCAATTTAATAATTTAATAAATAATGCAAAAATATATCAAATATACAAAATATTAAATGTGATTTTTGAATTTTAAAAAATTTCAAGTTATATTTCAAGGTATTCTAGCTATTCTATTGGCTTAGAATTATTTCCATGAAAAAAATGGTTACAATAATCTATTATGTTCTTTTATAATATTCCCTGATAGAATATATGTTTCAATTATATATAATAAAAAATATTAGTTTTATAGATTTTAAATCATTTTGAAACTATCCTTTTAGGTATGTTTTAGGTAAAAGTTAGATATCTTATAACTCCTACCATAAAATAATACAATATTATAACATCCACTTTTAAACTATTTTTACAATAAAGTGAGAAATATAAACCAAAATTTAACAATAATTAGATATTGAATTTTAAAAATCATATTTTAAAGTTTATTAAAACAATTACCGCAATTTTATTAGACAATATCAAGTGATAAAGTAATTATGAATCATTCACAATATTATTGTCTATAGTTTATCTTACCTACCTATTTCTCGATAATTGTATACATTATTTGTAAAAATAAAAGATGCTCGATGAAGATTTTAATCACTTGGGTTGGTACCGACAGAAATATTTCAAATACCTACCATAATGATTATTAAATGTAAAGTTTAGATTTAAGTTATTTCAGTTACATTAAATCTACATATTACAAGTACTTTAATACCTATGAATAATGTATATGACAAATAATTGTATATCAGACAGTAGTTGATTAGATGACATAAACAAAAATACATAGGTATATATTATAAATTCACAATTTTACGTATTAATTTCATATTATATACCTAGTTTATAATTTAGTTTACTCTGATTAAGTTAAAAATTTGAATTCTTAACATCAACATTATAGATTTTTTTTTTATATATTGTATGGTTTTAATCCTAGTAGTAACAGTATTTTATATAACATAATAAACATTTCATGTGAGATATGAATGACAACTAACATTATAGATAAAGACAAACAACAAAGATCAAATTTGTTAATGTATAATGTTCACAATTTGACTGCCTATCATACAATTTTATAAAAGTTTTATCATCTTTTTTGTTTATAAATATTAAAGAATATTAAATATTTATAAACTTAACCAGTTACACATAATAAAAAAAGTATTGTTTTTATAAATATTTACTAACTATTTATTAAAACAGATCTAATTGATTTCCTGATCCAAAAATTTAGGTTAACACAGATTAGGTTTTCAATAACTGTTTGACTACTATTAAAATCATAAAGGATGATAAGCTGACATTAAATGTATCTTTTATATAAAATAAAATATTTTTTACTTTTATGAATTTATTGAATTTTTTTAAATATTGTACATACTTATTACCTATACATTATACAACTGCTTTTTACTTTATGGATAGGATTATTTCAAATATTTAATGTTGATTTTAAATTCCAATAAAACTATAACTCATTTATTATAGCATAATTATTGTAAATTACAATAATTATGCTATGAATATGTTAATATTTCATAACTCACAAAGAAGTATATTTTACATATTTTATTAATACAATTCGTTTAATATCTCAAAAGAAAAATATTTAGATTTTAAATCATTTTAAGAATTAATACTAAAAAATAAATAAAACAAAACGTATACAGTGATCATAAATATATAATTTAAAACAAATAACAGATAAAAATCTTATTCTTTTGACTTATATTTTCAAGTGTACAAATTTTATAAATGTTTTCTTATTGTATGTTATTTTTTACACTCAAATATTTAAATATTATAATCCACTTCAAAATAATTATCAAATTCAATAATCTTGACTACCTACAAAATAATTAATTTATAAATTTGTTTACAATAATTTTTTGTCAACTTATTGGAGAACACACACTTAAAATATTTCAAAATTGAAAATGTATAAATAGTGAATTTTTAAGTGTATAGCAAAATAGTTGTCAAGTTATTTCGTAAAGATTAACTTAACAATATTTCCGTACAATTTGATTAAAAAACCTATATTTTATAGTCATATTCTGTTTATAAAAAAATAACTTGTCATTTTTTGGTAAGGATACTATCTAGAATTTAATACAGGGTGATCTGACAAATACAAAACTTTTATTCTGTTCAATATTATTGGGTTTTTTTTTCTTGTAATAATTACTTGCCCCTTGCGGTATGATTCATACATTTTATATTTAAATTTTTTTTTAAAGCTAAAAACTAAAATTAAAATTTGTTTTTATAAAACTAGAGATTGCCATTTTATAAATTATATTTGAAATAAAATGTTGGCATTAAAGATAATTACTAATGAATCTTTCAAGTTTCAAAAATTGTTTTTGTAAAATTCAAAATGCATTATTATTATTTTGTAAATTAATTTTGAAACAAATTGTTGGTGTTATATATATGTACTAATGAAGAATCATTAAGTTTCTATATTGTTTTTAAAATGTATAAAATAATTTTTTTTTAAAACAAATTTGTATAGCAAAATTGATAAATAGATTTATATTATTTAGTAGTAACAATTAAAACAATTTTAACTGTTAAACTACAAAAATTTCCAAAAAAATTAACGATTTATCACTAGTAAATATTTGTAACACTAACATTTTGTTTCAAAATATTTAAAAAAAAAAAAAAAAATGACCATTTCTGATTTTGTAAAAACAAATTTTAATTTTACTTTTTAATTTTTAAAACAATGTAAAAAATTAAAATAGAAGAATGAGCAGTGCAAAGTTCTAGTAATTTATTAAGTAAATAAACCTCAAAAATATTGAACTTTACAAAAGTTAATAAATTAATTGTCAGAACTTCAGAAACTAACATTGAAAAATGTGAAATCTTTGCCCAACATTTTGAAAGCTGTTTCACAACTGATGAAAACCATACAAACTAAAATGAAGTAGTAAACCTTGAACAAAGAAATGTAGAAGATCAACCAATAGTCAATCCCATTAGCCCATGTACCCTAAAGAAATACAGATAATAATAAATAAACTAGCTAATAAAAAAAGCCCGGGTCATGATCTAATAACAAATAAAATACTCAAAAATCTCACGTCAAAATCTCTATCATACATAACTATACATAACTAGCCTCATGAACTCCTCCATGAGACTAGGCTATTTTCCCGACACATGGAAAATTGCAATCATTATTCCTATACATAAACCAGGAAAACAAAATAGTTCACCCAAAAGTTACAGACCCATAAGTCTACTCCCAACTTTCTTAAAACTCCTTGAAAGAATTCTGCTGCACAGAATTAAACCGTTCCTAAAAATTATACCACTACATCAATTTGGTTTCAAACCATTTCATTCGATAAGGTTTGGCACCATGGACCTATTTTAAAAATAAAACCCCTAAACCTACCTTTATACCTTAACAATACTCTTGTCATTTATAAAAAATCGCAAATTTCATGTCAGAATAGGAACAGATATATCACAAATACATAATATAATGTCTGGAGTTCCACAGGGATCTGTGCTAGGACCATCTCTATTCAATATCTACTGTCACGATATACCAACACCGCAACACTGCCATCTAGCAATGTCCTCTGGTTCTCAAAATGGAAACTAACACTAAATCCAACCAAAAGCGAAGCAAAAATATTTACACTTAGAAAATACATAAACCCGACCCTACTTCAAATAAACAATAAAGAAATCAACTGGAATAACAAAGACGACTCAGTAAAATATTTGGGCCTGCACCTTGATGAAAAACTAAGCTGGAAAATACACATTAACAAAAAATTAAACCGAGGATACACAATACTGTACCCTCTATTAAACATAGCTCTACCATACAAATGAAATGCTCACTACTCATTTACACAGCAATAAGACCATTAGTAACCTATGCATGCCCAGTATGGGCAGCTGCCTCAAAAACAAAAATTAAAAAATTACAAACCCTCCAATATAAATTCCTGAGAATAGCCCTAAAGGGGCCTTGGTTTATGAGAAACAAACAACTACACAGCGATACAGGCCTACCACACCTATCTATCTGAATAACACAACAATTTAAAAAATTTCCACGGAAAACTCCACAAAGTTGGCGGAGCCTGTCATTACAATATCGGCAAGAGATCCATAAATCTAATACTCAAACCTCGGCTACCTCAGGACATCCTACTAGATCCCAATGAAGACACCTCAACCTCAGACTCAGACTTATAGCTTACCAAATCTATTAAACTTATTATTCATTACATAATTAATTATATAATAATATAATATTATAATATTACTATAATAATTTAAAAAAAAAAAAAATTGTAACATTGTAAAAATACTTGGTGTATTGACACAATTATATTAATAAATAAAAAAAAAAAGTTCTAGTAATTTATTAAGTAAATAAACCTCAAAAATATTGAACATTACAAAAGTTAATAAATTAATTGTCAGAACTTCATTAACGACTGATTATATTATATTAATATATTTTGTTGAGTGTATTTATGCTAATGTTTTACAGACCCTTAAAACCTAATATTATAATAGCATGTATTTACTAATATTTAGTTGTTTTTTGTCAACTAAACAAGTAATAATATATTATGTTTTTATAATTATTATTTAAACTGAAAATAACATATTGTTAGAATTAAATTATTATTAATTTCATCAATAAGTAATACTTATTTTTAAGTTACTAATACATAGTTACTAAAAGTATAAGTACCTAAGTATTTAAATATATATACTTTTGTTTAATTAACCATTGATATAGATAAGTTTTCAAGGTTTTACAAGTAAGTATGCGTAACAATATTATTGTAGAACTAGTTGGACTAAATGTAGATTTTTCATTAATTTGATCATAAAGTAGTCACAGGTCATTATCACAAGTATTTATTGTGTACTCTTGAAATTAACAAAAATGTTTATTTTTTTAAACCGTATTTTGTGTGTATAAAAACCTACTCGGGTTATATAGGTACCCGCATAATGAAGAAATAAAATGTTCATAGTTACTATAGAGTTTGAAAAACTTTAAAATATATTTTAGATCGTAGAACAATAATAATTGTTTTTTACTTGTGGTAAAAACTTAGACTTAAATTTGGTTTCTTAATTTCACAAGACTGCTCAAGTAGTTTTTGCCCATGTAAAACTGTCTCTACAGTCAAAACATGTCCTCTTTAGAAGAAATTATACCTGCAATTACTGTCTCAATCCAACCACCGATTAACATGCAAAAACAATGCTTACAGAATAAGTGAAACTAGATTAATTATAATTTTAGAGTACCTATTATGAAATGTATAGAGAACAATATTTGTTATAGGGTTTTTGTAGTATTCAAAAAATATAGCTCGATATAAAATATACAAAAACCTTTAAATTTTCTTTTTTAAATATGTAATTGTTACTTTTTCAATGGTTCATAATTAAAAGCACCTATGACATTCCCTCCAAAATATTGTTCTCTATACATTTTATAACAGATAACTACTTTTACTCTAAAATCAAAATTAAGCTAGTTTTACTTACTCTACGTAAGCATTGTTTTTGTATGTTATCTGGTAATTGGACTGAAACAGCGAATACAAGTATTAAGCAAACATCACGGTGCCGTCTTCATCATACAGAAATACAAGACATGGCAAATTTACATTCAGCGGGACCAATATTAAGCAGTTAGTTTTAATAGTAGAGTGAAACATTATCAAACTTAAATTTAAGAATATTATCTGTGCAACTAGATATTTTTATTTGACTCCACTTGACGGATGTTTGAAATAAGGTTCAAATTATAACATAATTTTAGTCGGCGATTGTATTAAAATCCATAAATAAAATGTTTATTAAATTTAATATAATATTATAGTACTTCAAATAATTTATAAATCACATAATATTGTACACATAATAAATATTACAATATAATATTATATAGGAATAGCATTACCTACTCAGCAGATATTGACTAGATTTTCTTATCTATAGACTAAATAATAATAGGTAATAATAATAATACTAGTTATGCGATAATATTATAATCATTTGCGTGGCACTCAAAATATTGGCAGTAAGTATAGCTACTTTATTATTCTTATTATAAACTATGATATTATTAAAATATAAAATAAATCTAGAGATCATCGAAAACCTCATATTTAAAAATAACATAATATACGTATTTACATGAATTTATTATAATAATATAATATTATGTATGACACATACCGTATGAGTAATAAAGTAAACGCGAGTAAATCATCATAACGTTATAAAGGTAAGTGAAAAAATTAAAATTGTAAAATATTTAAGAATCGAAATTATCTACGATAAAATCTACAATCTATATAGTAGGTGTAGGTAAGTGAATAATACCTACATAGGTGGTTTTGTTGTACCTCGAAACGAATTTAGCATTTTGCAACTCCAGAACGAAAAAAATATAATAATAATAATACAACATGATAGATTTCAACGAAAAATCGAACACTAGCTGCATATCTATGTAATAAAAACAATACGTTTTATCAATGTGTGTTGATAACACTATCAATAGGCCATGATAATATTATTATATTTACGCGACAAATGACAATAATTCTCATGTACAAAACAATATTATTACTTATTAGGCCTTTGAAAAATCTCCGTGTCTCGGTATTAGTTATTATTTATTACTGTTGTCGCTTAAATTGTCGCGTACAGACAGGACGAAATGTATAAAAATTAATCTGAATTCATACAATCGTAATAAATTAATTACTAAGATATTATACTTAAAAGGACGCTGCCTGCACATGCAGTGGGCTGTCTACTGTCTTGCAAACGTATGGCACAGCAAATTTGCCTTCAGCATCAGAACCAATTTCGGGCTGTTAGTTTTAATATTAAAAGAGTGAATTGACCTTAATGTCAAACTTAAATGTAAGAACTTTGTCTGCGTTTGTACGTGCGTTTTTTCTCGATATTTTAACTTTCAAGCGAGATACGAGTACCTATGCAAATTATTACAATGCTATTTGTATTTCGCTTGGAAAAGTTTTTTGACTTTCAAGTTCGGTACCTAATCGATCATTTCACTGCAATATTAAAACTAAAAGCACAACATCGGTTCCGTTGAACACAAATGCATGACGCGTAGCTAACGTCTTCTAAATATACATACTTAATCATAAAAAATTATTTATTTTTGTAAGTATTTATTATAGTTTATTTTTTGTTTTTAATGAATATTACATTACATAACTAATATGCACACGAGTACACGATTCTTCGATATTTTTTTTTCAATACTACACTGTCGTACAGTTTTATAAATTCCGGAAAACTGAAAGAAAATAATAATAAAAAAAAAAAAAAAAAAAAAAAATTTTTCCAAAAAAAAATACGTTAATCCTAGAAAAAAAAAAAATGTGCATTTTAACCAAAATTTGGTTTTTCAAGAAGAGAACTGCAGTTTTCGAAATGTTGACTCCAATTGTGTTATAATAATTGTAAAAGCGAACGTGAACGTATGGTTTTAAGACTGTGGAGATTCGGGTGATGCGTTTGGCGACGCCAAAGACGGTTTTATGGGATACATGGAAGCTTGCAGATCGAAACCCGGCGGCATTGTCATCGTTCCTTGAGCCTGCAGGAAATTAAACAATTAATTTATAATACAAGTACAGATAGAAAAATAGAAAAGGTGTGCGGTGAAACAGTTTTTGGTGATGAAATATTTGGCGGGTGCTCTGCCAACATAAAATTATTTAATCTAACAGAAATACTTAAAAATTGTACAGGAGGTTTATTATAAGTTTTATTTAGTGTTCCCTTCCTTTGTTTTCAGTAGGAAATGAGATGTTTAGATATAATTATTGGTCAACTCTTATGAAACAGTCTATAAGAAAAAAAAATAATTTGAATAGTTAAGTATGTAGTTAACTACATACTTTAGTTAAGTAAACACTGTTTATGTGGTGTGCATTTAATTGTTAATACAAATTAAGTAAAAACTTTTTTAAAATATAATTTTTATATATTTTATCAATTAATTTGTTTACATTATTAAGTAATTTATTATTATAATGTTTTTACAAGTGAAAAAATATTAATATTAACTAAAATCGCAGGAGGGGCCATGATCCTCACCCTCCCTAGCGGCCACCTTCGTAGGAGCACAACATGAGTTCGCCCTCCCGTGTATTGTACTTTTAATGCGTCCCTGAGAGCGCAAGATAATACAATTATTCTAGATAAAATTTTTTATTAAACGGTAGATATTATAATATGAGATGGTTTGGATGTTTTTTCGACCCAACATTAGGTAAAACGTCGAGAAAGAGTGGTTGGATATACAGAGAACACTCCGGAGAAAATGAAAAGTCCTGTCGTGTAGACAGCTCTTAAAGTGCTTTTAAATTTGAGAAGAGAAAGGCAAATAATAAAAAACAAAATTCATCTAAACGCGTATGTTTGTTGTGTTGAACAACTACCTGTATGTAAGTGATCAGTCTTCTTAATTCTTCTAGGGCGTTGGCTTGCATTAGAATGTAATTTTTCGCCAACAAAAGCGTAGCGATTTTCGACAGTTTGCGGACGGACGGCGAATGAGCATAGGGTATGACGCTCCGGAGTTCGTCCAGCGCATCGTTCAAATCGTGCATCCTCCTCCTCTCGCGGGCATTGATGTTCAACCGGACGGACTTGCCTTGTTTGGACTTTGATTTGCCTCCGGCACCCGTCATCGTCGAGGTACCTTGGCCATTGTTCGGTATTCTGAAGATTAAAAATGAGTTATATTATTATAGAGTAATATTATATCGTATCAATTATCATAATAACAATATTATTATCAGACGTCCAGTCGACACTATAATAATGATAATTGAGGACGGAATGAAGTTATTATACGTAGTCATAGAAATTGCATAGTTTTGTCCGTAGAATCTGAGTCTTCTTTGTATAATTATGGCTGACGAGTTAAACATTTCTGTCCAGATATAACTTATAATATGAGTTTTGGTAATTTGTAATGTTCATTTTTTTTCACATTTCGGGTGTTTACGTTGACCCGAACCCGGAATATTTTGACAATTATAGTCTACGTTTAGACAATTTCTAATATCAGTCGGTATTTGCTAAATGGTGGAAATTACAGGTCTCTACAATTATTTTTCACGGAATCTCAAAGGAAAAAAATCTCCTCGATGCATCGACTAGACGAAATTTACTATCAGAAATAGTGTTGATCATCGGAGCAAATATTGGTCAAAAATTTGTATATAGATAGAAAAAAAATGTATTAAAACTATAATGCTCATAAAGGTTTCACATAAAAACCTGGATTATTCAAATCTAAAACGTGAAAATCTGAACTATATAAATCTGGAATTTTAAATTTTAAAATCCGTAAAAACTGGAAAAGAAGTGGAATTGTTCGGAATTGTACATTTCTGCAGCTAAGGAGGTTGCAGTTATTTTCTAAGGAGTAAAAGTTAGGCAACTTATGGAACAGTTACGTCTGGGTCATGTCAACGTGTGCGTGTGTGAATGAACATTAAGGTATGTACATTGTACATTATACATTCTATCTATGTAAACCGTAGGTAATACTTATTTTTATCAATTGGTCTACATTGTGAATATTTCAACTGTTAACTGCAGATATTTATAGTTCCGAAAAATGTATAGTCCAAATTTTTAGTGATTTCAATATGTAAAACCACAGATTGTTGCTGTCTAGATTTGTCCAGAATTATACGGACTTTTAAATATTAAATTTTAAATTCATACCTTCCAGAATTTTACGATTTAGTTTTGTACAGTTCAGATATTTTTACTGTCCAAATTTGCATTATCCACAGTTTTACGAATTTTAAAATTTAAAATTCCAGATTTGTGCACTCCAGACCGTTCAGGTTTACATGTTTCAAGTTTTTACACGCTTTCTAGGAATTTAAATAATATAACTCGGAGTTATCGGTTTTTTTTCTTTGAATCTATGAATATAATTTGTTTGAAACTCAACATATTTTAACGATTCTATAATATAAAGTTACATGTTAATAGAATAATTATCAAACAATGTTCAACTGAGCACCGCTCAGAATCGATTTTTTTTTTTAACGAATTTCGGAATTTTCCCAATTATTATCATTACGATTACCAACACGTATCGTACAGTTCTGCAATTTCCATAATTTGATTATACCTGTTATCGGAACCATTGTTGAACTGTTGGCAAGCCGGTCCCGGGCTGTTTTCGTCGGAGGCCACGGATGATGGTTGCGGGAAATAATAGCCTCCCAATCCGACCGCACTCAGAGGAGTCCGTCGACCGGGCACTTGATTCGATTCACACGCAAAGTACGTACCGTTCGTTTCCAGAGAACTAGATGTAAAATCCATGGTCCTAGAAATGTATAATATTAATTTATAGACAATCGTTATATTTTATGGGATTACCGTGGTGAGTAATAACACACGTAATAAGTTTAGATTTGGATCTCTACATCATGGTAATTCCGGTAGTCACGTAATGGTATAGGCGATATCCAGGAGCGTTTACCAAAAAATATTTCAGGTGGGAGGTTCAAGGTTGTACACTTGCATACTTTTATAACAAAAAAGTATACACACTTTCAACTGTAGGATTATTTATTTTTCACTAAAAATGTCAATATTTTATAAACATTAATTTTTAGTCTTTCATTAGGTACTAAATTTTACATTAATTTTTTTTTTTAGTGAATACAGCCTAAATGATAACGTAATTCAATAATGCGAACTATGCAATATTGCCATATCAGTTATAATTTTCTAAAAGCAGGAAAACCACAACAAATTAGAAATGACAGTAATAACGATATATCCAGCGCTGGTCGTGGCGCGAGCTAATACCTAGTATTTAATAACAAAAAAAAAAATAAAACCAAAATTGTACATATCTTCCTCATTGACAAGAACCACTTTTGAGACTCTATTAAAAATCTACTTTCACCGAGATTTTCATGAAATTTTTGGTGGTAGTTGAACCTCTAAAACCCCCTTGTACACGTGCCTGGTGATATCCTAGTGATGTCGTGTATTCGTTTCGCGCACACAGATGTAATATAATATGCTGACGACTTCAAAACAACTAACCATTACTGTAACCCAAACGAGAGAAAAGATAAAAATTCACCTCAACTGAAAATCTCCTGGATGGTTTTGGTTACTGCTAACGTTATCAAGAGTCAAGACTACGACTGCAAATCGGCACCAATACGACACGACACACGACGTCGGAATACATACCATCATCTAACTGTAGTAAGACGGACAAACTTTTTGTTTAATCAATATAGGTGATAATGGTCAGTACGGCCGTAGTGACCGAATAAATTTCGATCAGTCATAGCGCAGAATAGTATACGTTAGCGTGTAAGAGCAGATCACAGCAAAAACGTATATTAAAACTTTTGAACACTGCCGACGTAATGTATTATGGCCAAGTCGTTTGCAAATAGGTAAGTAGGTATCTGGTCGACGGTTAACCAATGCTAATGAAAAATGATTCTGAACGGAGTTTGGTTATACATGTTATGAGTCGTAATATTTACGGTTTGAAAAATAACATTTCGTACATTTTCCCGTTTTTTCCCATTTATTATGAAAACCTCTGGGAAAATCAAATAATAATTTCTCTAAAGTACCACTCCAGTCCAATTTACTTTCAGAAAAAGTGCTACACATGAAAATCAGAGCGAAATTTTCGGTAAAATTGTAAAACATTCCTCATTACGCTTAAAATCTAAAACAAATGTGCATGAGAAATAGAAAAAACTGAAATATGTGGTAATTTCGAAAAATTAACCAAATATGTATTCGAAAACGTTAAAATAGAGTAATTTTTAGATTAATTTATAAAAGATTCGATTTGTCTAAAAAACTTAGATCGTACCATAGATCGTATTGAACCAATAACTAATAAGTCGATGTCGATTTTCATTAATTTTTTTATTTTAACGAATAGTAACTGAAAGTAAGAAAACTATACATATATTTATTATTATTAGTCATTCATTCTCTTAACCTCGACGCGAAATTCGTTTGATCTGTACAAAGTTACTTTAAAACTTACTGCAATATATAACCAAAATGAACTAATATTGAATTACAGCGTGTATCCACAGAAAGACCTCCTATATATAGGAAAACCCAAGGTCTCAATTATTCAGTTTGACAATCAAATGAACAAACTTTATCTTTATGTTTACAGTACACAAATTTCGTACATATTATACAGTTTGTTTAGTAAGTTTTAAGTTTAGCAGTAAGATTTTATGTATTCAATTTGATCGCTATAGAAATGAAAACTTTCGAATATTTGATGACTCGGGTAGACATCAAGCACCGTATATAAATATACAGTATAGTTAAAAAAAGTCAGTAAAATTGTTCGATTGTTCTTTGTGGGAAAAGGGTAATATAATTAAATACAATTACACATTAAATTATTCCTTACCCTGTCGCTTGACCAATTTGTCGCCTACAACAGCGGCCTACCTATGGTGCGAATAACTATGATCAACGTTTTGATATGTGAATATTGGTATAGAATTTAAATGTTATAATACTTGCGACAGGAATACATTTTAAATTCAACTTTTGGGCTCCGGACGAGGGCTAAAACCCCATGTCCGGCAAGTCCGTTAGAGTATGAATTGTATGCGTTCACATATTGCCATATTATAATAACTTATACAAGAATGAACAATTCGTAAATCTTTTTTTTTTTTTTTTTTCTAAACTCTCGGGCTCATGACAGGCGGATTTAGATGATCTGGATGAATATGGTGATATGGTGAATCAAAACCACGACTCTTTAAGTACATAGTTGCGCGATGGCTTATGCTAGGCTGCTGAAAAAAACGGCGCCGAAAGTTTTCAACAAAAACCTCTAGACTGCCAGCGTTTCCTATGTATTTCACGTGAATTTGTTTTAATTTCGTATTACGTATTAACAATATTCGTACATATATTAATTATTGTTGCTGACACTAGATCGCACTGAGGAACTGCATGTTTTTAATACGACTATAGACATAATAGCTGTGGTTTTCAATTAGGTTTGCAATAAGAACATTCCACGGTCAAATATTTTTTCCCGTTGCGCAACCATTTATATTTATACTCGTGATCAAAATCAATATGATCGTATGAATAATATGATAACGACAGAAACGTGTCAAGATTAAGAGAACGTTATACTCGCATCTACTGTCTTAGTCCAACTACCAGGTAACACGCAAAAACAATGTTTACGCAGAATAAATAAAACTAACTTAATTTTGATTTAGAGTAAAAGTACAAAACATGAAATTTATAGAGAACAATATTTTGGGGGGTATGGCACAGGCGATTTTTGAATTATGACCGATTAAAAGTCACAGTTATTACAAAAAAAAAAAAAAGGTTTTTGTATATTTTATATTGAGCTATATATTTTTGAATAACACAAAAACTCTATGACATTCCCTCCAAAATATTGTTTTATATAAATTTCATAATAGGTAATTTTACTCTAAAATCAAAATTAAGCTAGTTTTACTAATTCTGCGTAAGTATTGTTTCTTCGTGTTACCCGGTAGTTAGACCGAGATAGTAGATGGGGGGTATAACGTCCTCTTAACGGTGTCGAGCTGAAATGATCCAGAAAGACATTTACGATATAACGTGTCTGTTGAAATTTGTACGACGGCGTACAACAGTACCTGAGAATTTTCAATAGGAGGAGGATAAATTATAGTAAATAATAATCGTGATTCATGAATAAATCGTAGAACCTCTTCTTCTGGCATATATCTATAATCTGACAAGAAGAATAATTTAAAAACCGAGACAAAAAAAATGTCAATTCTAATTCGATAAAACCAGCATTTTTCGTTGTAACTTAGCTGAAAAATAATTGCAATTTCAAGCGATAATCATTAAACATTAAATACTCGTAATTGTATTTTCGCGCCGATTTGATATAATCCGTAACCACCCCCTCCCCTGCACACGTCACTTACGTATACATACGAAAAACCCTAGAGAGTACGCGTAGTGATGCAGCCAGGATTTTGTGTTGGAGGAAGGGGGGGGACGAAATACGGTTTCGCTTGAACCATATGCGAAGATAAAGGGGATTCGGGGGGTTCGAGCCCTCCTAGAATAAACTGTTGAGAAAGTATGTTCAGTAATATTCAGTAATAAATATGCATTTCAATGTACCCTCTATAGGCTATAATAGTTTAAAAAAAAAAATGAATAAATATTCTCTTGGACTGTATCTTGTAACTATAAGAATACTATGACACGGCATAATATTATACCACTCTGGCAGCTAAGCGTTTTCGTGTAGGACGATTTCGTGTAAACACGGCAATTACACCGTTTTCATTAACGGTCTTATTTTCTATTTACATTATTCCGTAGCCAACGCATTGGGTCTTTCGAATCTAACACGGTGCTCCCCATTTTCATGTACGGTTCAGTGTAAAGAAAACGTTCGACCCCGGAGCGGAAGACATAACCGCGTAGTTAACGCTCAAATCGCAAAACGGTATGCGTACACGAAAACGGCCCGCGGGGCAGGGACTTAGCCACCTTAGACTCCCACCACCAACCCCTCCCCCCATCACCGGCTGCGTAAAAGTATACTTAAGTCTAATACTCACAGAGTGTCTCGCGGTGTTTGCGTAAGTCGTCGTTGGATGGTGTGCACAGTATTATCAGCGGATCAGTCTTCCGTTCATTTGTCGCGGACCCGCGGCGTCAGTGGCGGCGGAGGCGACGAAATCCCCGGACAAACTAAACGAGTAAACAAACTTTATAGTGCTTCTGGGTTATATTATACAAAATGGCGAATATTAATAATTATTGTTATGGTTATGTACGCGTTCGTTTGTCGTCCGTCACCTCGTCCCGCGGATATGTCCTGCGCGCGCGCGCGTCGTATCGGCCGTATTTCAATACCGTTCGGCGGCCCGGCGGCGACGCCGTCGTAGTCTGTCCCGACGCGGCGGGGGCGGATTCGGCGGCGGCGGGGATTGGTGACGGGCGGGGGTGAAGGAGGGAGTTGTGCGACGGAGCGGTCGTTTTGTACGCGTACGCGGCGTCGGCACTCGGGACGGCGGCGATCGGGACGCGCTGCAAAAGTCGATAACACAGTGTCGTGGACCACCGCACCGCGACTGCACCGCACCGCGGACTCGTTCGGCGAAAAACGGAATAACACCCGGTGCGCCCCGCTCCGCCGCCACCGACGCGGCCCCGCCGCTTCCACAGTCTCTCGTCCCCTATACGCCCCCTCCGCCGTCGCGCGGTACATTCGGGGTAATCAGAAAATCCGCGATTTCCAAACGGGACGACAGATGGTGCAGGGGCGACGAGGAGAGCGTCGTTACCGTGGTAACCGCGCGCGGTCCTATCGGCACCCTTTTTTTACTTTTATTTTTTTTTTGTTTTGGCCGCGCTCACCCCATCGTCGTCGTATTATTATATTGTGTATGCGTACCGAAACTACAATGCCACCGCGACATCGTATTTTACATTTCCTCCCCCCCCCCTTCCTCTTCCCGTCACCCCACGCATTAGCAGACCGCTCGTCCGTTGTCGCGAAATCACCGCGGACCGACCCCTCTTTACATTCGCCCCTTACCGATTTCACTAATGCACCGGCTGTACGAAAAATAAAAATAATAACAATTTGAATGAAATTAACGTTGGATCGGAATACTATGGTTATAACTATCGTCTGCAACAATATTGCCATGATCTAAACGATGCAGAACGCCGAAAATAATATGCGCAATTATCAGGATAGAATACATTTCGGTTGGCATTCAGAATGTCTGCTCAAATTTCGGACTCCCATGGGTTATAGAAAACGATAATATTCAGAGCGCTATGGTCGGAATACTAACATTTTTTTGAAAAAATCCATGCCTAATATTGAAAAATCTAGTATTTTTTTTTATCCGACAGAGTTGATAATATTTAGATTTCCTACCTCCTCCTCGGGTATTAATAATAATAATATGAAGAAAGTTAAATATTTTTCATGAAACTCCTGTTCAATTTTCAAGCATTTCTGTGTGACCAAATAATTGTATGTACATGGTAGTTGCCGAATAAAAAATTACGTAAAAAACTCGACACATTCAAATGTCAATAAATCGCTTATAAATAGAGCAAACGATTTCAAAATTTTACCACGTCTAAAAAGGGCAAACACGATTAAGTAATAAAAGCATTATTTCCATAAAATTTCCGGTTCTTTCAACGTTTTAAATTCTGAGCAAAGCAAAAAATGTTTTTGTTTTACGATTTTGTTTCTTTTTAGATTCGGAGGGAGCAAGGGATCCATTGGTGCCTTTGGAGCATTAGTTTTACTATGATATGTTTTTTTTAATTTTTTTTTTTATTTGTCCGTCTGTAAACAATTTTTTTACCAGAAATCTTACTCCGAAGTAAAGACTATAGTACGTTTTCTCAAGTTTGTGCATTGAAGAGGTAATTTTTCGATTTTCCAAGAGGTTTTCGAAATAATCGGTAAAAACCTGAAAGAAAAGTATAGGTAAAACGGAAAGTATTTACAACGCGTCACGGCGTTACCGTTTTCATTGTTTCATAGTTTTCATTGTTAACNAAAAGTATAGGTAAAACGGAAAGTATTTACAACGCGTCGCGGCGTTACCGTTTTCATTGTTTCATAGTTTTCATTGTTAACGCAATGTTTTCTGCCAGGAATATTGCGCTAATAGCAAAGCTAACAAGAGTAAATATTGGAATTATAATTTTCGGAGAAACTGTCTCAATGTCACAATTTGCGGATGATATTGTGGTGATAGCAGGTGACATACAGCGTATGTAGATGGTCAAAAACTAAAGAAAATAAAGGAGATGGTATATCTAGGGAGCAAAATCGCATCTGATGGCGAAAGCATCCGAGAGCTAAAATGACGTACATAGCATTAGCAAAAATTTCCTTAGGTAAAAAGCATAAATTGTTCGTTTCAAAAAAGTTACATCTCATTTTCAAAAAGAGACTTATTAAACCATATGTATGGAGTGTTGCAACTCGCAACGTATGGATGTGGAACGTGGGCAGTTATTAATGATGGTGAAAAGAAAAAAACTAGAAGCCTTCGAGAGAGATGTGGTGCTGGAGGCGTATGGAAACGATGGAGAGAAAAACAAACGAAGAAGTACTTGGAATTGTGGGAGAAAAGCGTACGCTCATAGACGCGATTAGAACAAGACGCTGGAAAATGGCGGGACACGCCCCGAGACGCCCCAGAAGAGTCGCGTAATAAAGGACAGATCGAACGTGACGCGAGTGCCAATATTTTATTAAGGAGCATAGAGAAAAGGCGAGCGATTGGTCGGATTGGAGAATTGGAGTTGTGAACCAACGGTTGAAAAAAAAAAAAAAACAACAAAAAATACATTATGATATTATACCCTCCGTTCTTTCTTCGCCCCTCTTACGAAAACAGTGGCGAACCCGTTAGCGCACTGCACACCCGCGACACCCGGCTTTTCATATTATTTTCGAAAACGTTTTATTACGCCGGTGTCCTCTCTCCGCTGTTATAGATTTTTGCGTTCTTTAGCCGCCGCCGGCGTCACGGCCCGCGGGCAAAACTCCCCGCTGCCGGATATTTATTTTTTTTTTTTTTGTTTTTTCCCCCGTTCCCCCAATCGCCGCCTTCATTGTTATTATTTCGCCGACTCGCGTAGTCGATAAAGCACGTACACGCCACCGCTGTCCAGCAGCGCGTACCCTCCCGCGTCTAAACGGCCCGACTAATAATTTATTCTCCCTTTTCGGTTAACGCATTCGCGATACGCTTTCCGTTCAGTCTCGTCCCTTATTATTATTATCATTATTATTATTATAATCCATACCGTAATACGAGCGCACTCGGGTTTATAGACACAGGTGTACACACGCCGCCGTCACGCTCGTTTTCCTCCGGAGGCTTATTGCGATGCAGTAAAGCTCGTCCCGAGTGCGCCCCGGCAACGCCGGCGCACGTTATTCAGCCGGTATTAAAATAATTATCATACACTTAGCGAAATATCAACGCTGTGTTATATTACATTATACAAACTATTATACCGCGGCGGCAATAGCACAAGATTATATTCTCGCCGTCTCGAACAGAACCGCAGTCTTTACCTCAGATTCGCCGCCGGGAAATCCTTTCAGAGGACGCTATTAACCCGCACGTGTCGTCTCAGCCCGACCGACGGGCGCCGTAGCACGGAACTCGCTTAATTTTGGTTTTAGAGTAAAAACCCATATTATAAAATAAAAAAAAAAAGGACAATATTCCGCGGGGCAAAACGATGCGTTTCTTTTTTAAAATCAATATTATAATGCGTTACAGTCATTTAAAAACGATAAATTAAACGTTATCCATAAACGGTGTATTGAACGTTTTGACCGGAATAATAATTACAATAATAGGAAAAACGCATCGTCTTGCCCACCCGAATATTGGCTCACGGGGTGGGGAATATGAGGGATGGATCCCCACCAATGGTCTTTTATTTTTTTTTTAGATAAAGTTTCCTTGTTCAACTGAAATTTAGTGATAATAATCAAATTAATAAATATGATCAATAAACATTTTTATTCACAAATTTTATATACATCAATAAACATTCGTTATCATTTTCCACAATATTCGTACACAGATTACAGACCGTGTTTGCATTTTATATGTCTATGATTACATATTAATACCTTTATCGCGGTTCTGGATTTATAATCAACCGAGTTCATATATAATTGATATAAATAGTATATTAATCTCATGATTAGGACCCGGAATTACATGCACTAAAAACGTACCGAATATGCATGCAAATTATTAATTATTATTATTATAAATGCACTGATTAAAACATTCAAACAAAAATGATTACAACAACTAGTCTCGTCCGAATTATCTTTATCTAGAAGTGATTAGGTAATATAAGAAAACAAATTCCTTACGAACCATACATATATGTGGGTAAAACCAACGAACAATAGTAAAACAAATGGGTTCGAAATAATTACTGTATTAATGACTATAATGCAATGAAAAATCGTAAGATACAGAAATATGTAGTACACATTAAAAAATGACATAATATGCAAAATAAAACTCTGTACTTTGGACCTATTGACTATAATTCAAATTTGTATAGCTTATTTACCTACATTTTGGACTGTTGCAAATGCATATAAATTCGGGTCCTACTCATGATACTACCACCGTACAATGATGGAAGTGTTAAGATTTTTTCCCGGGTTTTTGTTGCTGTTATCAATCGTTTTTAATGGAAATTTCAGTAGATATAAGTGATGGTTAGAAACGTTTTATTGGATTAACATACTGTTAACCGTTAACTCCCAATTGATTCCGAATAATTTCTTGATGTACCGGCTCAAAAATCAAGAATATTTGATATCATTTTGTAAATTCAATATTTTAATAAAAAATATAATATGTTATAATTTAATGTATGTTGTTTTTATGTAAGAAAGATTTCTTTAAATACGTTTTCATATCCCCTCCCCGCCCAATGATAAAAAATCCTGAGATCGCCTCTGAGAGTTTTAAGCTTGCCGACAGGGTGTGACAGGTGTCGAAACGGAGCGGCGGGCAACGAGATTTGCTCGTCTCGCGTTTTGTTTAATTAAATGCGTTAATGAGGTGTGGAAAAAGTGTCATTAAGAGGACGTCATATTATAGCCGCATCATGTGCCGTCTTCGTCTGGCAACCGCGCGACACAACATATTATAGTTTCGTTCGGCGGGGACGACTCTGCGATGTTGATATAATATGGATATGCGTAAATTCCGTTAAAAATGATTATATCTCGCAATAAATTTAAAACTGCGGACAAAGAACGAAGTTACGGCGCAGATAATGATGTTGTCTTTAAATTCGATAATAGTTGAATGCGTTCTTATATTAAAACTATAACGGCACAGAGTTGTCCCTACTGCGTACGAAAATGTCGCGCGGTTGTGAGACAGCACATTCGGGTAAACGTCCTCTTGTCAGTGGCGGATCCAGGGAGGCACAGGGGCACGTGCCCCCTGTCAATGTACCACAGTTTTTATTTGTATATTTTATGTTCATTTAATATATAATTTACGGTTGTTTTACTGAATGTATAAATAATGTGTTCCGCTTTTAAACAATTTCTGGGACCGCGGCTGGCTCTTGTGATTATAATAAACGCACCGTCTGTAATAGTACTTGTCAGTTGTCACTGCATTGGGTTTGAGGTTTATCGTATTAATATACAGTGATTATGATACATTTGTTTTAAATTTGTATAGTGATTTAAAATTTATCAACAAAAAAGATATACCTATGGCCTTTTTTTTTTTTAACTATCGGGTAATCTAAGAAATCAATATTATCGGTTTAATGAGTTTTGGTATAAAAAAAAAAAAAATAATAAAATAATTTTTAGATAAAATTCATTATCGGATCAATAGTGATATTCTATGCGCTGCACAACAAATAATTGAAATTCAAAATTAATTAACGGCCCGCTGGAATATCGTTGCATTATGCGGTTCAATGATTTTATAAACTTACAACTCTTTTTTTTTTAATCATTAAAAACAAACAAAATGATACTGTAGGCAGTATTATAAACTGGTTGAAAGCTAAATGTTTTGAATATAAAAACGATAACCTTTACATTATCGGATAGAAATACAATTATTATTTGATGCGTATCATTTCAATAAACATTGGAATAAAAAAAGAGCTGATACTACTGATGGGTGCAATATTGTTGTGGCCTGTAGGCGGAAAGTTGGGAAGGTAGGATATATAAAGTTATTCAATTTATATTGAACGATAAACGATTCGGAGCAAAGTTTCTTTTACACACGTATACATACATTTTACCGGTTTTCCTATTAATATGAAAATCGCTAAGAAAACCAAGAAATGACTTGTTTAAAGTACCAATTTTTAAGGCATACTATGAAAAAATTGAAACATTTTTACAAAACAAAAACAAGTTTTCCGAAAAAACAAAGAATTCATATTTATAAAAATAATATGGCTATTCCTCGTCATTATACTAAAAAACAAATAGTTTACTTATTGAAATTCTAAATTGACAAAAATTCCAAATTTTAATCCTCAAACATATTAATAATAGTATAAGTATTACAGTATAGTAATACGAATATTGTATTCATACAAAAATACAATATTCGGTTAAGATATTTTTTTTTAATTATTCGGAGAGTTTTCAAACTTTTCAAAAATGCTTAATAAAAAATGCAATAGTAATTTGCTGTCCACGAAATTATATTTAAGTATACCAGAGTCGTTCGTGAAAAGAAAAAGATTTTTCTCATTTTATGAAGTTTTCTGCAAAGTTCTGTTGACGTCATTACGCACACATTTACTAAGAAAATATTTGTCTGGATAACTTTCCGTACATTATTAAGCACTACGAGAAAATGAGTTTTGGCGGCCAGTCATTTGCGTCTATACAGGGTGATACACATGCGTTTTTATATAAATATCATTTATTATTAACCCCGGCCGTTTCGAAAGTAAAAATAAAAACGTTTGAAATATTGTCTATTCTAAAAATACGATGAGGGGAGGTATTACAATAATGTATAATGTGGATTTTTTTAGGTTTTAAACAGACTAGGGAATTTTTTGGTTTTACTAATACTCATATGGCATTTTCACAATATTTGTCCAAAACTATTTTGACCTAAATATTTTCTACAGGTTTGGTATGGCTATTTATATGAAATCTGCAATATCTAATGATGATCCTGTAATCTGTATTTATATTTTTGGATCTTGTTGATCTTGATAATCAATTTATTGTCAATATTGTTGATAAACAAGTAGCTTGTCTTCATGAAACATTTCTACAACAAAATTGTATGACATTCGTCAGGAAAGAAAAATGGAGTAGCCAAACGTCTTAAAAATAAATATCTTTTAATATTTAGTTGGCATTGCTTGAACCATAGATTAGAGTTAGTTATCAATGATTCTGTAAAAAATGTAACTGTGTAACTGTGTATTATATATCAATGGAGTAGTGGGCGGGTTGAGGGGGCTGAGGCTGAGGACCTAGAAGTCCCTTTTTTTACTATTGATAATATTTTATACTAACCGAAAATGTGTTTTCGGAAAAAAAGTATCTAGGAAGTGAACTGTTGAGAATTTCAAAAGTCTTTCAAATTAAGTAAGCACCACAAAGCCGTATTCCTTTATCTTAAAAGATGTACAACGTAAAAAAGTCGGTGCATCTTTAGTAATCAAAAGTGTGATTTTTGGAAGAAAAAAAATACGCGTATTAATAAAACTATGGTGTATGGCAGCTTTTCCTAGAATTAAAAAAATTAAAAATCAACTTAATTAAAAGTCCAAGTTTAAATTAAATTTAAAAGTGCTTATTTTGTTGGCAATGACAGGATTAAACGGAAAACACAATAAAAGAGTTTCACAAAACTTAGTTAAAACAAGCTATAATAAGTTAGGTATCTATAATATTTTTAAATCAGCAAATATTTTAAAATCAATTAATCAGATAACAAAAGGTATATTATGATTAATCTCACTTAGAGATTTATTTATATATAAATTTTATTTTTACTCCGGCCATAAAAAATAATAAATTCACATAAGGCAAAAAAAAAAAAATTATAATAATGAACTTGACGCGAAATAAAAAAATAATTAATTAATACTCTGAATAACAATGTATTCCGTTATTAAAAATTATCGTTTGACGAATAAACTGGTCAAGGCAAAACATAAAACTGGCGAGGGGGGAGAGGTAGAGGGATAGACCTCGTTATCGAATTTAATTAAAACTAAATCGACTTAAAAAAACTCATATACGTTGGTAAACAGTGCCAGTCGAAACGTTGAACTAAAATGACTACATTTTTTGTTAAAGAAATCTCGTCTTCCCGAATCCCTGTAGAAAGAACGTAATAATTATGTATAATTAATCTAATTCACTGTTACGATTTACAAGTATTAAAATGTTTACCGAAGTGAGAATGTTAATTTCTATCCAAGGAGAATTTATTTATACGGAGTGATATGGGTGATGTATTACCCATTTCCTTGCAGCTGAGCCTGTTTTTATGCAATTCAATTTTTTTTATACATATATAGTTTCTTAAAAATACACCATCTGACATGGTCCATGAATTTATACGTACTTCCTTTTATTTAGTAAACAAAGTAATCAAAAGGATTAATTTGTGTCCCAAACGTTTCTGAGATGTATTTATGAACTCGGAACATAATATAAATTGTGTTCTATAAGTTCATGAAAAACATACAAGATCGATAATATTGTATAATATAATACAAGTAACTTGTATCGTCCCGGGGAATGTCGGTATCTCGCGGAATGAGCTTGCCGATGTCCTAGCTCTACTTATAATATTTATCTGTTAGATCTCCCACTGTGTCCTTATTCTGATCTAATCCCTATTCTCCGCCGATTAATTCTAAGTCTTGGGGAACTAGAAAATGGAAAAATCTTCCTACGCCTCTGTATATAGAGTAATCGCCCCTAACATTCCGATTTCACCATGGTTCCAGTCTACCTTAGGGTCAATCAGTCGCTCTCTAAATTGTTATGTTTACTAGACTACACATGGGCCACAATTTGTTATTAAAATTTCTTTCCAACGGCGGTGGTAAATGTTACGATTTTTTCCACTTTTTAATATCTTGTCCTAATCTCCACTTTAGTAGGCTAAATTTAAAAATAGTTTTTTTTTCTCTTCATGTGAATGTTTCTTATTCCGACGTTCTTTCCTCCAATAATGAAATAATAATTAAACAGTTAATCAAACTGGAAATTTAATGAGCTGGGTTTTATAAGCGAACTTAATTTGTAGATCTAATTGTCGGGGTATATTAATCTATGTTGTTATTTATTTAAAAAAAAATAAAAATTATAAGAATAAGAATATACATGTAATTATACAACATATATTATGTATATTATGTATATAATAAATATATGTACATCAATATTTACTAATAAAAATTGATTATTTTCAAAATCACCATAATAAATTATTATGAATAACAATTTACTAAGCTAAATAAATATACAGTAAAAAAAAAACCAAAATAATATGAAGTGAATAAAAAATAACGGACGGACATAATTCGCACCTTCTCGTACCACGTATTTGTGTTCATACTCTTCCGAAATGTTATGACCGATTTTAATGAATTTTTTTTGTATAATTGGTAAGCCTGGAAATAGGTCGTAAAGTATTCTTCACCCCTACCTCCCGCCCATTATTTCTAATCTCGATTTTAATATTTTATAAATATATAAGCGAAAATACTACACGACCATATATATACACGAGCACCACCAAATAATTTAGCTTATAATATAATAGATACAATTTTTTCCGTTGATTTTTGTTACGCCGGTAACAGGGATGAAAAATAATGTTGATTAAATGTTATTAGAAATTTGTCTGAAAATATCTTGTGATCGTCAAAATCGGTCCAGCCGTTTTCGAGTTATGAATGGTGCAACTAACCCGACTCGGTTTTATAAGATTTCTGTTTACTCAGGGGTTTCCACGGAGAAGAAAACTATTACAATTATTATTATTTACACTGTTCAAATTTCACAGTGGAACGTCGAAAGTGGACTACCCACTTTCTACCTAGTTGTTTTCATTGTGTTCTAACATGGCCAAAACCAAAAATGAACACGAGTAAAATAATAACAATATAAATTGGCACGGGCAACGCCCGGCGCGGAACGTTTAGTGTATTAATAAATATTGTTCATTGTCGCTGTTTTAGGATTATCTCCGGGACAGTGGGACCCACAGCAGTGATCAGTAATTATTAATTTACTTATAATACAAATACCGCGTGTTCTTTTGTTTGTTTTATTTCAATATGATAGGTATTCAATATGTAATTTGTAGCCGGTTAAATAGTATACAAACTTACGTAACGACACTTAAGCGGTTGCCTTGCAGACGTCATAATAATATTTTGTTAGCAGTTAGCGATTAACGAAAAATGATTAATGTGTAATAGAATTGATTACGAATTATTAATTTATACAACAAAGTACGAATATTAGAAAAATGCACATATTTATAACTCTATTGTAATGAGTGATGGGAATGACACGAACACTGAATAGTGAATAGGTACCAACACGGATCTACGGAAGGCCGTCAAAATCTTGAACGGCAACAGCTCGAATAGCAAAATCTCGAACCGACTAATTTTCGTCCCTTAGAAAATGATCTAATAGCTATTGCCGATTCAAGAGTTTACCGTTCAAGATTTTGCCGTTCAAGGTGTTGACGTAGACTCGGATTTACAATTTACATTCAACGGGTTCCGGTATAAACCATAGAAAACATACTGTTTACAGTTGTTGACATTAATATAATATTACAATATGGATACAGATAATACCATTAATAATTAGACGAAAAAATCCTGAAATATAAATATCGTTATGTTAAAAATATTTTATGATATCAAACATAGAACACAGATCAACTATTACGGTTTTACTATTACAGATGTAATGGTAAAACGTCGCAGTACTATTTTAAACGTTTTATTAACGAAACATAGGGCCAGTTGCAATTTAAGTATACCAGCTCTAAGTTGATTTTGAAACATCACAATGTGATGTTATAAATGTAATTTATACGCATACATCGCAGGCGTACAAAAAATGTTTAATGAGTAGGGTTAATTAACTACTATTCGAAAAATGTACGTCGAAATGCGATTGTTAAAGTGTACACTGTACATAAATACGTACCCACTGTTCCAACAAATAGAACGATACCTACAGTGTCGGTGATCATACAATGTTATTGTTTTCATGAAAATGTCTTTGAAAAAAAAAAAAAAAGATGAAAACTACAAGATAACAATAGCAATAAAATTTCAAGTTTTAATAATACGGCTAAGAACATATTGCAGTTACATAAGATTAATAGAATTCAGTGTGTATAGACTAAAAAGTACCTAAATAATTGTTGTTAGGTTTGTAAAATCGTATATGATAAGGGGTCACTTGATTGTAAAAACGGCAAAAAAATGAATTGGTTAAAAAGTACGTAAATTTACGTTCAGCCGTAAAATTTATCGAGTTCACATCCTTAACTGTACTCGAATCGGAACAAAACGAATCGATAACAAAAAATAATTTTCAACACGTACATATTGCACGTGTTTCTCAACCCCTATAAATCAGCAGCAACTATGGCCATATGTTACCCCATATGTTCCCGGCAGCTATTATACTGTTAAATCAAATATAGAATCATTTTGCACAACATGGACGATGGCGTTATTGTATAAAATCTGTGAGTCATTAACGAACATTTCGGTCTAGGTACGTTGTTGTTGTTTAAAATATAAACAAAAAAATCGTGTTTGAGAAACAACAGTGGAAATGATTTTATATCGCGGATTTTTCGATGAAGACTAGCTGATACGTCGTATACTCTGCTTGATAATTCTTATCAATGCTCAGGTTTTGGCCAAACTAAACAACACCAAGTAGCACTAGAGTCACAGTTGATGATGGCAGGATGATAGATTTAAAAAATAAAAACGGGACAAAATATTACCAACACCTAAATAATAAACGACATTTATTTCTTTATGGTAATAAACATACAAAATAACTCAATAATAATTATAATTAAAAAAGACGAACTTGCTTTGCACGTGGGTGTAGCCATTATTGTAGGTGGGAAGTTGGGAAGGTAAGATACAGAAGGGGATTTAATGTACATCTGTAAACTACGATAAACTATTGCTTCCGAAAAAACGATTCTGAGCGGAGTTCAGTGATGCTTTGTCAACATTATATATGTATGTCATATTATAGTGCAATAATAAATAATTAAAAAGGCATTATATTTTTTTTTTAATATTGTATCGTTTTTCCCGGTTTTTCACATTTGTTGGGAAAATCAAAAAATGACATTTTAAAGTATCTTCTCAGTCAGGATTTCTTTCAGAAAATCCGCTATTACTGTAAATCGGGGCAAAATTGCTAATGGAAAAGTTGTCTACGGAAAAAAAAAAAAATCAGTAATATTTTACTAACATATCTTGTACATTTGATCGTTTTTCATATTTGATGAGAAAACACCAGGTTTTGCATATATTTAAAAAAACTTGAACCTATAATTTTTGTTATGGTTCATTAAAAACATACTTAAATTTCGCTCTCGGCATAGAAAACAAGTTAAAAAATACCATATAGATAATAACTGCGGTGGAATTGTCTTTGTTTTTTGAATTCAGTTATGTTTATTATTTATAAATATTTATTCGGAATTCGGAAAGTACAATTTATTTTTTATTTATTTTATTTTTAGGACGTCATATTCATCATCATATTTTAACTAATACGGGGATGCCGGAACGAAACCATGAAATACGGGAAAGTACAGCATTCCTACAGTTATGTAGGAATATTAATAAACGAGGGAATATCTGTTTATACATTAAAAAAAGAAAAAATTGTTATTTAATTTAAAAAACAAAAACTATAGTTGTTGTTTACCGAATCAAATATGAATATCGTGAATTTTTACGCTCGTGGAACTACTATCGTATTTTTAATGTTTATTATAGATACCCGGATTACCAAAGTGACACCTAGTTATATAAATTGTTTGGTTATTAATACAAATTATAATAAATTAAGTTTCACATTCTGTAAAAAAATCAGTTAAATTATTTTTTTTAAAGTAAAAATAAAATAAAAATGGACACGGCCGAACAAATACTGCCCGACAGAATAATCGACGATTTACAAGAAGCCGACAAAAACATCGTTAAGATTACCGAAATTGTACTAGTACTCCGAAGCACCAAACAAAAATTGAATTCAGTAAGTACTTAACTATAATTAATTTTACTTAAGGATATTAAGTTAATTAATTTCTTTAATTATAGTCTGAGTTGAGTTATCTTTAAAAAAAAAAAAAAAAAAAAAAAAAAAAAAAACACAAATAAAATTGAATAACTAAATTTAAGCCTAGCTTTTTTTGGGTTTTCGAGGAGGAAATAGAAGTCTGTAGGAATGTTCAAAGCTAACAAAAAACACTTCATCTCTCCCGCAAAATATGCTCAAATTCATATTGGAATCCATGCCGACCTTTACAACCTACTACAAAATGCCTATAATAAAACCTCCGCGATTTCAGAGTTTGGGCTTATCTGGTCTAGAGGGTGTACAAAAGTATTGGGAAAACATATATATATTATATTATAATATAGGTATAACAGTGGCGCCAAATTTATATATTAGGTGTGGCGCCTGTCACACCTTATTTAATACCCCTCTAGAATTGATAGTTTAGCATAAAACATGATACATTTTACAATTAATATAAGGAACAGTAGACATAACATTACGAATAACGCGAACTAGTCTATTCGGTCTTCCTAGACTGCCGTAGCGTGTTTAAATTGCATTAGTAAAAGCAGATAACTATTTAACTATATCTGTAACGGAACAAAAACTATTAATTAAGATTAATAGTTTTACGAAAAATAACCTGCAATAGTACCTAATAAATTTCTAAATCTGCAGCAGCGGCCATAGCTAGTTCCCGGTGTTGTACACAGGCTATACACAGTATAAAAAAATATACACTATATTATTGTTATTATTTAACTGGTTTCGGTTATATCCGAGATTACACCTAAATATTTTTGTACTTAATGAAGGAATTATATAATTTTGCATAAATTTAGAATGTCTAAAAACATTACGATAATCAAACAAAAAACAATGAAAATATATTTATATTTAAAAAGATGAATATACTTCACAGTTCATACAATGGTTGGGCCACTGTTGTAGGTGAGAAGTTTGGAGAGTAAGTAAATAGGAGATTTTATTGTAAATCTGTACCGAACGATTAATCATTGAACAAAAAACGATTCTAGTAAACTCAACTTTTTCTTGTTTTCCATTAACTACAGTATATAATGAATTTCCTGTTAAATTGTCAAGCAATTTTGTTTGATCTAACAATTTATCAAAAGAGTAGGGGCTATAATATACTGCAATATATAATAATAGTCTTTATTTTAAGGAAACAGATTTTTACAAAAAAAAAAAAAAAAATGTTTCCGTTGATATTAACTAATCGTGTATAAGTATCCAGTAATTTCACTATTCGATTTAGATAGAAACTAGAACTCCCGAAGAGGAAATACGTTTGGCGCACGTGAATGAAGAACTCGATCGGAGACTGAAAGAATTGGACGAACAATTCGAATTAGTCAATCAGGCGCTTACGAAAATGCAGGAACATACGCAAACGATGATCTGTAATCAAAATGCCAATACTACATGTGACAACGGCACATCGAATGTGGGTACCTGTATTATTATATACATTTTGGCGGATTCACTTTTCACGGATTACGATAGTTAAAATAACTATTATTTTTATAGGCGATCTGCTGCGGTTCGACGGAAGATTTAAAAAAAGTCGTTATACTCAACTGGGACAAGAAGAAAGAAAAACCTCCTCAAATTATGGTTCTGAAATCCACGGTTGGTTTTCATAGATTAATTTAATTTTTTTATCGTATTTGTCTCCCATTAGCTGCGGAACATTCATTTCTATATACGGTTATAGGATAACTGTGCGGATGCAGTGTGCGGTAATGACCGGAGTAATTGTTCTTTATTTTCCGTATGTGAAACGGATAACGATGTGAAGAGTTGCTGTTGTCAGTCGTCTTCCGATATATGCGAAAAGTATTATTATTGTACTATTTATTTTGTATTATATGAATTTTTATTTCATCACTAGATCACCTGCAGATTTTCAAGAGTCTCAGCTTTCAATGCAACCTCCTCCAATCTGCCTGAAATTATTCCCAAATATTTTCCAATTTCTCTAGATCTCTCAATTCCATTTAACATACGCTTTTATTTTGCCTGTTGGTTTCCATTTTGTAGCTGCTTTGATTCCGTTCACTTTTTCCTTGTGCATCGCTATAAGTATACATTTTATGTGAATTAGATTTCTGATTTTTTTTTTCATCATTATGGAATCGTTTGATTTATTTTAACAATATATTCAATGAGAAGATTAAAATAACAATATTTTCACTCATTTTAATCTTCTCCTTATGTCTGAAATGAGTATTCACTTTGAATTTTGATAGCGACGCCCCTTCAATCACAGATTCAAATAGAGAATAATTTATTCTTTTATTCTATTATATAATATTAGAGAAGGGTAATACATTTCATATATTAAATAATAATTGATAAATTTTCCTTATTCCTTTGGTATAAGCCTTTAACTATTCTAACTCAATAATCTGATGAAGGCATACATATTAGTATAAATTTCATATATTTCTTGAAAGCTATTCTCTATTTCACAATGATAAAAAAAAAATTTGCTAGATCACCTAATTTAACCTCCGAGAATATATTGCTTGTTCGTGATAAAATATTTACCATTTATTGTCTTAAATGTTTTTATTTACAATTATTTGACAATATTTGTTTGTGTTTGCTATGATATTTGAAAACTATAGACCGAGGCTTATGATTTTGTATTATATTATTTTGATAGAAGTGATGAATCAGTACAAGAAGACGAATCGATGAACGCGCAAATGAAAAGCAAAATTTGTATTCTCAACGAACAGTTGGAAAATATCTTGAACAAAAATCAAAATGTTCGACTCAAACTGAAAAATGCGGTTCGTTATGGATTTTTTTGAAATTCGGAATGTTTAAACCTATTGTAGATCCTATTAAAATATTTTTTTATAGATCCAACAAAACGATTTAATGGAAGAAGCTCTAAAGCGTCCCGTAAGTGAAACTATACAGGGTGATTTTTTTTATCATGAACCAGCAATTTTCTCGGAGTTTTTTACGTTAATTTGATGTTTGTTTTTTCTAATCATTATGAAATCGTGTAAGCTTTATTTTAAAACCATCTATTTTAAACTTTTACCCCTACTCCATGTACCTTAATTAAGTACATACTTTTGATTTTCAAATAAGAACCTCTCCTTTTGAATACAGAATATAAAATATTTGTCTAAACATTTTGATATGCATTACACTAATATCAAATCTACCGTTTATAAATTACAACCATAAACCTATAACCATATGGATAGCGCCTTTCTCGCCGCCTTACCACTACAGCTCCGGGACCGTATATAGTGATAGAGAAAGAACATAACAAAAGAAATTATGGAAGAATAACTAAACTTTTTCCATAGATCTGATAACATATTTATAGGTTTATACTTTTTTCCATTTGCATTATGAACACTATTTGCAATACTTAATACTAATTATTATCAATGTTTTTTAAATTAAAAAAAAGTCTTAACAAGAAAATAAATTGCAAAATAAAAATAAAATTACAAAATTATTATCAGGTCTATAGTAACAAAATAAAAAGAACAATAACCTCAAAAATAATGATTGGTCCAATTTTATTGTAATATAATTTCGTATTTGGCCGTAGAAACAATTTATTTTCCTCACCAGTCTCTTTTCTCTTTCTAACAATCTCGTACCCATGTCTCTCTCTAAGCGCAATCCATATATTATCAGGTCTATGGTTATAACAGTTTTAAGTTTTGACCGGAGGAGAAAGGAAGTGTTATTCATAGGCAATTTTCCGAAATAATCACTGATTCATGATAAAAAAAATCGCCCTGTATACAATATACATGAAACAATTATAAATAGTTGCTTGTTTTGTTTTATTTGAGGCTCCGTTCAAGTACTCAGCAACGGAAGGAGTAAGATTTCCCGGGAAAAAAGAAATGGTAAGTAAAACTTATTTGTAAAACATGAATTATTTATAAAATCGCTAATAAAAAATGATACTATAGAAATATAGACTGTAGAAAACGGTTACAGTTAAAAAAAAAATATATTGAGTGCAGTGATCTGGTGTTAAATTATAAATTCCGGATTTGAATGCAATTGAAGGTCTCAAAATAACATGCATTTACGCATCAAAAAACAATAAAATATGCACCAATTCTTAAAATTTAGAGTTGTATTTTTTTTTTGAAATAGGTATTGAAAACATCATAAGTTGTTTATCAAAATTTTTAAAAAAATAATAGCAATATAGAGCCAGTATAAAAAAACAATTTAAATAAATTAAAATATATTTTGAACATTGAGAAAAAAAAATTTAAATATGATTGATATAATATAAAACTTAAAAGTAAATCTTAACAATTTTAAATATATTTGTATGTATTTTTTTTATAAGCGCTACAGTTCGTAATGACCCTTGGCTTTCAAAACAGTTCTTCTCCACTGATTCCGTTCTTTCGCAGACTTGTTTAAGTTCTGTACATCCATCTGTAGTAGTTTGTTTTTCACTTCATCTCTTAGTCTGATCCTTGGACGTCCACGCCTTCTAGTTCCTTTTATTATTGTAATCATTACGTGATTGAGTGTTCTTCCCTGATTCATTATTTCCACATGGCTGAACCATCTCAATGAGCATAATTTTATGAGCATGGACCCAAGAGTTTCTTATAATATGAGTTGTAAAACCAATAATAATATAACTGACTTTGCTTGGAGTCTAAAACAATTTGTATAATTTCATTTTGGTTCGTTGTATTTATAGGAAGAAAAACTGTTTGCGTTAAAATCCATAATAATGAGCCTAAGTAACGAGTTCAGAAAAGTACAAATAAATCAAGCAAAATTGAAATTGGCCAGAGAAATTATTGAAAAATACAATGAAAAGCTTATTATTTGTGTGGTACTTTAAACAATAAATTGATACATAGGTGATATTCAACCTTTTAGAATATTTAGCACAATATTTTATTCGTACAGTGCAACAAGACGCCGTATAATATAAATACTGATACATATATCAAAGTGAAAAAACAAGAAATAAAACAGATCGCGTTGCAAAACAAGTAATAACTAAAAATTATTATCTCACTAAATTTAATTATCTCTTCTTTTTCTTCATCTCTAGCTGAACAGCTTTTCAAGAGCCTTGTCACCATCAAAACTTCCTCCCGCATGTCTCTATAATTAATACATTCTTTATAATCAATATTTTTCATTTTTTATAGAGCTTCTTTAATTCCGTCTTCAATGCTTCTGTGATGGCCATTTCAAGGACATTTAATTCCGTCTTAAAATCACGCTACGTAACAAATTTTTGTTTAGCAGGGACAGCTCTGTGTTGTTAGTTTTAATACAAGAGTGAATTTACCAATTATCAAATTTAAAGATAAATCTGTGTCATTTTACCGTTTATTTCGTAATTTTAATTTTAAAGCGAGTTATTAGTGCGTGAAATATCACGATTTAAAAATGCTTTTATCTAGGTTAAAAATGCTAATAACGAAAAACACATGACTACGTGTTTTATCTTAATGTTTTATTATATGTCAATTCGCTTAAATATTAAAATTAATAGCACAGAGTTGTTCTTATGAAACGAAAATTCAATATTATAATCAGTAAAATATTCAAAGATTTTTGTAAGATAAATGTTAATAACAAAAACATAAATTTTTTTACGTTGTATTATATAAAAAGAGCACAATTTCTAAAAATAAGATTTTTCCAAAATAAAACTTTGCGAAAGGAAATGTTGTCTAGTAAGTGCATAAGAAGATCGGTTTTTGATTTGCTTTGTGGTTTTTTTAATAACTGAAAAAATCAGAAAAAAACTTATGCGCAAAATTTATGCGGATAAAATTTGTTTAGTTGATCAGACACGTTCTTAAGTTGTTTTCGAAAACAAGTCGATCATAATGTAGCAGTATTTTATACTCGTTCATACAGATATAAATTAAATGATTTTATGTAACCTACCTTCCCAACTTCCCATATATAACCGTTACACACACATCATCAATGTAGTTTTTTTTTTTTTTTTTATGTAGAGCAATAAATAATGAATTGAATAATATTATATTCGATCAAAATTGTGCCATTCAAAACAATCTCAAGACCGTATCTGAAATTAATAAATTAGAAAAGGCCTTAATGGATAAAAAAAGAAAAATCGAAGTGAGTAATAAGGAAATTAAAATAAAATATGCGCTTTAAAATTAAAATAAAAATAAATACAGGAATATGATGTTGATAACAACGAAGATGTAACGACCCAATTGAATAAAACGAACGAAGAAATCGAAACGATGGAATTGCTAATACAAGAACGTAAGCAACTTTTGTTCGATTGCAACGAAAAGGTAATAAGTTATAAGCTGTAATTTAATACATTTTAATATTTTCATGTGAAATAATTGTTATTCGATTATAATGTAGTTTACCGAAGTAGAACTCGAGACCAAAGAAATAACCTATCAAACTCAAGAATTAGAGGATTTGGTGAAACAGCTATCTAGCAATTATCACTATAACTATGATAATTTAAAAGTAAGCATAAATTAAACAATATTATAATCGTGATCAAATCGAATTATATTTATTATCTATTAATTTAATCTTCAAGAGAACGTGCTACTTTTTGCATTCAAGTGATAGCGCGTAAGTTGTTTTCTCAACACTTTTGGAAAAATTAAATTTTATCAATGTAATAATATTTAATTTAACTTTCAAAAACGTATCACGTCAATAATTATTGTGTAATCGTCAAATTAACAAAAACATTAACGAAGAAACCGTTTAGTGCTAGTATACTCAATATTTAGAAAACAAATATTCACCATAATAAAAATGAGAAATTGCATTGTGCTTTGTTGATGTCCGTCAGTGTTGAGCATTATCCAGATAAATTATCTAAATAATTGAATTAATAAATAAATATATATATAACTATCCGAGAAATTAAAAAAATTGAACTTGATAATTAAAACCCATGTCTCATTAGTAAATTAACATTGTACAAATAGAGAAAAAAATTAAAAACATAAAGTAATAGGTAATAATATTATCCAGGTCGATTATTTGTGTTATTTCTAAATTCTAACAGAAATTGTGGATTGTAGAATCTAGTATAAATTGACAAAAAATTTGTAGATTAATTAATAAAATTAAAATAATTTTCTCTTTTTTTTTTATCCAGATAACTAGTGTTTTATCTTTTATCTTTATCTAGATACATTTTTGGTACATCACTGGTGTTAGTTTTTTAATAGTATTACTATGAAATAAGTTATTTAAGTTTGAAAAACATAAAATTATCAGAATTTTGAATCATATATATGATTATAAAATAGTTTTTTTTTATTTTGTAATATTGTGGAAAAATAAAATCAACATTATGTAAGAGTAAGTTCTCAATTTTTTACGATGTAAATTTAATTTCATAGTTTTATTAGATCTATAGCCCGGAGTAGTTTTTGTATGCGAAAAATAGTTTATACATTCGAATGACGGGTGGCAATACGCCCTCTTAAGAATTCGTGGTATTTGATTATTGTATTTTTTCAAAAAATACCAATTCTTTAGTTATTAATTTTCGAATTTTTGTTAATTCATTATAATAAATCATATTTACAGTCCTGTTACAAAGAACAGTTGGAAGAAATGGTCGCACTGCCGATCGTTTTGAAAGCGACGCACATTAAATTACAACAAGAAACCGATTTGCGAGTGTTGGCGGAAGAAAATAGAGACCAATTAGAACGAGAAATAAAACAGGTGGATACGATAATGAGCATCTAGAGACAGCCGAAAGCAATTTTTTCTTATTAGTTACTATACTTACTAGGTAGCTAACACCTGGGCCCATGTTGCCGTTAAATATTGTTATATGATGGAGAGAACTCCGAAGAAAAGAGAAAATTACCGAACCTTCCCTCCAAAAAAAAAAAAATTTAAAAAAAACTAGCTTATCAAAATAGTAATATCTACATTGTGGACTAATCTGTTTTATGCCTTGTTCAGAATCTGGCCCTATGTTAATAAAAGTACAAGCGGTTTTTTTTTTATTTTATGAATTTAGAAATTAAGTGAGGATATGGACTACAGAAACAAAAGACTTGACTTGCAGAGAAAATCTGAAACTTGGGCCATTCATAGTTCGGTTTTTATTGGGTTTCATCAACATGGTTTATTTAAATTTTAAAAGCATTCCATAAAACCATGAAATAAATGTTTTAAAAATCAATGTCTCGATGTTTTACTCTGGTGTTGTATTAATCGATTCATATTTTTACGATAGAAGACTTTTTTTAAACATAGTTTTTACATTTTACTTTCATAATTAATTTTAACTTTTTTTTTTTGTTCACGAATTTAAATAAAGAAAATAATACGTATATGAAAATAAATAAGACAAATACTTGGCAATGATAGTATTATAAGCATATTTTATAAATCATTCCAGAAACATTCTAGGAAGTTTTTGAATAAGAATACAATTTTAATCCATATTATAATTTGCTTTTCTATTTTTTTGAGTATTATTTTTATTTAATTTTGTAAATAATTTAATTTATGTATCATAGGTGGAAGCCGAAAATATGAAAAGTCCAATTAAAAATGAAGACTTGAATGAGAAAATCGAAAAACTCGACAACCAAAACAAAGAGATCGAGTATTTTTTCCAAATATCACATCGTTTATGAAATGGTTTTTTTTTTAAAACTTAAACGCATTTACAGGTCGAACATTAACACCATGCTTGAAAGCATCAAATTAGTCACAGCGAATGTAGACCAGGACAGTCAAGAATTGGACGCCGTAAATAAATCGGTCTTGAATGCAGTCATAGAGAGTGACCAGCACATAAATGCGTTCAAAAATTTCTCAAAGATACACTTGGACAAAATTACCGGTGATCTGAAAGCGATTGAAGAACTGTTGATAGAATTGCAAAGCAAAGAATGCGAGAAATCTATTGTTAGAAAAACGGTAAGAATATGTGCAGTGTGTTTTTCCTCAAAGTTGAGTAAATGCCATTTGAAATATTGTATTATTGGTTGAGTGTAAATGTAAATAATACAAAATTTAGTAGACCAAAATAGAAATAGTTAAGAAGAATACAGAATTTACATTTTTTACCAAATTATTTGCTGAAAATAATAACTCAAGTTGCAAAAACATGTCGCACAACTGAAAGCTTGTTTATATGAAAATTAAACTGAATTATTTAAAAAGATTGCAAAAATAATATATGTATGTTATGTATATACAATATATATACAGTATGTCCCACCATGTTCAATGGATTTTTCTAAAGCTATGATTAATGTTAAATATTTTTCATTTTTTTTTTTTTTTTTTTGTAACGTTTTGCGTAATCACGTTTTACATTGACAACAAAATAATCAACATTATTATCAAATTTGAAATATTGATTAGATCGAAAAGGAAAAAATAACTAATTATTACAGTTTAGATTCGGAGTATTGCAAGAATTCCATTGGTTTTATGTGTAGTCTTATTTTATATTTTTACGGCTTGTGTTTTCTATCAGAAATATTATTTCGAAAGAAAAAATAATAAAAGACTTTTTTAGTTGAATTTTTTATATAGTTAGTGAGTAGAAAAGTCGTTTTTTGATTTTTTATAATAATTTATATAGTTTTCATAATAATTGAGAAAATCCAAAAAAAAAAAAAACCTAGAAATAACTGGGCAATTTACGAAAATAATACTTTTATATTGTAATTGAATTAAAAATTTCCGTAGAGATTTAAAATGTTGAAAAATCTTCTTTTTTTTTTTTTAGATTTTGTAAAAACAATTANAATTAAAAATTTCCGTAGAGATTTAAAATGTTAAAAAATCTTTTTTTTTTTTTAGATTTTGTAAAAACAATTAATTTCGTCAAAAAAAAATTTAATTGAGTTACATGTAGCATTTTTTTTTTTTATAAGAATTTTAATATAAAATTTTGACGTAAATAAAAAATGTTATTATAAAATTGATTTTTCAAAACACGTACGACCAAATTTCAATTCGAATCGGATTTCGTTAGCAATGGTTGCTTACAAATATAAATTAAATAACTTTATATACCTATCCTACCTTCCCAACTTCCCACCTACCACACTGACAAACCCGTCTCCAATAACAACTTTTTTTTTTTAACAAGTTAGATATTTGAATATATTTTTAAGTAACACATATGTTATTCAGAAATGTATTCTGATTTTAAACCAACCGATTTAGTTTAAAATTATTAACAGTAGCTTATCGACTTGATTTAAATTTAATAATTTTTTATTAAACTATTCAGTTTTTTATAACTGAATATATCAAAACTTGCAGCATAATATTCAATCGATTGCAATGTCATTGTTCAATTGATAATATTGAATCGTGTTTTTCAGGTGATGGATCATCTAAAAACTCAATTATATTCGACCAACAGCAACGTAGAAATGTGTATGAAAGAAATGAATAGTATTAAAGACCAAACGGATTGCTGAATTTAAATCGGTATTATTAATAATTCAATATCGAAACCGATTTGAGTAAATTTATATTAATATAAATTATCGTCATAAGCGGAAATTGGGAGGCTAACCACCTCGAATGTTATATTTACCCACAAAACACGTTCGTATTAAATAAAGTAATACTATTAGTAGTTTAAATTTGTATGTTCTATGTCGCAGCAAAACGCCCCATGAAATCGATGAATTTGGCCTCTCTGATTTAGCTACTTTTTAATATTTTTTTTTATTTTTCGAATTTTTTGTAAATAAAAACATAGTTTCAGTTAAATTTTTATATTTTATTTTTTAATATTCACAAAACCATACAATTTTTAATAATTTTAATTTATACAAAATATAACAAATAAGTTTTTCTTAAATACTATTATACAAGTTTTCTTACTTTTCTAGTTAATGGTACATATTCTACAACACGATCATGAATTAAAATACAATAAGCTGTTACACCTTTTAAATTTGCAGAGGCTTCTATTTCCAAACTTACATCAACTGAAGAAGCTATTGCTGAATCATTTTGTTTCGAAGTTTCAATAACAACAATCGGTTCCCAATCCAAAAACCGTGTTGGACTCAATATAGGACTTTGCACTCCGTTTTCATAGTTAGACTCTTAAAACGATGCATACATATCATACAATAAGAAGACATTTTTTTTTACTAAAATCTAAATTCAAATCGTTATACGGATACATAACAGAATTTAAATATACTGTCACATTTGTTAAATTACAATGCTCGAATTTACTATAAGCTTCGCTATTTTTCTGTAATTCTGTAATGTCTTGAATGAAGTATCAAGAGTTTCTTCCGGTTATACAATTTCCGTATGTACATAAAATATGAATATTAAATTTTAAAGAAGATTTCAAACTAATCTCTTTTAGTTTTAAAATAATTAGAGGAGAAATAGTATTGAAAAAAAAAAAAATATTGAAATCAATAGTCTGGTCTTTTTTTTTCAAGAGTCTGCTCCGGTATATATATCGAAATGTATAGGTATGTCCCACCGTAAATGTAAGTAAATATATAATATAAGAATATCCGTAATCGCTCGGAGTTGGGGTTATGAATTGGGGTTAACAACTTCCTGATCAAATTTATTAAGCAGAGTTGTTTCTTTAGCTAGCGCAAACGTATTACACAAATTTCACTAACAATAGTGAAAAGGGGGATCTAATAGTGTATAACGCGCGTTCGTATCGATACGAAAATCGTTCGAGTTTTCCACCTTCAAGATAAATTATCTCGTTGTTGTAAACTCTAAATTGATTTTGTTTTGCGAAAAAATATTATTTTTTTATTATATAATATGAACCAGTTAAGCGAGCAGACCGATTTTGAAAACACCACCAGCGATGTAGGTTTATTATTTATAGTTTAGAATTTTTCAGAATAAAAACTAGTATTATTTTCAGGGTGATACAAACATACCGTTAGTCCAATCGGTTATAAAAACCGAAACAAAAAGAAATTTGAATAGAAAGCAGCCAAAAGACACAAAAAAAATGTATTAAAAATCAGTTAGACTTGTGCAAAAAGTAAAATTTATAAAATTTTAATTACATCGAATATTATATTGATATTATAATTTTATATTTCAGTCGGATAATGTCTATGGAAATATTTTGCAAAAGGCGGCTACGATGAAACAAAAAAAGCGGAACGAAATTCGCTATTTATAAAAGATGACAACAAAACCATTTGTGGAAGTAGCCAGTCGAAAAACAAGTAACCGATTATTGGGCAATACATCATTACCGTACATGGAAAAGGCCGCGCCTAACGAGCAGTAATTTTAAATTTGGCTACAATAAGACGTGTAAAATATGTATTATATTTGTATAGATTTTTAGACGGAAAGTAGCAAAACGCACTTTAAAATTGAAAACCAATGAGAATGGAGCTAAAGACCAGTAATTTATTTCATAAATAAACGAAACGATACTGGTGGGGCTGGAAAGATTTACCGATGATCCGGAAACATCTTCCAGCACTTATGGAATATAAATATTGAACAATTGTATTTAATTTATATCCATTATATATTATATTACGCCATACTATTATTTTGTAAATATATATTATTATATATGTATTTGTTGAATACTATTATTTTAATTACAGAAACATTATTATAACATATTATACCTACCACCTACATATTATTTTTGAAAAAACACTACTTTGAACTATTGAATATAAAAAAAAAAAAAAACAAAAAATGTATACTGAACCGTAAGTTTATATTGTGCTTTGAACTTATGTTATTATTATTTGAAAAAATAAAAATATTACTAATAATCATAAAAGTTTTCGTTTAATGAAAATTTGTGAAGTTATACGGTGAATGAATGTTTGCGATAAGAATGGGTTAGCGTACGGATGGCATGGTTCCGGTGTCTTTTATGTTCCTTACCTCCCTCAAACTTATTGAGAGATAGGGATGTGCGTCGCTATAATATCTATACAACATCAAAAAAACATTATCTAAATCCGTTTGTATGGTGATTGTAATGCGAAGAATAACATGACGACGAATAATTTAATACGTAGATAACGATAGATCTTGGAAATATATTTATGACTTATAAACAATATTTGAAACAATTGAGCACACACACTATACTAATAATTAAATTTGCTTATAATAATTTTTAAAATACAATAATACATTTTAGTGTTACATTTTTAACCACACCAGTTGATAGCTGAGGGTCTTGAGTCTCTAAAAATGGGAAGGAAAATGTGGACAATGCTAATGATGCCGCAATAAATTGTAACGAGTTAATGTAATACGACCCACGTCAGCTTGTAAGGTTATTTGTTACGTTTTTCGAGTTAATTGAGTAACAACAAAAGTTTTTGCGTATTATAACCCGTTTTGCGTTTATATCCATTTTGTTCAGCATCACATTAAATTGATCTTCGTTGAGACAATTTTGCTATTTGATTAAACCCAAATAAAATATTCGTTTACTTGAAATGCAATCAAGTAAAATAAAAATTGTGATTTGTTTATCAATTGAAAAACCGACGGTTACATTATTTTTCATTGGAAGGATGTATACTGAAAACTAACTTCTTCACTATTGCAGCTGCCATAGTTTGATAATGTACTGCTGTAGTATTAACGTCAAATATTCTATTTACCGAAATTGTATCGGTTTATAAAGTCTTAAAAATTAAACATGTTATAACTTGTACAAGTATAACCTTGAAATTTAATCACGTTATGATCTGCGCTAGTATAAAAACCTGTTTTTAATGTATATCTAAAAAAAATAACCGTGGATGATGACGCACTTACCGTACAGCTACAAATTAAATATTCTACACGGTCAATTTTGTTTTTTAAATACCTAATAGATTAACCTTTCCCGCTTTAACTATAAATGAAACCTATTATGCTGTGTTTTATAAATCAGCCGCATTAACCCACTAAGCCATCATACCACATGAAATAAAACAGTGTAAATATTTATTGAAATAATACAATTTATTAAACACATAATAATTATTATAGTTACAAATTAATCGACTGTACCATAACCTTTATGGCTAAAACCGCAGTCACATACGACTTTTTGCTTTTCACGGATAGCATAGTCCACGAATTGTTATTTTTTAGATTCTGAGTGGAGCGAATATTTTCTATCAGAAAGCTTACTCCGATTATCAAGTATAGCAATCTGTAAGAAAATGCTCTCTAGGTGGTACTCTGGAGAAGTCATTTTTTTTGAAATTCTCATTTATATTCGAGATAATGAAGAAAACATGGTTCTTTAATTAAAAAAATATTGATAAATATATAAGATTAAAAATGAAGTTATTATCAACCTCTTTTATTTATTTTTTTATTATTATTAAGTTTTTATTATTTTAATATTTTTTCAAACAATCATTATTGTTACAAAAACGTATATTGTTGCAATCATCATAATATGACATATTTATTGTTAACAAAGCAACACTTTCAACAGAACTCCGCTCAGAAACGTTTTTTCGTTAGCAATGGTTTATTTTTGCTTACAGATATACACTCGACGCATCCGTCTATAGACGGATACATCCTACTTTCTCAACTTCCCACCTCCAACAGTAGCTGCACCCACGTGCGAAGTATGTCCCTCATTTTTATTTATACGGATATAAATGTATTTACTTGTACAATTTATTTAGGTACTTAAATTACAGGTACCTAACCTGGGCACCAGAACCTGAAACGTTACAAATATAACATCCGTCCACGTGACAAATGTATATAATAATATGATATATTAGGTATTAGATATACTCTCTTGATGTTCAATCAGATGTGTATTTATTGTAAGATAATTTTAAGATAATAAGATAATAATATATTGTTATTATTTTGATCTTGTATGGATATTATTTCTATTCAAAATGCGTTTTGGATTTTTCTCGACTCAACGTATACAGTTACGTTTTTGAGTACGTCAACAGATAGCATTGGTTGTTACACGCGTTGTTAGAATATTCGACTATACGCATTGGGTTGTCCAAACTCCAAACTAACCGGTAAATATTTTATCGAACTCATCGAGATCGCGCTATATATTCGAATTTGTCTAAACAATATTATTATTATTACTACTTTACTATTGGAAGGTTATATGTATAATATGTTTATATATGTATATATATTAATATGTAAGCATGTACATTAGGGTGTTCCATATTTTTTGAATTTAAATATTCGATGACGAGTACCCCAAATTTTGTTCTATGTATTAAAAAAAAATTATGATAAAGTTTTAGTGCGATTAGTCAACCTCTTCACATGCCTTAAAGGGGAAAATTTAACTATTATCTTAGTACTGTACCTACATTACTTACAATGTATGCTTTTTCATAAATAAAAATAGCTAAAAGTTAATGTTTTAGGAAATTAAATTAGTTTTTGGGTTTTTACCTTTAATCTTTTAAATTTTAAAATTAAATAGAAATCGTAAATATGTTTTATTATAATGTATAATATTCTTAATAAAATAGGTTTCTCAGTGAATTTTAAACATAAACCTTTTTTTTAAAAATTAAAATTATTATTATTAATTTTAGATTCTGAGTGGAGCGAAGAAGCTTATGGTTTTACAAAGATGTTTTTTTTTTGGTCAACTTTTCTACTGGCAATTTTGCTCCAATTTATAATAATAACAATGTTTCTAAAAGGAAATTTGACTGGGGAGATACTTTAAGAAGGCTATTTTTCGATTATCACATGAATTTTCCATCAAATTCGAATAACCAGAAAAACATGGGAAAGCCGGAAGAAACGCAGGAAAACTCCGGAAAATCGGATACAGTTAACAAATATTATAACAGATAATATATAATTTGTTTATATTTTATTATTATACTATTAATTATTTTACCATAATATTTTAGATTTTGAGTGGAGCAAGGAATTTTATTGATTTTACAATGATGTTTATTTTTTTTACGTGAACACTTTTTCTTTTAGTAAGCTTACTCCGGTTATCAAATATAGCACTTTTTTTGAAAGGAAATTCTCTTTGAGTGGTACTTTAGAGAAGTCGTTTTTTGAAATTCTCATTAATATTCGAGATAATGAAGAAAACTTGGTTCTTTAATTAAGTTTTTATTATTTTAATTTTTTTTAAACAATCAATTATTGTCATAAAAATGCACATTGGTGCAATCATTTTACCATAATATGACATATTATTGACAAAGCATCACTATCAACTAAACTTCGCTCAGAATTGTTAGCAATGATTAATCGTTAACAGATATACAATAAATTAACAGTGGCCATTATCCTAGGACATCTTTTTTTAAAAATTTATAACATTTTACATTTTACAAAAAATATAATATAATATTTATTAATATTTGTTCTTTTTTTGTTAACATATGTTTTCTATGGCTAAGATATTTTTACTATAGTGCTGGACAACCTAATAAATAAATTTACACTGTTAATATAGTTACTTTAGAGTCAACTATTAACACGAAACTTATCTCCAATACATACTACTTTTGATTTTGATTTTTTATACATTTTGTGATAAAATCTTCCATCGACTTGACCCCACATTCGGCTGCATCATTTATTATGCCGCTCAAATGTTGTTTTTGGCTTTTAAATAACTGTCGTTATTTGGCCGTTTGTCTGGAGTTTGATTTAAGAACTTTATGTTCAGTTGGGACCGTCGGGATAAGTTTTTAGATTTATTCCTCAATAATGCAATAGGTATTTTTTTTAAAAAAAAAGTTCTGTAACGTCATCAATTTTTAATAGATATCTTTTTTGTGTGTTTGAATTGACTTCATCGTCCTCAAACTCAACATTTTCTAATAGTTTTTTTGCCATTCGGTTTTTATATTATGATCGGTCATGTCATCAACCATAAAACAAATAGTTTCTTCCCCAAGATATCATACATATTTTTAAGTAAATAGACATAATATTATTGAATAGAAATTATGGGATGGACGTAATAACTACTAAATAATAAAAATACGAGTATTGCAAATTGTTACTGAATACTTTTGAATATTAAAATGTATATTTTATTTTGAGTTGAAAAAATAAAATTCAAATTATGGCAAATACATTACCTGTAGCTTGGTACTTATATGCAGTGTCCAATTCGGGGGAAGTATGGACGCAGGGGGACTGAGTACAACTCATTTTTTAGATATTCTAGCGTACCCTTACTTCTTTTTGAAAAGAGAACGTATGGGACGGGTTGTTATTGATAATAATTAAGCTTGATTGCACTTATTGATACGTGCATACAACTGATAAGTAGCCATCAATGATAACCATTCAATATCTATAAATTCAAGTAACCACTTGCCTATTATAGTATTATCATTGAACAACGTGCTACTATCTAGTTAGTCACATTCGAGGAGTGTGTTTAATGCGTTTGCGATGAAAACTCGTCGTATCTTTTAACAAACTTCTGAGTTATGACAAGTATGATAAGTTTTTCGAAATATTTTCGAAGAAACCGAATAGAAACGTTCGATCAACCAAAAACAACACTGGTACGGCGGTGTGCGTTTTGGACTTTTACATAATATAAAAGCAAATAAGAGCCGGGCACCAAAATACATCGAAAACCCTAACTGGAAACAATGTTCCAACGTTGGATACAGATATACTTTTAGCACGAATCACCGAAGACTTTTAGTAAAAATGATAAAAATGATTTAGATTTTTTTTTTTATATTATACACGCGAGTAGGTATAATCTCGTTAACTTCAATATTTACTACATTTATTGCCGTAAGCAAATTTTAATATCACATCGGTCATACGGTTTTTAAATAGCAATAACCCGTATTTTTTTATAAACTCTGATTCCGGGGATTCGAAAATAGAGAATATCATATTTCCAAAAAAAAAAAACGTCGATAAGCGAATACATTTTCATATCGTTTATGAGGGTGTTATAAAACAGTTCCGGGGGAACATAATATTACCAAGGATAATAAATTTCTTGTTTGAAAAAAAAAAAAAAACATTAAAATTTGCTGTATGTTAAAACCAATAGCAGATCAGGATAAAATCCGATAAAATCGTGAATAAGACAATTGTTTACGATTCGCTTATTGTATTTCCGTAGTTAATAATATAACCGATGGTTCGCGTTAAAATAAACACTCTGTATATACTGTATTATTATACATGCATATATAATGTGTATAGCCGTTCGATCGAAAACGTACCATTATTTTGCGTACCTACGCGAATCTCAAATATAATTTCCCCTTTTTGATTGTAAGTGGAGCGAGGAAATGTATTGGTTTTCCAATGGTGTTGTTTTTTTAAATTTTTTTTTTCTGGGGACAACTTCTCTAACCAGCAATCTCGCTTCGATTTACAATGATAGCGCATTTTCCGAAATGTAGTCTGACTGTGGAGGTACATTAGAGAGGTCATTTTTTGATTTTGTCAAGAGTTTCCCGATAAATGGGAAAAACTGAGAAAAAACGGAGGAAGAGCGAGAAAATGTACGAAATTTAGGTAAATTAGAAAAAAAAAAAAGACGGCTATACTTCCCGTGTAGGTGCCGCCGCTGTTGTAGGTGAGAAGTTAGGAAGGTAGAATATAGACGGGAATTTAATGTATATCTGTAAGTAACAATAAACCATTGCTCACGGAAAAACGATTCTGAGCGGAGTTCGGATGACAGTGTTGCTTTGTCAACAAAATATGTGTTATACAGTATGGTGAAATAATTACATATGCGTTAAACATTAACTTTAATAATATTCGTTTAATATTGTACATATTTGTACCGTTCGTCTTGTTTTCCCTCCTTTTTTTCGGGTTTTTTTCCAATATATTGAGAATGCTTCTGGGAAAATCGATAAACGACTTCCTTAAAATATCCACCCCAGTCGGATTTTCTTGTAGAAAAAGTGCTACACTTGTAAATCTGGCAATATTTCTGGTAGAAAAGTTCCACACAGATATTTGATTAAATTAAAAGTAATATAGTATCACCTGCTTTTGGCCGTTCTCGTCCACTGTGGTAATAACTATACGGTGGGTATAAAAATACTGTGACACCGGTTATTTTTTTCTAATTGTTTCGGCCGTTGGACCAAGCGTATATCAATTTAAAACAATGAAATCGTAACGCCGTACATTTTTAAGTTTTTGTTTTTCGCTTTTCCCGGTTTTATCCGGTTTTTACGACAATTGCTAGGAAGATCGAAAACCGATTTACTTCGTGGGCAACTGAATCCGAAATCCAACGATTAGGGTCTCCAGTCATTTTTTTAATAAAAAAAAATTTCTCATAGAAAACATAGTTTGCAAAAAATAAAAGCAATGGAATCGGTAACGGCATTGCGCGTCGTAAATATTTACGGTTTGTCGTCAAAACGTTTCAAATTCATAATAAAACACATTAAACTAATTTTTTTTCGACCACTAAGTATGACTTATAATGAACCTCCAATCAAATTTTCTAACGTTTCTGTTAAGTCTAACGATTTATCTACAGAGTATCCATCAAATAAAAACTACGTGAATAAATAGTTCAAATATAACTTTCATACAATTCCCCGTTATTTCTACGGTTTTTTGCGGTTTTGCTCAATTAGCTTATGTGAAAAACGTAATCCGTAAAATCTTTAATCAATAATAAAAAATTAGTCTACACTTCGGTGCGAGTCTTCTGGTAGAGAAATCGTTCACAGACAGGAAAAAAAAACTACACGCGCATCATAGAAAAACCAATAGACATCGCTGTGCTCCGAATCTAAAATAGTAAAACGCGCTTCGAAATTTAAGATAATAATATTTATCCGGAAAACCCGACGTTGATAAATTGTCCGTATCAACAGAATAGTTTCACCGGTCAAAAACCCGACCCGGTTCAAACTTTCGAGCGTACATCCTGAACCTCCCCTGAACCTGCCGCCCGAAAACAAATGAATAAAACGGCTGTGATCGATTTACTACAAGTCCGATCGGTTGCTATAATTTACGAGTAACGACGAATTGCCGGACGGTATCGCGCGGGGGCGCTGCGCCGACGATCGCGGCGGCGGCAATGCGTGAGGGACGGGGGCGGAGAGGGTTACGGCCGGGCGGACGGAGAGGGTTACGGCCGGGCGGACGAGCGCCGGCGTTCGGGCCGCGGTGGCCGATCCCCGACGGTACCCGCGTCGGCGGCGGGTGGTAGGAGGCGGCGGCGGCGGCGGGGAGGGGGGTCGAATTCGCGGCGATTGCGCCGGGCGAGTCGTACGCGCACGTAGGTATTTATTTTAATTTTAATTGGGCGAACGCAGGGAACTCGGATTGAGCGGAGACGTCTGTGACGCAGAGCGGGCGGCTTGCCCGTATACGCGTGTAGGCATACAGAGAAAATAGGAAAATAGAGAGAGAGAGAGAGAGAGAGAGAGAGAGAGAGAGAGAGAGAGAGTGAGAGTGAGAGAATGCGGGAGAGAAGGGCTGAATTGACGGAAGGGAGGAAAACGAGCGTCGTCCGCAGCGGGCCAAGAGCGGCGATGTTTCCGGCAGCTGCGCCGGCGCGCGGCTGTCTCCCCGGTAGCGCGAGCGCGGCGACGGCGGCGGCGCGGCGCGGCGCGAGGGTTGCGAGCGTCGTGCCTCACCGCCGGCCCGCCGCGGCGGCCGAGGGTTGCGGCACGCGCAGCCAGTTGGACGCCTCCGGAGCCCGAAAACTGGGCGTTGGGTGGCTGTCGCGGGGGTGTGACCGCGCCGGCGACGCCGACACCGACGCCGGGCGACGCGCCGGCGACATCGACGACGGCGATCGCGGTCCCGACGGCCGTCACAAACTTTCGGGACTCCGGCGTCGGCACGGTCGCTCCGAGGGTCCGCTCCTCCAGCAGCGATCCTCGCACGGCCGGCCGCTACCGCAGTCTCCGGATGCTCTCCCGGCTCAGCAGTTCAGTGTACGCGCGGACACTGTGGGTGACGCACGTGCCCGCTCGCGACCGCGGTCGCGGCGACGCGCGTACGCACGACTCTGTCCGCCGTATCGCCAACGAAAATTATCGTTGTTGTTACAAACAATAATATTTTGTACACGCTCGGCGACACCGATCGGACGTTTTCGAAAAATTACGATTTCCGCGCTTCGGTAACCGTTCACCGTTGTACATGTCGTTACGAACAATTATTATTTTTAATTTTTTCGCATCGTAACAATTGTTGTAATATTTTTATCAATTGGATTTTTTTCAGCGTTGCGAACGTTCAATCGGGGCCCTCGCCGGGACTACTCTCCGCGCCGTAGTAGGCGCACGCGAAATCATCGTTTCCGGTCCGACCGGAGACGCGCGTACTCGTTTTAGGCTCCTTCCACCTTGTCGTTGTTGGCGAACGATTTGTCGTCAATTCGTCTCGTAGGAATTCCAACGCGTTCCAACCGACGATAATCGCGTCGGAACGGATATTTTGTAAAAAATGTCGCGTGTCTCGACGACGATGTTGTCGGGACTGCGATTTTTCACCGGTTTTCAGTCTCAGTTCGGTCCTCGCTTTCACTGTCGTGCCATTATGTGCGATAATTAACAATTCATAAGGCACGCGGTGAATGCCAAGAACGAACGAATATCGACTGTTCGGCCATCGCCACGTTCGACATTAGTTTTAATTACGTAATAATATTAGCTATAACGATGTGAACATGTATAATTGTATATTGTATTGTATTGTATGTTACGCTTAAGCGATACTTTGTGTACACGCGAATTTTTGTCGAAATGTTTAGAAATTAATTTTGTATTCGATTTTTTTTTTTTTATTTTTGTATTTGTTATTTTTTTGTTATTATTTATTTTTGTATTATTATAATTATTTTCTTTTTTTTATCACCGTCATACTATTATTGTAATATCATTTCTTCCTGTAGCTATCCGACTTCTCCCGTTTGTAATATCCTATACTCGGCCGCGTCGCCGTTTCCGCAACTTTACAATATCTGTTTAATGCGTACGCTCCATTCTCCATGTCTCGCCCCTCGTGTAAAATATAACCTCTTTACGGCCACTCTCGGCCGTCCCTCCGTTTCCCGGTCTCCGGCAGTTATCTGTCGTACAAAAACTCTCGCGACCATAACACATAATATCCCGGCTTTTCCCCTTCTGTCGACACGATCTTTTCCTCACCTATTTCCCACCCTTCTTGATCCGCACGGCTGTGACCGCGCTCTTATAAGTATATTATATCCGTTACCGTAATGTACACATAATTATCCCTAATATAACATCATCGCACGCACACGTCCACCTATATAAACGCAATTCTCGTTTCCACCGATCGCATTTTCGCAATGGTCGGAAATCATTGCTTTCGAATTTAGCTTCCATTACATTTCTGAAAGAAAGAAAGTAAAAAAAAAAAAAAGAGTTCCCTACGATAATTGCTACTTTTTATTATGAGTGTAGGCTGTACCGAATTCTCTCTAATTTTTTTTTAATTTTTTTTGTCAATCGCATAAAAATAGTACCCCGAATATTAAATCTGACAATATTATACAGCTTGTCCGTCCCACCGTGTTCGACGGTTTTTCTAGCGCTGTTAATATTACATTTTTTTTTTTCAATAGGTGTTTTATCGAGGGGAACGTCGATTTGGAATCGATCAGAACCTTTTAATTGTTATTTTCATTCCCTAAACACACACACACACACACAAAAAATACTTCATTTATTCACTTGAGAAAATTTTCAAAAGAGCCATTATGTTAAAAAATATTATTCAAAACATTTTAATGCATCACACATTTTCACATCCGATGACAAATTTCTTAGTCATAGCCGTTTTAATTAGGCGTGGAAATAATTAATGTTTAATAAAATAACACATTTTGCGATAAGAAATATTAATCGAATAGGAGTGTGCGAAACATTAAAATGTTTAGAATGATATTTTTTACAAAATGGATACTTAGAAAATTTTCTTAAGTGAATAAATAAAATTATTATTATTATTATTATTTTTTTTTTTTTAATGTTTAGGGGATGATAAACAAAATTTAATTTTTCTCTAAATCAATGTCCCCTTCGAAGACAAACAGATTAACAAAATAAAAAAAAATTAAAAAACCTAATATTAACAGCGCTAAAAAAATCCGTCGAACACGGTGGGACACGCATTGTATAACAACACTGCGATTTATATTTTACATTTCCGTAGGGCGTTTCCGATAAGAGACGAAGAAACTCTACAGTTACGTTATTAATTTTGCTATATTCATAGATTGAATTAAAAATAATTTACCTACGAATTTTACAATATTTCATATTAAATTGGCAATTTTATTTTGATAAAAAGTATCGAATTTCGCGCCGTTTCACTATGTGAAAAATAAAAATAATAAAACCGTGCGCCACCGATATCGCAAAAAATCTTTCTTTTTTTTTTTTTTCATTAAATTCAAGCCACAAAAACATTTCAAGTACAAAAATATTTTTAAGTGGAAATGAGTACCTACATTTTTTTAAGCAACTGCTTGTGTTTAAGGCAAAGAGCAAATATACAAAATATAGCTTAGATAATAATAATAGAAAAAAAGGAAAAGAAAAATAAAGACGAAATAATGAAATTTATTAGTAAGGAAAAAAAAAAACAACTGAAACAACAGTCTGCATTTCCTTTATAATATTTTTCATAAGTATTAACGGTAAAGAGTTATATTATTTTGGAACAAGGTGGTAGTCCACGAATTTTTGACCAAATGATTTTTTATAGTAAGGCACTTTACAGGATATGATGTTAACACCATATCTTATATATTATCTTTTTTGAGTGTTCTCATTTGGAATTGACCGACTACTTCTGTATTTTCATCGTCACTGGACTTCCGATTTTTTTTGTTTTTAATTTACATTTTTTAACCCGTTATTTTTCATTGCCGTTGGGCAACATTCCTGTGGTCGGTCGAGTGTTATTATTGCATAACAAAATACGTATATGACGTATATTGTGCGTAGGTATCAATATATAATTATAATATTTTACGCGGTGTGGTCGTGATTTTTACAAATTTCGTTGAAATTCGAATATAAACGCTTAAAAAAAAAAAAATAAAAACACGCTCGACTTCTCGGGGGTTTTATTTTAAATACAACGTACAATATTATAACGAATTTCGTGTTAAATTGTCAGAATTTTCGCAGAACCGAAATAATTTCATTCTCGTACAACAAAATAAAAAAAAAAAAAAAAAAAAAAAAAAAAAAATGAAAAAATGAAAAAATTCAATAATTTCTTTAAACGGTCTCGAAATGTCAAAAAGGTTTTTTTTTTTCAGAAAATTTGTTTATATATTATAATAAATATTCTACGATAATTTCGGGTTTCTAAAAAAACGAAATTAAAAACACTAGGGACAATATAGTCAGCGTGTAAACTGTCCCGTTTTGCCGACGGTTGTTCGCTAAATTATGGAAAACTACGAGGAAAACCGAAAACCGACCTCGCCAATAAGCGCCAAATAGTTTCACTCTGAAAAAATGATAAAAGTTTACGTGAAAATTTGTTAACAGACGCAACAAATAATAATATACACGTACAATATATAATATATATTTATAGTAACACCCGCACCGTCGTCGTATAGTCGTAATAAAGTCGATTTCTTAGAAAAAAAAAAAAAAAAAACTATCAGGTTTTTTCTCCCCGGAGTCCGCATTATCGAGTTTATATATATATATACTTTACGGCAAAAAAGGAATTGCATTTCGCTTCGCGGCGCCCGCAAATCCGTAAACTCAATATAAATGCTAACGCGAAAAGACCCGAATTTATATAATATTATACTATATCACTGCGGATAGCATTGATCTTTTTTTCTGTATTTTTTTTTTTATATTATTTTTTACAGACTCGGTAAACTCGACGCGCCTATAAATAACCCCCCCCCCGATATGCGTATAAATAATTCATAAACAATCCTGAACGTCGAATTTCCACGAACCGATTCGATCGACCGATCTATATGATTTTAACCTTCTGTCTATCGATGCGTCATCGGGTCTAAAAAAAAAAAAAGAGCTGATACTGGAGACGGGAGCGGCCACTGTTGTAGATGAGAATTTGGGAAAGTAGTGTGCACAGGGTTATTTAATTTACGTCTGTAAGCAACGATACACCATTGCTTGACGAAAGACGATTCCGAGCGCAGTTCGGTAATGCAAAAAAAGTTTTGGTATTGTTACCGTAAGAAAGTAAATAAAAAAGCAACAAAAATGGTATCTTGTGAAGATTCGATTAAATCATTTTTCCTGGTAGAAAACGTCGTCGTCCGTGTTTTTACAATATAATGAAATCGTGAAATTATACGTTTTTCTACGTTTTTTTTCCACTTCAGTGATTTTATTTAAAAAATGGCGTCGAATATCAAAAAATCACAACTCTAAAGTACCAACTAGACAACTTTAGCTTTCAGAAAATTTGCTACACGTAAAAATCATCGGAGCAAGTTTACTAGGAAAAAAACGTGTCCACAGACTAGAACAAAGAAAAAAAGAAATAAACATTTTAGTAAAACCAAAGTTCCCGCGCCACGCTCAGAATCCTAAAAAAAATGAAAAGTCGTTTATGTCGTTTACCGACATAAAGCGGATAATATCGCCTGGTACAAATTCACCCCCGGACGGGTAATCCGCATTCGTTTACGGTATGCAAGGCGGGTATAGAGTGGGAACCGGATTCAGGCCGGGAGGTTGAAATTTATCAAGGCCGTCCGATCAAATACGTTTACAGACCGAAAGCCAAATTTTCCTCGCGTTTCAATTCGGACTAGTGGCGAAACCGGGATCCGAAATCGAGAAGTGTTTGTGATACGTTTTTACTTGGGACATGGCCGAAGATAACAAGAGATAGAGGAGTTTTGCTCCCTAAACAAATTTTCGAAGTGTTATTTCGTAATTAATAATACACGTTTTAACGTTTCGGACGAGAGGTAATGTGGAAAAAAACCGAAATAAGAATACAATATGTACAAGTCTTGGCAATAATGTTCACTGGGTTTTTATATAACACGAATAAAGTAAACGTATATTATAAATACAAATATCAGGGCACCAGACCACAACACGATCCTGCAGGCCATCTGGAAAATTCCCATTTTCAGATCGGCCGCTCCGTCCCTGATGGTATACCGCGGGTATTAAAAAGTTTCGAAAGGGTTCGCGCACGTGTTAGGTACAGAGATAGGAATTTGCGGTCGTTTAGACAATTCGAATCAAATATCGGTTCGGTTTTTTTTTTTTTTTTAGTAATTTCTGTCGGTGAAATTATTATTATCATAAGGCGAATCCGTTTTCTTATTTAAATCACTCGTCAGCTCGGCTATAGGCATACAGATCCGTTGTATCCTCCGATCTTTCCAACACCGACCTATAGCCACGCCTATCAGTGACCAATTAATCAATTCAGTCGCAGGTATTTTGATTATTGAGGCTTTGTGACGCCGAACGATGCCAAAACAACGGTTTCATCCGCCAAAAGAGTTCGACTCGACCGAATACTTTTGGAACACCGTTCGGCCGCGATTCAGTCACTCGACCGATTCGATCGATTTTGATGCGGTCAGTGGCCACCGACCCGCGGGCGTGTAGAGAAAACAAATAGATTTATAAACACATTCCGGAAATTTAGAACGAGAAACGCGGGACTACAATTAATATTATAAGACGATAAGCAATATTATGTACCTGCTTTGCGGGTTGATCGATGCTCGGCGCCCGTGTATCATCCGGCTATGACGTGTCATTCCACCCTCCCCCACACTGGTCCGTTAACAACTTTTCTACCGATTACGATGTTGCTCATTTTCGGTCTAAAAACGAACCATTCCCGATTCGGCCATTCCGTAATAACCGTTTTCGACCACCGACGTTTTCAGATTAAAGAAACCAAAAATATATACGATATTATATACAGTATAGAATCACCACAGGCCTTATTCGGACGGACAGTGGGACCAAGATCGAGTAGTCGGAAACATAAAAAGTGCAACTGGCTTCGTGAATGTGGGCATTTTACAAAAAAAAAAAAAAAAAAATATTATTTTCCTTATCTTCGAGAGTGATTGAATTTCTACTCGATATTTGTGTAATTTATAAATCTTCCTTGTACCTAAAGCTAGTAACACACTACGCGATACGGACTCCGCGATTGCGCCGTGATTTTCCGCAGTTCATTCATTATATTTTTCGATTTCGTTTTATTCGTACAATTTTTTTTTTTTTTGAAGGGGGGGGGCAAGTAAGTATTAATGGCCATGTAAATTTCATAAAACCAAACTTTTCAGTTAATTTTGGGCAGTAGATATAAATCCTTAGAACAAGCCCTGTATCATAATCTACGGCCAGTGTCCCTGCTATGGCCACTCGTTTTTATTTTAATCGTAAACAGTGCGATTTTGGTATTTTACATTCCGTACACGGTAGAAGTTCAAACTTATTGGTATCTACTAAAATTCGTTAAAAACACGTACACTAATATTGTATATATTGTTATAAATTAATATAATTCTCAATTCAAATCGATGAAAACTTGTTTAAAACCGAATTTCGGTCGGGAACTTTTTTTTTTTTTGCTTACAGCTTATCTATACAAAATAGTTTTCTCCGCATTTTATTCGCTCCAAATTTCGTACATTATTGTTTCGTAGCATTTTAATTGGCACGAAGAATTTACGCTGTGTGACGGCAATGAGAAGGGACTCTCAAAACAAAACGCACGACACATCGCTTACGCGCATTTCACACTCATTTTAGATTCAGAGTGGTTTTTTTCTTTCTGTGTGATGTTTTCATGTTTTTAGCGTTCAAAGACACGTATATATTATGTTTTTGCAGTAAATAAAATTTCACTTAATCGCATTTAAAATAATGTGCGTAACTTGTTCATTCAATGTGTTTTTCTAAACAAAAAAATAAATGTATATAATATACATATAGCGCATAAATACTGTCACTTTTAAGTACGATTACTTTGATCTGTAAAAAAGTCTTTGGAACGAACATTTTATCAGAGTACATAAAAAAAAAAAACCAACACGCGTAAATTATGTATTTTTTTTGTCATATACCGACACTAATATTTTTTTTTCATTTAAAAAAAAAATGGTGCTTTCGTGTAAAAAAAAAAAAAAAAAAAAGCTCAAACTGAAACTCGGGAATTCGAGACGTTTTATGAGCGGTTTAAAGTGATAAAAGTCGGGTTGAATTTCAATATGCATTTCTCCGTGTTAGGGCGAGAGGAAAGTGGTGTTTTAGCTTTGAACACCACTGAGTTTTTTACGTAATTTTCATTCGGTAGTGGATAAAAATGTTAGATCAAACGGAAATGCCTGGAAATGTGAACCAGATTAATTATGAGTTTCACTTAGTGATAAAAAAAAAAAAGTTGAGTTTAAAGTAGTAGGATTTTTTTTTTTTTTATAAAAATCCAAATTTTGACGAAATTCGTAATTTTTACGGCTTTTCAAACCATGTATTACAATACTTCATTTGAATTCGTTTTTCGTTAGCAATGGTTTGTTGTTGCTTATAGTTATAAATTAAATATTTTCATGTATCCTACCCTGCCAATTCTGAGTTAACTCGGCTATAAAGGGAAAACACCAACCGAGAGCAGTAAAGGTCTCCTAATCGATCGAATTTTGCCAGATATATTTAGTACCTATTAAAGAAATATTCTCTGCTTATAAATTTCATTATTTTTGCTTCATTAGGGAGAAGGGGTTATGTAACACGTTAGTTGTACGCCCAGGAATTTTCCATGGGAGGGGATATAATTAAAGAATAAATAATTAAATGATGAATAAATCGTAAAATTTCCTAACCAGGAAATTGGAATTTAAAAACGGAATCAAAAAAAAAAACAACTTTTATTCAATAAATCAACCTAGAGAGAAATTACACTTTAATCGAAAAATGCTAAAAGACTTACAAAAATAGGGGGACTCACAATATTATTAATAACTATACAGGGCGATCAATCATTGAAAATAAGACATTCATTATCTCAAAAGTATTAACTCAGGATACATAAAAATAATTATTTTATATCTATAAGCAACAACAAACCATTGTTAAGGAAAAGTGATTCAAAAATATTGTACATATGTTTCGAAAAGCCGTACAAATTACGAATTTTGTCAAAATTTGGATTTTTATAAAAAAAAAAAAAACTACTTTAAATACAATTTTATCCACTTATCAAATAAAAAATGACGTAAAAAACTACAAAAATATTAAAATGTTTATAAGTAGCTTAAAAATGGATCAAATGTTTAGACAATTTTACGTCTAGAAAAGAAATACGTAAGTTTTCTGTCCAAAAATTTCAAGTTTTAATATGTTCTGATTCTATGAGGTAACTAATTCTTAATTGCATAGAATAATAACAGAAATTAATGTAAAAAGCATCAGTATCCTATTTCTATTACATATTAGGTATAGATTTTATGAGTTGATTAATAATGTAAATAATAAATTGAATTATTTTATTTTTGTATTTTTAGGATATAGGGTAATATAGTTAAAATACTGAAAGTTATGATAAATAATTTCCATCGGAAAAGTTGACCCGTTTTTGTCCGATCGATTTCGGACCTGTGACAAATTTATTTTTAGAATTTGCAAACTTCAACTCTTGCTTTGAGAATCATTTCGAAATTGGGAAGGCCGACTTCACTTAGCCACCCACATCGTCTGATCGATTTCAGATCGGTACTAATATTTTGCAAACTCATTTTCAGAATTTGCAAATCGCTCGCTACCACGTAATAAACTGCGTAAAATATTAAGTGATCGTTCGGCTAGTTGAAAATCGTTTTTTTGTATTTATTGCAATTATTATTAATTATCATTGTTAGATGATACGAACTTCGCGTAGCCTCCAATTTAAAAATTCTACCAAATGGATTATAAATTAAGTTTATCTAACTGCAAATACTGTTTTGTATTTTAACGATTTTATAAATCTTTTATCTTCAAAAAAAATAAAAATAAAAAATAAATATAATATAGGTATATATAAATATAAACTAATTGTACATATTTAAAATGTACCTACAAGTCGAACAGAAAAAGTTGTTTAAAAAAATTGAAAAAATATTACATAAATATAATTGTAAATTATTCATATCCCAAAAATGCCATTTTAGAGTTAGGGAAAACCTGCACCCACGCATCGTTGGGTGACATTAAGAGAACAAAAAATATGGTAGAAATTATTTTATTATTTTTAAACGATATACTTATCTATTTGTACAAAACATAAGTTTCGAGTAAAACTTTTATAAATTAGCTATAATTTATAGTGGGTAAATTTGTAATTAAAAATGTATTTCTAAAAATTTAAAAGAAAAAAAGACGTCCTAGAACAATAAGGACGGGTGCAGCCACTGTTGTAATTAATTTAATGTGTACCTGTATAAGCAACGATAAACCATTGCTAACGAAAAAACGATTCTGAACTGAGTTCAGTTGATGTTGATGCTTTATCAACAATATATACATGTCATATTATAGTAAAATAATGATGTACCGATTTTCAGGTTTTTCCTAGGTTTTTTCCGGTTTCTCCCAGGGTTTTTCTCGGGTTTTTAAATTTACTGGGAAAATCAAAAAATGACCTCCCTAAAGTACTTTCCCAGTCAAATTTCGTTTCAGAAAAATTGTTATCATTATAAATCGGAGTCAAATTGCTTATGGAAAAGTCGTTCACAGGAAAAAAAAGAAGGTAGTAATATACTTATTTTAACTAATACCTACATGTCTTATATTTTCCCGTTTTTCCTCCGTTTTTTTTTTTTTTTGGATTTTCAAATTTGATGAGAAAACTCCTGAGAAAAATAACCTGTTTAAAGTACCTCCTACGCCAATTTCCCTTCGGAAAAAGTGCTACACTGTTTAAAAATCGGAGAAAGATTTCTGGTAGAAAAGTTGCGCACAGATAAAAAAAAAAAAAAAAAAAACATCTTTTTAAAACCATAATAAGCTTCTTCACTCCACTCAAAACTTAAAATAAAGAAACTGTTTTCTTACAATGCACTCACAAACAAAATTTAAAATAATACAAAATAACCATGTTGCATTTTTATAGTTATACTAAAAACAAAAGACAATTAGGATAAAAGGAATATAAGATTTTAGACTTCGTTTATTAATATATACGTTTATTGTATAAAACAGTTATATTCTATGGCGTAATTACGGAGGTATGAGATAGTACGCCCGCACCTCCTGGTGTTATGTGTATCAGGAACAAAGATATATTTTCGCACGCATCTGTAAAAGCTGAATTCCAGTGCAATTTAATAGAATACTATTTCATTGGTTTGTTGAAATTTTCGAAATGAGTTCAGTCAGTGGAATATATTACAATGCAATCACGTTTTAATAGAAGTTTAACAGAATTGTTTTGCAGCTGAACTTAACACTTAACATATTTAAAAAAAATCTAATAAATTTAGCGAAATCGGGATTTCCTTGATTTGAAAAAAAAAAAAATGATCTCAAAGAAAAAGTTTAAATAGCTTTGTCACAGTTTCCGGGCATTGACTATACTAAGCATAATTATTTATATATACATGTTTAATTTAAAATTTGAATAATAAATAATTTACATTTGTTATTATCAATATTGTATTTAACACGACACTGTGACATTATGTCTCTATATTTGAGTGTATAAAATTATAATATAGTTTATATTGATCGTATTTGATATTGGTATACCTACTGTATATGTAATACATTTAAAAAAAAAAAAAAAAATAATTTTCGCCCAACCGAAACGGAGCAGTTTTCAATACGATTTAATTTATCTTAATGATTATTGTATTAATTGCACATTTGCTGCAATTTAACGGCATTACGCCTGTGTTTCACGTTATTTTGAAGATGGAAGATTTAAAAAATCGTAATGAAAAATATAAAAATGATTTACTTGAACTCAATTTGCTGTCATTCGGTGGTGTATTTATGTCGATCGGACAAATTGGATCTTACGCGAAGTTGGCCCCACAACGCTAACATAGAAGCCGCGTGGTAGCGAGCGGTTTGCAAATTCTGAAAGTTAGTTTTCGAATTGTTGCTAACTACTTGCAAAATATTTCTACGGCTCCGAAATCGATCGGACAAAGTTGGGAGTCAACTTCGCCAACACACAATACACACGGTGGTGTATCTCTTCACCGTTAATTTCTGTAGACGTAAAACCAAAACCCAAACAAATACCCCGTCACACTTACGATAGTTTCGTTTTTTTTTTCCCCAGCCAGACCGCGACTGGTTGATGGGATACACTTTTATCGTCGCCGCAACGTTTGTGATTGTTCAATAAAAATCGATCCATCGTTAAGAATAATAATAATAAAAAAAAAAAAAAAATCACAAAACCGAAAAAATGTATTTTCTTAGGAAACGTGAACAATGTACAACACACCACTGAGACCGAAACCGGCGTGTACACTAAATACTAATACAGGAACAAATTTCACCAGACACGGATAGTCGTTTGTCAGATGCGGGCGGTCGTTGCAACGCGGTGACCTATTCGACGCGATCGGAATCGTTAATTACTATCGTAATTTGTATTTATAGATAACGGTCGACAGTGCGGCGCACATTTTGAAAACCGCTAATGTACCCAATCAGCATCATAAGCCGGTAAACGCTTCGTTTATCAAACACATGACACGGTCAACGACGCGTTCGCCTAGTTGGGATCATTGTGATTCTTATACAGTTTATACGGCTGGCCGAACATAACAATAATCCGCAATGTCCTGTTTTTTTTTTTTTTTTTTTTTATTAGCATTTTGTACATTTTACAATACAGTAGTAAAACCTATATTATCCGCACCGTATGGATATTATGTTTTAAATTCGGTCCACGTGATAACACATGTTACTATCACGATAGTAACTGTAACAGAGACAACACCCGTACGATAATATATATATATATATACATAAACAGTAGAGTGATAATATTATAGAAAACAAAAGACGCGATAGTTCAGCGAATTACGTTTGTCTTAAGCGCGACACGACATTCTTACAGTCTCGCGGCTGTATGTATCCCGCAGGGCGTCCGTATGATGATTTCGGCAAGTTCACACTTAAACCCCGAAAAAGCATACTATGTGGGGCGGTGTCATTTTCTAGTGTTTGAAACTGTCACCCGAATTGGTGAGTCGTTTCCCGAGTTCTTAAATTTCGTGAAGAATACAGTTTTTTATTGACAAAGGACGAAAAACAAAATACAACTCTTGTTAAAATTAACAGTAAATGGTTACGAAACGAAGTATATTTGATAGTAAAAAAAAAGGAGACATTGATTAATATACGTATACATAGACCGGATTTATATTTTCTAAAAATGCCCATAATAAGATGATCTCTAAAATAAAAAACCTACAAATAATCTCCTTAAATTCTCTTTGAGATTAAAAAAAAAACTATGCTAAAATAATCAATGCGTATCATAATATTTTATGCTTTAGACTCGTAATGTGAAATTTAAAAAAAAACAAAAATAAAAAAAAATGCTGATGTTGCTAAAGGTTGAGAATTGTAGATGAAAAGTTTCAGGAAAGGTAGGATACATAATTATTTAATTAACCAATTAATTAATTGATAACTAATTGTTGACATGAAACGATTCTGAGTGAAGTCAATACGATGTTGATTAATTGATTTAATGATTTATTTGATTTAATATTTTTGTATTTTCACTTCCAGGAATAAGGTATTGGGTACCAGGAGCGCATGAGGAACGACGTCGTAACATACGGTGTACTGTAGCCCAGCGGTGTGTGAAGGCGGCAGTTGTTTTTGTACCTAGAATTGTACATCATGACAAACGGGTGAGTGGCGGAGTTAGTTAGCCAAAATTGAAAATTACGAAACCTATAATAATATCTGTACATTTTTTATTATTTCCTACGGGTTTTAACCGGTTTTTTTTTTACAATTATTAAGAAAACTAGTTGAGAAATTACAAAATTACTTACTTACCAATTAGAAAAAAAAATGCAATTAAATAAGTTTTACTCTAGTAGTTTTTCGATTGGAGCAAGATTTCTGGCTCAAGGTAACGAAAAACGATTCTGAACGAAGTTCGTTTACGATTTTCTTCGATACATTTTGATCTTAAAATAAAAAAATAATAAAAAATACTACATAATATGACTCAATTTTTTTTTCGGCTACTAAGTACAATCTATAATAAACCTCTTGTTAAATTTCTAAATTGATCAAACAATACCATTCCTATGGTAGGTACCTACCAAATAAAAACTATGTAAAAAAAACTCGCGAACATCAAATGCCTATAAATAGATCAAAAATACCTAAAATGTCTTGAAAATTTTAGTTGCAAACATTAGTTTTTGTCAAAATTTCAAGTCTCAATAAATATTATTAGCTGAATTACATAAAAAAAAAACAAAATTAAAACATAAACTTTCGGTTTTAGCTTAATTAATAAAAATACGAAAAAAAAAATCACTTGTGATTTTCCTATTAGAGCAAAACGCGGTAAATTTATTAGTTTTCACATTTTGTCTTTTCCGATTTTTACCATTATTATGGTATATTAATTTTATTATTATGGCAACTGCTTTGAAAATTAAAAATGACTTAGGTACTAACAAAAAAAAAAAAAAAAATACACATTTTTATACATTTTTTACACATAATAGTAAAACGGTCTAATTTTAAAAGTGACAAAGAATTTTCAATATTTTCGTATTGCAATTACCCGAGAATACCTTAAAAATTACGTAACAAGGATTTCAAGGATATAAAAAGGAAACAGAATTTGATTTTACTGCAGTAAAAAGGTTTTGCGTACCAGGAGTTTATGTGAAACAACGTCGATGCGCCGTTACACTGTTCGGTGCATTTCAGCCCCGTGGTATGTATGGCGGCGGTTGTTTGTGTACCTATTGGATTTTCCATCATAACAGTCGGATGAATAGTGGAGGTGGAGATCCAAAATCGAAAATAACGAAACTTATAACACTGTAAACTTTCTCTGATTTCTCACGGTTTTTTTCAAGATCTTAAAACTATTATTCATAAAAAAAAAAAAACTACTACGTTGCACTTTGCTATTTTTTTGGCCGCTAAATACAACTTGTAATAAACTTCATGTTAAATTGTCAAGCATTTTTTTTTGATCAAACAATTTTATTAACATAGCACCTATAGTACCATTGGTTATAAATACTACAGTATTTATAATCAGTGCTAATACTTACCAAGTAAAAAATATTCAAAAAAATCTAGAAAATGTAAAATTATACTTATAAATAGCAAAAAAATAATTGAAGAATATTTTGAAAATTTGACCACCTCTAGAAGAGGCAAATAATAGTTTTCTGTTAAAATATTAAGTCTCTATGAAAATTTCTAACTGAATTATACGAAAAAATAAAATTGAAAATAATTAAATCATTATTTTCGTTAACTTTCCTCGTAAGGTAATTTTCGAATCTAAAATGATGGTTGTTAAATAATATAAAAAGTGTTTTTTTCAGAAATCTTAATATTTAATAATAAAATGAATAGCTTAAAATAACCATAAATTACTAGTTTTTTTACAATTTACAAAATATACTAAATATATTAAATTTATGATTTATAGCATTAGATTTTTATTAAAATTTTATCTTAAAAACATAAAAAATTACTTCAAAACAATAATTTTTTTTATTTGATCACAAAGTACAAGTTATAATGAAACTCTTATTAAATTTTTAAGCATTTATGTTTTGATCAAATAGTTATATATACATAGTACCTATCAAAGAAATACTACGTACAAAACTAGCAAATATATACCAATAATAGCTCAAAAAAATGTTGAAAATTCGACCAAATTTAGAAAAGGCAAATTATAAGGTTTTTCCAAATTGTTACAAAAAAAACAAAATTGAAAATAATAAAAGCATTTATTTCCGTCAATTTTCCCATTATTTTTACGGGTTTTTCCATTTTATTATGAAAACCCCTTGGAAAAAAACACTGTGCTACACTTGAAAAACGGAACAAAATTTCTGGTAGAAAAATTGTTTAAAAAAAATAAATAAATAAACATCAATGTAAAACCAATACGTTCCTCGCTCCGCTCAGAATCTAAAAAACATGCAAATCTGTTTAACGGATTTCCATATGAAACGAATTTTGTTCGGTGCCCATGAGATTACGTCCAGGAATTACGTTATGGAATTTTCACCGTGCGTGCACATAAATTTTTTTTAAGTATATTTTAAATTTCCACAGTCTGTATTTACTCAACAACACATACAATAAGCGAAATTGTTTGAACAAAAAAAAAAAAAAAAAAACAATAATAATAAAATATAGACATGATTAGCTTGGATGAGTGTATAGTGCACACATAATATTACTTGTTTCAATTTCTACATCCACTGACAGTTCTTTTTCAACACAAAATGATATTATGCTCGAGCGTATGGTCGCGAAACATCAAATCAACAAAACAAACAAAAAATATCCACTACAACAATCGCGGTAAGTACACTCAAATGGTTTCTAAATGCAAATATGTCTAATAATATTTCAAAGCCATGTACAAACCGTTCAAAATCAACCCCTCGAGTATTATGTACACAGCGACGGCGGTTTCCAAAACTCGGGATCCGTCCAAAATACAATTATTAATTTAATTCCGAGCGCAATCCCATATATACGAAACAATGCTTTCATCCGGCTTATCTGACTTTTTTTGTTTTTGTTAATGTTTTTTTTTTTTTTTTTGTTTTTGTTTCAAACAAAACCCTCCGTACAAATGTATAACGGTTCTGTTTGTGAAAACCGTTGAATAACCAACTGTGCTTCATTGTTGTGGTCCGCCCGCAATTGAATAGGCCGGCTAACCCGCCCGAATTTCAAACGAAAATTCTCGCCTCGTTTGATACTTGCCAGAAAACGGGTAAACTGCATCTCGTGATAATCATATATTATAACAATACTATAATATAAACGTACGATATAGTATATTATGACGTGGTCGTCGCTATTCATTAAACAAATAAATATTAAAAAAAAAAAAAAAAAACAACTGATACTACCGATGGATGCACCATTGTTGCAAACAAAAAAACGATTCTGATCGTAGTTCGTTTATAAGTGATTCGAAAGGCCGAGATATTTACTATTTTCTTCGATATTTGTTCTTAGAGCAATTACAAAATAAGACGGATATAGTTCGCACGATGGGTGGGTCACCGTTGTGGATGAGAAATTGGGTAAGTGAGATAAACAGAGGAATATAGCATATATATATATATATATATATATATATGTATAGTGTATACGCAACGATTAGTCATTGCTAACGAAAAACGATGTTCAGCGGAGTTCGGTTATACATATTTTGAAAGGCCGTAACAACTACGATTTTAGTCAAAAAATTAATATAAAAATTCTTAAAAAAAAAAAAAATTCTATATTACACTAAATTATTTTTATTTTTATCATAAAGTACGAATTATAATAAACCTTCTGTTAGATTTGCCATGATTTCTGTTTAGTCTAACAATTTTATACACAAAGGACCTACTGAATAAAAATTACGCAAAACACTCGCAAAATTAAAATGTTTTCAAATAACTCGGTAATGGCTCAAATATTTTGAAAATTTTACCTCGTCTAAAAACGGTAAATGTAAGTTTTACGTCCAAATTTTAAGTCTTTACGAATATTTTTGGTTGAATCACAATAACAAAAAAAAATTTTAAATAATAAAAGCATTTTATCGTAAATTTTACCGTTTTTTGCCCGGAATTTTCAAATTACTATGAAAACAACATAAAAAATCGAAAAAATTGTCTGTTTAAGTACCATTCAGGTGAAATTTCCTTTCGAAAAAGGTGCTAAAGTTGAAAATCGGAGCAAGATTCCCGGTAGAAATTTTGTAAGGGTAATTTCAAATTTATGATTTATCAACATATTTTAAATTTGTACGTTTTGTGACTTAATAATTTTGTCAAAATCTATATTCTACTTATCGACTTTATATAGAACATTGTTTGTTCCTTATTATTACGTTCTGGTTTACTTTCATGCCATTTTTTTTTTTTTTTTTTTAGCGATAAATGATAATTTAAACCGTAAGACAAAAAAAAAAAAGATAGCGTTATTCACCTAAAATCAATGTTTACGAACAGGACATTTTTTTTCGTGAAATACTATGCGATAGCATTGTTATACCTGCAGTACAAATAAACTACAAAGATAGGCTAGTGAAAGAGAACCATTTTTTTAAAATTTTATCCACCCTACTGCACACATTCGAAATATTTTACGCTATCGTCTGAATATATACCACAGCACACGATGATATCCGCGCGCAGTACAAATATTATTATTTCAAGTGTAAAGACGCACTACAAAACAGTGGTGGTCAAACACCGTCTGGTCAGTGTAGGTTAATAAGCTGCAGAGTTTTCGGGCGAATTTTTTCGTTTTTCGTTTGTTATTGGATTTTTTCTCATTCTTTAGACACGGTCGCCGCCACCGCTACCGCCAAAGTCCAAGTGGTTATTTGTTTGAAACACGGATCAAAATTATACGAAATTAATCGAAACTATTGTCTCATCGACCATAGGTATACCCGCTCTCTGGTATTGTTTATTTATTTAAATCGATATTGTTACAAGAAAATAAATATCTCCAGTAAATCATTACAGCACGTAGTGTGCAATCAAGTACCGATTCGGAATAGTTTTAGGTATGTGATGCAAACAGTATTTCTATTTTTTCTGTAAGTCCGACGTTTTCTAATTACTGACCGTCACAAACGCGCGGATTTTTTTTAGCGTTTAAAGTCCGAATTTCCACGAAACTCGTGAAAATCGTTAATTATTATTTCGCAGTTAAAATGATTAATCCCAGAAACCGTTCCTGTTATTGACAATCGAAGCCGTTAATCTTCCGCTGGTCGGACAAATAGAAAGGGCACATCATAACGGTAGTAAAATTTTACTTTCCGCAGTATCTTTACACACAAAATTATCGTCTTATATCCTATGCATGCCTTTCCAACTTCACACCTACCAGAATACACAGATAGAAAAAAAACAAAAAACACCTCGAATTTCGACGACGGAGGGGGTTACCCCAGTAGGTTGCCCCATTCTCACTGGTTACTCCGTCGCCGCCTACGAAATCGGTAACGCGTTTGCGTAACTCTGCGCGTATCGCACAACGTGTAAATGACGTCGCCAACACAAATAGTATTAAACAGCGAGTATTAATTCGATTTGCTCGCTATTCGGATGTCGTACCGCGATTGGGGCGGCCAGACGTACCGCCTCCGCTGTCGCAGAATGGACCGCGGGTATTCTTATTATTAATGCGATTGGACGGTGTTTGCGATTCGCAAGTGCGAAGTGCCGGTACGGGACAAGAACCGGCAATTGAACGCGCGTAAGACAATAAATAATATCGGTATGCAAATGCTCGGTGCGCAATGTCATGTTGTCGGATTCGGTCGTATATTATAATATTATTAGTAAATTTGACGGGAGACGTTATCGGCGAGTAATTTAATATCCCGGAGAAATAATTATTGCGTCTCCGCGGCACGTAGTCATTGTTCACTGCGGGGTGCGTAGTCTCGCGCGTTTACCGCGATAATTACACGGTCGACGGACGTCTAACGGGCGGTGGATCTGTTTGGGCGCACCTGAAACGAGGAATGGGTGGGGAGGCTATAGTATTTCACGGCGAGACGTCAAACGTGTTGTTAAAAATGAAATACACAAAGTAAATATTATTATAAATTATTTTCCGAAACCTTAACAAATATTTCGTACCTACTGATAAGTAAAAATACTCTATCGAATAAGTATAATTCATGCGAGCGACGGTTGTAGTTTTGCTCGGACCGATTTTCAACATTCAACGGACGTTGTGTAATGTATGTGCCCATGGTGTGTTAAAAATCACACGGACGTATATATATATATATATATTGTACAACACGTCCAAAGGGGAGAGGGCAGGCTAAAAACTCTTTGCCTCGTCCCCTTTTGAATCCGCCCACGGCAAAAACCAATTATAGTAAAAATCGGTTTTTTTTTTTTCATATCCTTTGATAATGTTACACGCGAGATGACTAATAATATAGCCAACATGAGCACAAACATTTTTTTTTGTAGGCTGTAACTGCAGTTGTAGACGGGCAATTGCAGTGAAAGTGGACAGTATACGGAGTAATTTACAGTTCGTAAACTGTGTGCAGCGAAAAAACGATTCTGAACGGAGTATGTAGTATAATTATAATCGTGTTTTTTTTCCTTTTGGCCATACAGGTAACCAAGAAACCAACAAAAAAAAAAAAAAATGACCTAGGTCGGAAATTTCGCATCTTTAAAGGCACTGCGTGAAAAACACGGATTTAATATATTTACTACGCGTAAAAATGTGTTTAAAAAAAAAGACATAAAAAGCGAGTTTTTCGAAAATATTTGAAAATATCGAGATATTATTTTAAATAAATTAGTATGTACCATATCAGATGAAAAGTGGTTGAGATATGACGTTAAAAACTGAGCGTTTTTACTAAACGAAATAGTGTATTCCAAGAGGGGAAAAATTACACGCATTTGTAAAACAATAATAACATTTTTATTCAGAATCTTTAAAATGAAAAATCGAAAACCAATAACCGATATTGTTTGCGTTTTTTTTTTCTAGGCTCTCGCTCGACTACACTGATTTTTATATAAATTTTTTAATCTTGGCACAGCGCCGTCCGAAAGACAACTTTCCACGCGGATCATAATAATAATATTATATTTACCGAGATAATATTATTATTTTTATTTTTAAGAAAGAGAAAGAAGGAAAGGTCGCGCAATATTTCCGCGTCGAAATCTAATAACGACAAAATAATATTATATTACGATTTATATTAAACGGACGGGGAAAGGGCGCGTGAGCAATGCGGCAATATCATTTTTATCGCAGTATATATAGTGTGATTTTTTTTTTTTTCATCACGATGCAGTGGGTTGTGTACGAAAATGTTTTATAAATGTTATTTCTGAAATTTCTCTCTCACTCCGGTCTTTATATTAAGCTTATTTTATTTTGGCATCAATTTGAAGTTATTTACGTCTATTCGTCCTTATAACTCTCCGAAACTTATAATCGTAACCACGTAACCTTGAGCCCAGTAGCGTATTTTCGACTTTTTCTATAGGAGGTCCATATTATAAGTTATAACAGTTACGTACCCGGGCATTTTTAGGAGAGCATTCAATATTAAATACGTAATAATCAGTTCTTCCGTGCGATCGAGTCTTTATTGTAAATTCATAGCTTGCCTTTATCGCACTTAATATTTATAGCCGCAGTATGTAAGCGCGATAGTACACCAGCACGACTTTATGCGTATAATTTCTATACTTATTATTAAACTTTGCTGCATGGTTTTTTATCTGATTCGATTTTTGTTCGGTACCTCTACGGAGCCCCCCTCCCCCTCGTAAATACGTCACTGCGTGGACCTTATCCCGTATACATTGATTTTCAACTAGCAAAATATACGAAAGCCATCCGAAAAATAATATCGGATTATGTCGTTTATGAGTCATAACATTATGCTGTTTACAGCAGTTTAAAATTTGGACCGGAGGGAATATACGGGGAAATGTAATAAAATACCGAATTCGTTTCTAAACGAAAACCCTACCGTCCTCCCACAGTCTATCTACTGCAGTCGTTTGAAAATTAAAAGTCGATTGTATGTATATGTAAACGGTGTACTAATGGTAAAATGTTTAAAATATTGTAAATACACGATTGATTATTATTGTTGTACTATATGGATAATAATCGAATGCGGAAAAAATCGAAAACGATTTCACCTATTATGTACTCCAAACGTCTTTGCGTATTTAAATAATCGCTGGGTCGTGATGACGACGATGATGATGATAATAATAATATTAAAAAAAAAAAAAAAAAAGGAAATCTACACCCTGTACGTACGTATGCGGTAATAAAAACCTCATGGCCCACAAACGTCTGTGGGGCGAGTGCGGACGAGGAGTTGGTCGGCCGGCATTCGTTCGGTGAGAGGGTCACCATGGCGACCGATTTCGGATCGATAAAGCTCTGTCTCCCCGCGATCTCTCCGGGACCACGGCCATCCCGGGCAGCCGACCCCTCGTATCGCCACCCTATGCCGTTCTTTGTGCCCGAACAAATATACGCGGTACTCGTGCAAAGGCCGTGTATACTGTATACGTATATATATACATATTATAAGGATATATATACTATCATTATTAATATACGTGAGACTATTGGAGTGGTGTGGGTGGGCATGTGCGAGGGCGCGCGTGTGTGTGTGTGTGTGAGTGTGTGTGCGTGTGTGTGAGCGTATGAGTTTGCGCGTTTGCGAGCGAATGCGTCTTGTCGATGTCGGTTCTGCAAAGTAATCGCTTTCCCGAGCCAACTGTTCCGCGGTCGCGTAGTCCTCGTTTATAGTATGGGGGAAAAAAAAATATACCAAACACGTACCTACGTATAATACGTTTTCAAAAAACATTTGAAAAACTAACGATAGAATACATTCCTCGCTCTGCTAAGAATCTAAAATTGGCTAATGCTACTGATGCACTGCGGTAAGTCGAAGTACGGGTGCCAAGTTTATTTGTTAATTTAATTTAGGTATGTACGAAAAACCGTCGTGGACGAAAAACGATTCTGAGCCAAGTTCGTGATTAAACACGTTTTGAAACATCGAGAATTTTACGATTACAAATACGCTTATGAAAAAAAAAAAAAATAATAAAACCTAATATACTTTACCCTCGTCTCAATTGTTTTCATTTGCACTAACAAGTATTAAGAAAACTAACTATTATTAAGAAAACTACGAGAATAATCAAAAAGTAACAATGCTTGACGCCAGAATGCATTGAACATTTTGCCACAAAAAAAAAAAATCGGAAATTACTGAAAATAACCGAAATTGTTATAATGCGTATACGTTTTTCAACGTTTTTATAGGTTTTTCAAATTATTAAAAAACCTATAAGAATAATAAAAAAAAAAAATGACTTCTTCATCGTACCAACTAGATAAAATTCGCCACCAAAAATCACCCTTGAAGTTGATGATCAAATCACGACTGGTATAAATAAAGTTCACGGACAGAAAAATAATCACGCATCATATTAAATCCACTACACTCCTAGTTTCACTCAAAATCGAATAAACAAATACTTTGTAGAAAAATGTTGCCCACCACAGGAACATTTTATTGGTTGTTTTATTTTAAAAATGTCGCATATACTTACACTTCCTGTAACTAATCTTCATGTATACAGTGTCGACCTACCCATGGCCCACAGACGAGTTTTCTAGTCGTATTTGTGTCTAGGACCTCCTAGCCTCCAAAATGTATAAAATTTCTTAATTTTAACTAGGGTTAACTACCGATTATCTTTTGCCAGCAGAAATTAAATATACATATTAATATTAAGAATTTAGTTGATTTTCTGCAGACTGCAGTAAAATAATAAAATCTGATAATTGAAAATTTATAATTGTGAGTAAGCAATTTATACACAAATTACTAAAAACTGAAATGACCCTGAAAATCATTTTTCCACGTTTAACATACATACTATATTTTTCACAGTAAAATCTTTTGTTATTTTTAGAAATATTATCAACTGATAGTACCGACTTCCGACTTAATATCGCATTGATTTCCATGGCGTTTGTATTTTTCATCAAGGGGGCCCCTGAAAACAAAATGTAAAAATTGTAACGCTGAAAACATCAAAACGAGTAAAAATCTTGATAGCATAACTACACAAAACGTTAAGAATATAAAACATTTTTTTCTGTGTTAATTTATTGGGTTAATTTTAGATTTTATATATTATGTTAAAGGAATACCGGGAGCTAAAGGGTATTGTCATTACTGTTTATCTTTTAAAGCGACATATTATTAAACATTCTCGCATTTTCGATTGAACATATACCTATATAATATCAAACTCCATATGAAAATGACGCTGTGCAAATTTTCGTAATTTTTCGTGTGAATTATACAGAAAATTGCGGAGAAGTTACTTTTTGGTATTATATACCACTTGTTGCAAGGTTATTCGGATTTCATGTTAGAATAATATAACTCTTTCAGGGTTCAAAAGTTCCTGGGTGTAACATATCATTTTGGTCGAAAAATTGTGACCATGAACAAACTAACAAACTGTGGCTTTCTAAAAACGCAAAGTTTTCATTATTTATAACGGTATACAGTAACATCGTTTTCATACAATAAATAGGGATTAAAATTTCATTAAAAAATAATTTATTACTTTCAACCTACATAAATTCGTTTTTATAAAACGAATTACAATAAGAAAAATGACATAAATACATAATTCTATAACGCGGTCTTAACGAAATTAATAAAACGCTTAATTTTGATTGATGTGGTAGATGCCTAAAAATGAACTAGTAATCTGCGGAATACCCAACTGAATAATATTGAACGTTAATTCCTTTTAAATCCCGCGGAATTACCACGTAATTGTGTACATCATGAAATAATTAAAAAATAAATCATTATTGTTTAATAATCGGTTTTTAAGAAAATAATTTAAATTTTAAATCGTGATAAGACAACGTAATGATTTATTATTTTTCAGTTTAAACTTTGACGAAAATGATTAAAAAAAAATAAACACTCACTTTCAAAACATGTTTAATCGATTACCGGACTTCGTTTAGAAACGTTTTTCATTAGCAATGATTTATTATCGCGTAAAGATATAAATCAAATAATCCTATACATCGAATACCTTCTCAATTTTCCCTTTCAAACTGCACTCATAGCCTACATTCATGAACAATATCTGGCTTTTTGTTGTTCAGACCTTGTAGACTTATCGTTGCTTCTATTTCACCTCTCCAGTCTCCACGCATTCGTGTTCATTTACTAATATAGGGAGTTTGATTAATTCTTTCCTTGACTCGGCCACTTTACCGTTGTACACTCACCCTCTCGGTCTTTTCTCGTCTGGTTTCCACATTGTGATCTCACGTATTATGGTTCACCCTTTGCCCGTTAAACGTGCGCGGTCCAGTATGTTCTTAGGCTTTCGAGAAATCCAATTGTATCGGGATCATTAAACATTGTCCTTAGGTCTGTAGCCGTTCATTATTCATATGCATTCACTATTCTCCTACTCGTTTATTCTGGGACTATACATTCTACTACTATAAAATATACTATCTACTACTATAAAATATACTATCTACTACATTACACTACAATTGTAGTTTTTCTTGATAATAGCTATGAACAATGATTTTTCGTTAGACTTTCTTTTTCAAATATTATTAATCTTTTCGTTCGACATTTTTGGTGCTTATACAGTATACATGTACAGTGGCAAATGTTTTTTTCTTTTTGGGGAGGAGGAGTGTGGAAGGGACCTTTGATAAAAATATCAAGGACGGCAAAATCTAAACGATTTTAGATGGTAGTTTTTAGAAAAAAAATAAAGGAAGCGAAATTGGAACCGAGAAAATAGATAAAATATTTTACTATTGATGTATCCGTGTAAATGTGTGAGGGAAGGTGTTTTTTTGTAAGAACCTAAACGCGCCACTACACCAACGTACAGTATGGTCTAATAAGTGGTTTATAATACAGTCGATTTCGTTGGTATCGCATATATGTTATTATTTCTTCAGTTTTTAAATTTTTTTTTTTCAATTAAATGCGAATTACTTATTCAAAATTTTATACAGATATTATAATTCAATCTCTGGTCGCGTTCCCAACGGGCTGCATGCAGTGCACATCATCGGGTTTTCAAAGTCATATAATTTTGACTTTTAAACGGATTTGAATAATCTCTATTATAATGCTAAAATGCATTTATATGAATGTAAAAACGTTTCGAAATAAACGTTAGTTTATATGCGCGGGGATATATTATATATGATGGATGTAGCGACAAATATGTAAAAACATGGATTTATGGTGAAATATGTAAAGATATGTATAAAACCGAGTTTATTTTTATTCCGCTAGATCGTTTGAAACGTTTAACATTTTAACAGTAGTCAAAGTCGGTCAATTTTACTCGAACAAAAAATGTATTAACATAAAAGTTCCTGACAAACAAAATGTCGTCCGATTCGAGAATACATTTTTATTATCATCGCCATTTCATAGTTATCCGGAATATTGTTCTCGTTTGGATGGTATATTATCGTGTACCTATTATTATAATAAAACCGGCATTAAAATGGAATGGAAAATGGTTTTTTTTTCTTTTTCAAGCCATCGTTTTAGACCGACGATTTTATATTAGTTTTACAATGACGTGTGCTTTGTTTCTCTCTTTCGTTTGAAAATATCTATAGCTTACGTTTTCGACCGGAAGATGGGTTCCGACAATCGAAAATTAATGAATTCATTCAGTGACGGTTTCTGCCAATATTTATTTTGTCCAACTGTATCATTTTCTCCCCTCCCCTCTCTTTTGCCAGTCGAGTAGAGGAGAAATAGCCGGGTGGTGAATAACGTCGTGACAGGGTGGGGAAGCAGATAACTACTATTGTATACACAATTATAATATTCAAAGAGAAAATGAAAATGACGAAATAATTACCTACTTTTAATGTGATATTATTTATTCAGTCACTTATATACGTTGGCGTATTTGCGAATCGGAATAATATCAGAAAAGGGTCGGAGGCGGCGGTAATACTTCTCCTCGCCTTTGCGGGTCGCGTTTCGCAAATTGCCCGCGAACCACATCGCCGAACAAACTGTAATATTAATAACAATGCTCCGACGAATCGGGGGTGTCATCGTCGTCACCTCCACACGCCACTGTGGACTGAGGAGGCGTTCGTTTAAACTTACATTATTTTGTGCAGAGACGAATATTTATAATAACACCACCACACCTACCTACCCCTCCAAACGGCTTTGATCGTCACCGGGTTTTACATAAATAAATACGTTATGATAATAGTATTTATGCACAATGCAGGCGCACTCGAAAACCCATTAACTGTGCCCATCAGGGGTGGAATAACGTATAGACCTAGTCGCAGACCTGCGAGTGTCTTGATTTCGAGTTGTACAAGTGGGCGCTGCCGTTCACCACGACGTCTAAAATAAAATTGTCTGCTTATCGCAGATAAGTAGACAAAGAAACTGACTGCTGAATTTACTGATATCACCGTATGAACAAGTAATTTTTGGCCAGTATCCGCATTATACCAATATTACACTAACCCGGTTTATTTTATTAATGTTAAGGGAAAAAAGGACGACACTAGTGCCAAGTGGAGGTTATAGTATCGTAATTATAAACCTAACAATTATTACGGGAAACATTAATGCGTTAACAAGCTTAGTACTGCAAAAGAGAATATTTTATTTGACTATAGTATTTCAATTCGCACCTTTGGCGCATGTATTAAGTAGTTAGTTTAGATTCTGAGCGGAGCGAGAAATGTATTGGTTTTACAAAGATGATTATTTTTTTCTTTTGTGGACATCTTTTTTGCCAGTAATTTTGCTCAAATTTGCAATGATAACACTTTTTTTTAAAGGACATCTGAATGAGGAGGTACGTTAAGAAGGTCATTTTTTCACTTTCCCGGGAGTTTTCCAATAAACGGGAAAACCGCGAAAGCCATAGGAAAACCGGGAGAACGGGAAAATAGGTACAATATTAAACAAATATTATTAAAGAAAATATATAATGCATATCCAATTATTTTACTATAATATAACATGATATATATTGTTGACAAAGGAATACTATCAACCGAACTCCACCTGCCGCTCAGAATCCTATTTTCCGTTAATAATGGTTTATCGTTGCTTACAGATATACATTAAATTACCTATAATAGTGACTTCACCAGTCCCCATTGTCCTAGGACAGCTATTTGAAAAAAAATGAATACAAGCTAGTCGTTTAAACGATTTACTTTTAGATTTCGAGCGTAGCGAGGGGCTATTGGTTTTACAATGCTGTTTGTTTTTTTTCTTCTTTGTTCTAGTCTGTGGACACGTTTTTTCCTAGTAAACTTGCTCCGATATATAAGTGTAGCATTTTTCTGAAAGTCCAAGTTATCTAGATTGTACTTTAAAAAGGCAATTTTTTGAATTTTCGACGCCACGATTTAAATAAAAGCATTTAAGTGAGAAAAAACGTAGGAAAACGTACAATTTCACGATTTCATTATTTTATAAGAACACTGACCACGTTTTCTACCAGAAAAAATAATTTAGTTTAACAATCACAAGACACCATATTAATTTACATTTGTTGCTTTTTTGATTTATTTTTACGGTATAATTGCCAAAATGTTTTAATCACTTTTGAGTTCTTAAGGAATTTTAATTTTTGGTAGGTTTACAAATACACGTAGAGACTTGAAACTTGGTAATAATACTTAAATCGGACTTATCTAGACGCAGTATAATTTTCAAAATCATCGGACCACTTTTTATTGTTTTTGAAAACTTGCTCCGATGTATAAGTGTAGCAACTTTTTTGAGAGTCAACTTTATCTACTTGGTAAATACATAAGTCATTTTTTGATTTTCAAAACAATATTTAAAATAAAATCGATTAATCAGGAAAAAAATACGATTTTTTCACGATTTCGTTATTTTAAATAAGTAGGTACCACGTTTTCTAGCACAAATATGGCTCCAATTGAAAAACGACCAGAGATCTTTTTTGTTGAATTATCAATCTTATTTATAATGATGCGGTTCGTTTTTTTTCGATTTTCAAACTAGTTTTCATAATAATCTGGAAAAAACATAGGAAGGTTAGGTTAAAGAAACGGCACTCAAATTATGTATTACCGGTCTGCGCTCGGAATCGTCTTTCGTCATGCAATGGTTTATCGTTGCTTACGGATATAAATGAAATAACCTTATGTATCTTACTTTCCCAACTTCTCACCTACAACAGTGGCCGTACCCGTCCCCAGTATCAGCTATATTTTTTTACGATTGGTTTATGTACAAAAATAGTAAATATAATCGTTGTATCATTTTATACAGGGCCTAAGGTTGCTAAATGTATAAATCCTATACTGCTTAAACCCACGTTGATATTTTTTACCGACGTAAAATATGTAATTGACAAAATTACGTGTAAAATTGTCTGGTATAGTGAGGTGTACCCAGCTAATAACAACCTATGGGTAGCGACTCGTCAGGATAGTATGTATGTACCCAATAATAAATATATAATATTATGATCATTGGACGTCCCGCTTTGCTAATTGGAAATATTGTCCGGAAATTCAACTTTTTCCCGCTATTTCTACGGTGAAAAATAATATTTTGCATAATTTATCCGTAGTATATTATTCTACGCACGCTACGAGCTTTCATTTGAAAATGGACAACTCGAATCCTGTCAGAGAAATTCATTTCTATATAGACGATTAACTTAACCTACCTGTATAATACTATTATGTGAGAATGTTTCATTTGTTTAAAACCAATGCGGTATTTACGAGGGTCGTATTCCGCCCGTCTGGTAATTTTCTTATCATACGCAAACAGACAAAATCCGACTCTCCGATATTTTCTATGACAACCCCGCCCCGCGTATTAAAAATGTAAAGGACAAAATCCCTCCAACATTTCGTCATTTTCAAATAAATCAAATGTGTATAGGTAGATTTTAACAGAATATACTGAAAACCCATACCTAAATTTGTTATCATACAATATTACAAATTTGTAATTGCCCTCTCGAAGCTCCTCTAAACGTGGTAAAACCGATTAGGTAGTTTCTAGGTTAAGTAAATCATTATATTTTAGTTATCATAGTTTGTTTTAGCCACCGATAACATATTACAGCCAAAGACCCGTCTGATACAAAATTGGCTCGATGTAGAATTATTTAATGTTGAACTGCGGTATATAATATGATGGTTATTAAATTTTTTTTTAAAATTCTAAGCGTAGCGAGGAATCTATTGGTCTTCCAATGGTTTTTATTTTATTATTATTTTTTTTATTTTATACGATGTATACAATTTATACCAGAAATCTTTATTCGATTTTCAAGTGTAGCGCTTTTATTGAAAGGAAATTTTATCCGGTTTGTGCTTTAAGCGGGTCATTTTTTGATTTTCTAAACGGTTTTCATCATAATTGGGAAAACATAAGAAAACCGGTAAAATTTATTAGATAATGCTTTTATTATTTTTAATTTATATTTTTGTTCTCATTCAGTCAAACATATTTGTAGAGACTTAAAATTCCGACAGAAATCTTAAATTTGCCTTTTTTGGATGTGATCAGGTTTTCAAAAGATTTTAACCATTGTTTAGCTATGTATAGAAATTTTATATTTGGGAGTTTTTTACGTAATTTTTATTCGGTAGGTACTTTGTGGATAAAATAGTTACACCAAGCAAATATGCTTGAAAATTTAACAGGAAGTTCATTAAAACCGTGATTTGTGGTTAAAAAAAATTGAGCGTAAAATAGAGTTTTTTTTTTATAGTTAGATTTTAAATTCAAATTAAAAACCGTAAATAATACGGTATTTTAAAACATTTTATTTACAACCGAATTCTGCTCAGAATCATTTTTCGTTATCATTAAATAATCGTGGCGTGTACATTAAATTTCCCTTTATATCCCACCTGATCAACTTTTTACCTGCAACAGTGGCCCACCCATCGTGCAAAGTATATCCTCTCGGTATTAATTATTTTGTTCTAATTTAGCTAGCAGCAACATACAGACCGCTGGGAAAACATTAAAACACACGAAACACGTAGTTGACAATATCAGACAAGAACATGATAATTATTACTACGGTAATTTGCAAATCTTAGGCTACTAAACAAATAGCAATGACACTGACGGTTTATGTTTCCGCCGACGTCTGGTGTCCCCGGCGAAATTGATAGTGACCGCTATAATGACGTAGCGTTTCGGCCCGCAGAGCCATCCCGAAACACTGTCGGGGAGTTTCGGTTTACATGCTATATGTAATCCGAGTATACGGACGACATTGTGTCACGATGACGTGTGTTGGACGGGAAATTGATTTCAACAAGGACATAATATTAAAGTATAATATATACTCGTATATATATATATGTATACGTTGGCGGAACGAGAGTTATACGTACGAGTGTGCCAGACCTTTTTTTTTTTTTTTTTTTTTTTTTTTTTTTTAGCTCATAATGGTGTTCCTCGGAACGGTGCCCGTTTTCGTGTACACGCAAGTTAAACGATTTAACACTTGTTCACTAATACGCACGTATTGTGTAATATTTATTCATATACAATAAACAGTGAAACCTGCACGTGACGGACGGTTGAAGGGACCATGAAAAATGCCCGTTATAGACGGGTGTCCGTAATAGACGGGCACGGGAGGTGGCATGGCGCTCTGGATTGCGAAGAAAACATTAAAACAAACAGAGACAAATGTGTAACGCTGCGATACGGGATAATCGCCGAACAGCCTTCACGTTTTATACGTGTTTTCGGTTATTTCCGTCCTCGCTTTATCCTAATTGTCAAACATTGCAATCCGTCGCAATCGGTACCTATTCGAAATTGGCCGGGCGACGCTGTCGCGTGGCTTGTGTGTACGTACACGGTACACGTTCGCGTTGCATTTGATTTCGTAATAACAATAGTTTTATTTGTAAACAAACGATATCATTATTTCAATACACGAAAGCAATTGTTGTTTACTCACCAACTACAAACGCAAAAGCTTGTGACGGAAGAGAGACGTTCTTGAATTAGGAAAATATATTTTAATGTATACGAAATACAAACAATAATTCAATTTAACTTCGGTTAAATTAAACTTGATATGCAGCACTCGAATAGATTAAAGCTAGAAAAATCGTAAATGTTCATCTCTAAATATACCCGCAGAGCATTATTGCGCGATTCAAACAACTTTTGGTACCAAAACGCTATTATCACGAGCTGACACATTTTTATTGATCTTTTTTTTTTTTTTTTTTTTGATTCTAATTCTATAACTAAAAACCGGATTTAATTGATATTGTAAACTTTTTTTTTTTTTCGCAATTACGATAAATCGGATCTGATTAAATATATAGCCGATATGTACTAAAAATATTCTGCCTATCTAATTGTATAATGCAATTATTTTCAATTTTCGACGTTTTTGCGATTTCTTGCGATTTCCCCACGTTTTTTTTTTAAATCATAGGCGTTTATCGTTCGTCTGGAATTTTCTAAGAGCTTGGAGAGCCCAGCGAGCGATAAACGTCTATACATATTTATACGGAGGTGATTAAACTCAACGCAGTAGTACAGCGATTCGCGTGCGTTTACTTGTTGGTACCTAAGTACCTATTTCTTTGATCAGTTTGACCGCACAGTGAACGTATTCGACGAAAAACTAGAGAAAAGTCTATGTATATAATTGAAAAAAATAAAGGGTATATAACTTTAAAGTCTTACTGTGAAGTCATGTCAGGTAAAACAAATGTTAATTTAAATATAACGCCTACTTTATTAAATTGTTTTAAATATGCACCAATAGTTATTGTAGACGTAGAACGTGGTTTTTCTTTGTACGAACATGTTTTAAGTAACGGAAGATTTAATTTTAATTAATAAAAATGTAATATTTATCTAATTTTTTTTTTTTTAAGTAACTTTTGCATTTTTTTAATGCAATTTATTGTGCAATTTTTACGTGTTTTTTAATGCAATCATATAATTTTAATATGCAATTTGAATGTGCTTTAAATGCAATTAAATCCGGTGTTCAATTATAACTATGACAGCATGTTGAAAAGTAATTTTATGTTTGCAAGGTGTTATAATAGGGTGTTAATAGGATTTCGAACCAAGATAGTCGTCCGTTATCGAGGTATCGGCGAAAAACATTGCTGTCCGTGTCCGTAACAGAGCGAGTCCGTTATAGACAAGTCGAAATACATTGGAATGCCTAGCTTTTTGCCGGGACATTATTATATTGTTCGTTAAAAAAAAAAGGTGTTCATTAAGACAGGTTACACTGTAATATATTATACTTACGTATTACATGTATTGCAATATGTGTTAAATAAAATTATTTATCGTTTAGTTTTGTAGCGCGTTAATTTATAAAATATAACACACCATATCTAGTAATAATTTATTACTATAATAAATACACCAAAATAACACTGTTATAATTACATTGTTTTATTTAGCAATTATGATCTCGATCGATATCTTGTTTCATAGTCACGTTTTGACATGGGTAAAACGATGTTTCGCGAAGAACAGTTGCCACGGGGGTAGATAGGACAAGTTTGAATATTACTGCCGTGTAAATTTCCTAGTTTTCGTTGTCATGTATCCGTCGGATCGTCTGGATCCATCCACATAACGTCGTTGCTGTTTTTCCAGTTAATACGGTCTCGCCCGCTTTCGGTAACATTTTCTCTGTCGACAATTCGTCTTGAGAAATTTTCAATTTACCATCTAAAATAGCTGCTAAAACCGCAGATGTCAGATATTATAGTCTCGTTAGAATGACGTCAAATATTCCCGGTATCTATAACGGAAACGACCAACATGAAATATTCAGTTTGATTTCGATTTAAAAATGATCCGGCTCTGGCTCTCAAAATGCAAAAGAGTTACCGGAATATTATGCACTTTTTGTTCAAAATGTTAAAAACTATATTGCTGCCGGAGCTCTGCGAACTCTTTTCCTATAAATGCACGTAGTTTGCATGCGGATTATTATTCGATTTTTTTTTCTTCTACATAAAAAAAAAAAGAGTGTTCCTTTGTAATAATAATTACATTTATAAATTATTATATGCAATACTCTTTGTGGCGTAATATTAATAGTGGCTATTAAACGGGTCTGGTTACCAGCCCCTCGTGCAAATTTTATCGGATCCCACCGGAATATTATTATTAGGTACTACGGCGGGCTGCGGCGTTATAATTATAATTTATATTATAGAGAAGAGACCGTAATATTTTAACCACAACTCCGGCTGAAAGAAAAAAAAAATCGTTCGATTCGCTTCTTAACACTTTCATCGTATATATTTTTTACTGGTACGTGTATAACGATATACTAGTAAATAATAAGGCTGTGAATTTGTAGGAAAGTGCAGTTTTTTTAGCAGTTTGTGAAACATACCTTTCTAAGTACATAATTTTTATTGTGTTACAATAAAAATAATTTATGAAACATTTATTTGTATTTTTGACATTTTAAATTTTGAAGGTAATTTTTTGGACTTTTTAAGTCATATTTTCATTTTTAGTTCGTTTTTCGGTATTTTCAATCAGATTTTGTTAGTTAACATCTTTACACACATATTTTTTGTTTTACACAAGCTACACTATATACGTCAAATTTATATTTTACACAAACTGTTTTAGGTAAAGGTATACGATAATATAAGGCAATGTTGCCTACATGGTAATAATAATAAGTTATTTGTGGGCTTACGATACATCAATATCATTAATATCGAAATGAATATAAAAAGTGAATTAAAAATATTTTAAGTGCATTTTATATTACATTCTTTGAGACTTAAAATGCATATTTATTTTATTTTTTAACATTTTTTGTGCATGTTTTGGGCATTTTTAAGGTTTTTCACTGTATTAAATTCACAGCCCTACTTATAATTTGTGATATTTACCGAACGTGATCCAACGCAAAGGGTGACGGGGCTACCCGAGTGTGTCCCGAAATGATCATTTTTAAATGTTCCCAGTACGTCCGAAGTATGGGGACTCATCCGAGTGCGTCCTTAAGGTTGATTCATAAAACTTAGGATTATTTAGCCTTCTTCCAAGGCGTCAATATTGTACATACGATAAGCTAATTCGTAAGTTATTTAATAAACTTGGCAACCGTGAGTGAAGTATTGTGTTGAACCTACCCTTATTGCTGTCGGTTACACTTGAAAAAAATAATAAAAGATAGTAAATACTACTGTTGTAAATACGATCGTAAATATACTGTTACTATACGCGGAACAATTATTATTATCACATCGTATTTGTTATAGTAGGATTACCAAAATCTCAAAACACATAAAGAAGGACTTTATCTTTATCGTAGCGTGCTTATTTTATTCTTGACATTATTACAATTATAAAGTTTATCTGTTTGTATAAAAGGTCGGTTCCTTTTTGAGAGCAAAGGAGGAGTAAGACGCCTATTAAAAGTTATTAGACAATGCTATTAAAAAATAAACACGCTACAAGGCAGAATTTAAAGTATTCATCCGTATGCGTTTTGATGTTTTATTTACTGTACTATACCGGGTGATCCATTTAATTGGGTACACTCATTATCTCGGAAAGTATTAACTTCTTTCGGAATTTATTTTATACAATATTTAAGAAACAAGCTGCTTTACAATTTTATACGAATGTTATTAATTTTGTTTATTTTTGGGAGTAAAACCACTACCTACGCATCCTTAATTTTCGAATGGAACGTAGGAGCTGTCAATATTTATACCTCGTCCTGCCTACTTAATCGGAGCGGCTATTCTTACTACACTAACCGGCTTTTGGCAACGAGTCGTTGGACTGATATAAATAAAGGTCACTAAGTTGTACTCATCAAGCCAAAGACACTTAGGACAGTTAAACATAATCTACGAGTATCGGCGATCGGATTGATGATAATTGGACAGATTTGACAGATTTGGGAATTTACTTTTTCATTGACATTTGGGGTATGGAGTGGCCAGTGGCATACACTGCGGTCTCCCTGGCTACGCCGTACGGCGATGTAACGAGTCAGCGGATGTGTATCGTTATAATGTACAGTACGATGTCGATAGGAAGGTATACGGGTGCCAGGGCGACGGACATCAAATTTTAGTCGGATTTATTTCGTAATAACAATGTTATATTATAAAGAGGAGGCGTGGTGTATTTTTTTTTTTTAATCAATAAACGGATGGGCGGATCGGTCGAATTATTTCAGCGGATTTATTACATTGCGAGTTCGCGCTACCACCGAATAAAATCGTGTTGCTCCGAACAAAATATTATTATTATATTTCGCTGCGGTGCGCAGATACGAGGTATCGTGTAAATTACATCGGACATAGTACACCGATATAAATTGTAATACACGGCCGGGGTTGATTAATTCAACGCAATTCCAGTACCTAACCAATATTCAGCGATTCGGGCGATAATAATATTATTATAATTAAACAACTGCATAATTTACACGTACGTAATCGATTTAAATTTATGCGAACGTTGTATTATATTTTCGGAACGTTTAATCTGTACATGACCAAAAATCCGAGCGCGTTATACAACCGCGGTTATCGACGGACACCGGTCGTGTAGACCGCAGTAATAATAATTAATTGAAACACAGGTATAGGTATATTATTGTTGTTCTCGGGGATGAAAACCGTCAGCGCGTATTCGCCAAAAACAATAATGAACGCGATTATGACAATAACACCGTAGTTTCAAATTTATTATGTATAGAAATTTTACTTCGTAAAAACAGAAAAATAATTACAGTTTTAATCGCATATGTGTTTCGTTTATACACCCGGAATAGATTTAGAGAGAATCAATTGAAATGACAAAAACAAAAAAAATGTAAATATATCAGTTGACACAAATGCTGACGGGTGTGTCACTGTTGTAGATGGAAAGTTGGATAGTTCAAATACTTAATGCATAATGGACTACGAAGTGTAGGGTTGTTTAATTCAAATATTTATGAAGATTCGTCGCTAACGAGAAGCGATTCTGAGCAGAGTGTATTGAAATTCTGCGATTTTTACGATTTACGTCCGGGTCAATGCAATATTGTGTCCCGACGAATTCAACTAAAAACTAGAAATGGTCATCGAATGCTTTTCATAACTCAAAAATTGCAGTGCTTTTTCAAAAGTTAAACATCATCGTTTTCCCAATTATTAAGAAAAGTACACGAAAAATTAAAAATTACAATCTCAATACACCAAACAATTTACTTTCCCGTAAGCAGTCGTGGGTTTATCTGCATAAAATTACCTAAAATATAATGAAATACTCTATATTTTATTTTTCATATGTAGGTAAATAAAATCGAAATATTTTACGTTTCTTTCATTTTTGTTTATTCTTCATAATTGTATAGATGATAGATAGATACTAAATATACTGTAGTAAAATAATATTATTGGTTTTCCTTATCGCACAATAATCTCGGTAATTCGGAAATATGCCCATACTGCGTATTTCATTTTTTTACAGGGGTTGAAAGTTTAAAACCTCAAAATGCACATCCTTGATACTAACATATATTACATATATTATATAAGAGGACATCTTCCCCAATTGATGAATAATGATAAATTAAAATATGTTGTTGTATTATTTTTCATTTTTATTTCGTTTAGGCGTTTTTGGGAACTGGGGCGTTAGAGACGTTGAAGGGTACCCATACCCGAATCATATGCAAATCAAAATAAATTTTAATGACTAATTCCGTATAATAAAGCTTATAACGAAACGATAATCGAAGATGAAAAAAAGTCTCTCAGAAAGTTTTGTTTGGCAAATAGTAAATTTAAACACTCTGATGACATAGTTATGGTAAGCCCATTAGATTTATTTTATAATTACCTATATATTGGTTTTCATTGTGATATTATTCAATTCACTCTGTGTATACAGGGTGATTTATTTATCATGAACCAGAGGATTTTAAGTGAATTTTATTTCTATTTTTTCTAATCATTATGGAATCGTATATATTTTATTTTAAAATCATTTTTAATTTTTTACCCCTACTCTATGTATCTTAAATAAGTGCATACTTTTGATTTTCAAATATGAACCCTCTCTTTTGAGCACAGAATTTAAAAAAATAATATTTTTCTAGAAATTTCGATGTGCATAATACCAATATAAAATTTACCGTTTATGAGTTGTAGCAGTTTAAAGTTTAAACCGGAAGAGTAGAGAACGGTAATAAATTGGTTCATGACAAAAAAAATCACCCTGTAAAGGAGGTACAGAATACAAAATCGCCCGGCAAGCGCTGTACCATTTATCTGATAAGTAACGATGATCTCAAAATTTAAATCAGTATCCTTACGTATTTTTTGAACATAATTTGAGCACTGTACATGACACAGTGTAAATTCGCATCTCAATTTTAAAAGAAAACTCGACCGAAAATTGCACCAACATACATTATGAGAATACATTACTAATGCATTATGAGAAATGCCTGCGCTCGTTTACCGCGTTAAAACAACATGACACATGTATTGTGTGTGTATTTGTATACGTAAATAATATCTACAGTTTACATTATTGTATTAAGCTATCAATTTGTATACGGTGCAATACTACAACGCGGGTGTAAACTCAAAATACCTCAAAGTAGACATAATATTTCAGTGGCAGTTTGACAACTTAAATCGTCCAATTAATCAGTTTCACGGGGTCTCGGTAGGTAATCGCGGAAACGGGGTTGAGTTACAAATACATTGCAAATATTGTATAATTTGTAATGCCTATATTGAAATATAACCGCGGCCGAGAGGATCATGATGACGGTAAAACATTAAACCTTGTGAAATTTCCTTCGCATAATGATAATGTACTGCGTACGATTTGATAAATTGAAGAAGATAACAGTGGCGTTCCCAAGATTTTCCAATTTGGGTAAGAGGAAGTTTCTGCGCGTGCATATATACGTATTTAATACGAATCACTATACAAATATAACATAGTTCTAGCAATACACGCAATATCTATATCAAGTATACGAAGTTCTCTTGAGGTTGTTGTGCAAAACGCATAATTGTATTTGTACCTACCCGGTGTAGTTGATAGTATAACGAATAATTCGCAATGGTTATTTTTGCATCGTTTATTGATGTTTTAATGCTAAATAATTTATACCGTTGATATTTTGTTGGCTATTTAATAGTTTGGTACGGTCGATGGTAGAGAGCTAAAGCCCCTTTGGCCCCTTAAATATTATTATACGTTCAAAATCATAACCGGGAATTGGTTTTGATTACTATTTTGCTAATTAATTTTCACTGTTTTCCGGTTTTTCGGTTCGTTTTAATATTAAACAAAAAAATGTAAACGCAATTGAAAAATAATGTTTCGCGGTATGTACTGCAGCATCTGCAGTTGAATTTTCCACGATAATTCGCATACGATTCACGTATCGCTATTAATTGGTTTTACATGTAAAACAGCTTTATTGACCAATATTTACTTGTATTTTGCCGCTATTACAATATTTGGCACTAAAAAAAAAAAAAAAAACAAAAACAAAAACACAGAATATGTTATATGTGTTATATTATGTGTATAAAGTCATGTCCGACTTTGCAAATCCAAAAATGTTGTAGTAATCGAACACTATTTTGCAAAAAATACAAGTATGTACATACATAATAATGTTTAAGGTTTGGTGTTCAAATTAAAAATGCTGTGGAAACGGAGTTTAATATTATGCAGATGGTGCAAAATTAAAATACAAGTACAAAGTTAAGTTATTTGAGAGAACAATCTGAGTACGAACAATTGAAAACTTTTAGATATAAATTAAGGGCCTACATGAGAAGGGCCCAACGAGAAATTTTCGAAAAAACGGTATACGCGCTTGTGCACACAAAGAGAACGTTTTGGAACCTACGTATAAGTGTCGTTTCAGAAAAAAATACATAGAGAGAGAATATTTTTCTTTATTTCTTTTTATCATTATGTATAAAAATGGTTTAATTAGGTATTTTAGATTCTAAATGCAGCGTAAAATGTATTGGTGTCACTAATGATTTTTTTATTTTTTTTATACTGTGTACAAAAATTCTATCAGAAATCTTATACGGATATGTACGCACGGCACCGTTTCTGAATGGCAATGTTGCCCAGATGGTACTTTTAGAGGTTATTTTTTGATTTTCAATGCGGTTTTCATAATATCTGAGAATAACCAAGATAAAACGTAAGAAAACCGGGAAATTCACAAAAATAATGCTTTTATTATTTTTCAATTTTGTTATTCGTTGTAATGTAGTTAAAAATATTCATAGTCCTCTATGGACTCAAAATTTGAACAGGATATTTATATTTTCTTTTTATAGACGTGGTAAAATTTTCAAAAAATTTCAGCAATTTTTGAGTTATTTATAGACATTTTAATTTTGAGAATTGTGTACGTAATTTTTATTCGGTAGGTACTCTGTTGTAAAATGATTAGACTTAATAGAAATGCTCAACAATTTAACACGAGTTTCATTAGGAGTCTTACTTTGTGATCAAAAAAAGAAAATGTTAGTTTAATGTAGTACTTTTTTTTTTTAAGGGAATTTTGATATCAAATTTTAACGAAAATCGGTAAGTAAAAAATTATGTGGAAAATATCTAATTTTTGAATTTTTTTTTTTTTTTTCGAACATATGTATATTGGCGATTTATAAAAGATAGTTAAGTCAGAATTATGCAGATATTATATGTTATGTTAAATAACTAAATATTACCAAAAATCTTGCTCCAAAGTATCAATTCTAGCATATTTTCTGAAAGGAGATTTTATCTCCATTTTTCAGAAAATCAAAAAACAACTTTCTTACTCACCAATGAGATTGAAAATTTAATAGAAAACATAAATCGTGAAAATTTAAAATAATCAAATCGTATCGACTTAAATTTGTCAATTTTAAATGTACGTTTTAAAGAAGAAAAAACTCGACTAATAACACACTATTAACACATATGCAGATATTTATATTCTATAGTACTGATAGCTTACCGAGCATTTTAATTTGTAAACATGCCTTCGATGGTTGTTTTTTCGATTGGATTTCATTTCAAACTTAGCAATTACGTCTTTAAGCATGACTATAGTTTAACAAATCCTGTTCCTTAAATAGTTGAATGGTTTTTCGGAAGCTGTATGAAATGTACAGATTCTCACTAAAATGTTTAATCTTCTCCTTCGCCCACAAAGCGAATCCCTAATTACTCAACATCGTGCTTGCGGCGATACGAGCAAAAATTAACCGCTACACATACATTATGTTATTAATAATGCACCAAGTATTGCACCCAGCGAACTCGACTGTTACATTACCCAACCTATTAAAAATTAAATTATCCCGTACGAAACGAAAAATCGATAAAGAGGAGGTACGTACTACGTACTATGCATATTATAATATACCTAAAGTTATTTGGTATGCAAACTGAATTATTGCTGTGACGACGACGTGTATTTGAAAATTTAAGTCGTACAACTGTACTCGACGGCTGTGTTTGCAGAATGAGCGTTTGCGGTTTGTTAAACAATATACGGGACAGTATTTTCATTAAAAATCCATCCCGAATGACTATAATAATATACTGTCAGACTTAAACTTAATATTGAACGTAAATGGTATTTTCAAACAAATATTTGTGCAACTGCTTTTGTGTTGTACACACATATACGCCGTTAACTCGATTTTCATATCCCGGTATAACTCGTGTTATCGCGTTTCGAATTTGGAATCGACAACACGGATATCTGCTTTCTAGCTACTGTATGTAAAATTGTGCGAAACAGGGCCTAGAAGTTATTGATTTTGCCGAATGCGAGCGGGGGTTTTTTCCATTTCCTTGGACAATTGAAATATTGCGATTTACGAACGAAAACAAAATACTGAGTTTAGAAAACCGTTTATTTTGGTGTATTTACAAGGGGATATTAGGGACAGATATTCCCACACCTATTGACCTTTTTTTTAGTATCCATAGTATCCATAATTTATTTGACCAGTGCCAGTCGCACTAGATCGGCCCGCAGAGAGTCGAATACGTTTTGTACGTAATTCGCACACTCTACAATAATAAATGTTTAAAATATGTATATTTTTTTTAATAAATTCCGTCCCCCCTGAACAACCTCTGGATCCGACATTGGCGTAACGGTGCGTATTTTGCATTTTTATCAAAGCAAAAGTGAATCCATTAATATTTGAAATTTAAGTGCTTATAAAAAAAAATAATAATAATAAAAATATATCACGTAGTCCTTTTTCTACTATATGCCAGAATCTACTAGAATAATTTTAATCGTATAAAACCAAATAAAATCCTTAAAAAAAAATATGTAAAATTTCCAAAATATTTTAAAAATTGCACCATGTATTAAGAAAGAGCTGTGTATAAGAGACTATAAGTAAATACGTAAATGTTCTGTGAAATTCCCGGTCTCTACGATTATTTTTCACTAAATAAACAAAATAGAATACAAAATAAACCATCACTGTGTAAATAAACAGTTAAACATTTCTCAGCGTTTTTTCTAGGTTTTCCCTATTATTAAAAATATTACAACAGAAATAATAAAAGAAAACGTCTCATTGTATCAACGAGACGGAAGTTTTTTTACTAGAAACTATCACATCTAAAGTCGATTTTCTTTTTCTACTTCTGGTTAAATTTACTCTACATGAGTTTCGCCGCCATTACAACTTCACGCCACTTCTCCCGATCTTGAATTACATAAGTCCAGTCAAACTCATAGTCTATTAAAATAATAGTAGAATTTAAAATAAATATCATATATTATGTTAAGCAAAAATCTATCTTGCGGTAGTGTTATTACACTTATTAGTGTTTGTTTTTGAAAATGATTAATTATTGAGTTATGTTTAAAAATTGATGTACAAGGCGTGGGAGGCTTTGCCTCCCACCGGTTGAGTTGAGTTTAATAATTTCAAGAGCCGCTAATTTGTTTCACGTTTATTGTTTTAAGGAGAATATCCCCAAAAAGGTAAAAGATTATTTTCAAAAACATCCTTTGTCCATGGGACAGATTCTAGAGAAATATTCCTAGGGGTATATCGCTTACCCGGAGATTGTAAACGGCGATACAATATTGCGTTCATTAGAAGAGGTCATCAAACATACCTAATAACAATACTATATTACATTAATCACGAATTGGAGTAAATATATTTTAATCTAATTGAGTAATCGTTGAAAAATATCAAAATGTTTTATTGAACCGCCTAATGGGAATTTCAAAAGGATTCGATTCAATAACCGGGGACAATCGATTTGCGAATTGAATAACTTGAAGAGTCTTATTCTCTTTTCGAGTGATTCAATATCAAAGTTCGTAAATTCAAATGCACAAGTGTAGGCCGTATTGTCGTTGTATATAGTCTTGCTGTGGCGTTTTATTAATTTCGACATCAAATAATTGTTTCTATTTTTTTTAAATATCGCGTAACAAAACTGAAATAATACAACGAAGTCTACGTCGCCGATTGTGTTGAAATATTGTCTTAAAAATACCTGTTATTTATTTTTGTATTGATTCGTTGGACCAAACGCGTTTATCCGTATTCCGCAAAATATGTCATAAAAACGAACATCTGATTTTTTTTTTCTTCTAATAACCGAAATATCGTATTATAATATTAAACGATTTTATCATTTTTTTTTTTTTCATACTTCCTTACCCCTTCCACTACACGCTAATTCGTTTAATGGGAACGGACCGTGGTTGATACGATTCGACATCCTGTCATTAATAATAAGCGGGTAGCGCATTGGAGACGGCCGAATGTATAATATCTTTCAAAAAAATCTATAATCCGTCCAAAGCACGTCTGCGGCCGGTCGAAATAAAGAGGGATAAGTGTCGAATGTGAAAAACGTAAAAAAAAAAAATAAATAAAATTCTGAAGATTGTGAAAGTAATATTTATTATAAAATACCAATATTATTTCCCTTATCACCGTAAAATCGGCTCGCCCGCCTTACCAGAAATCGATCAAACTAAATTAAATTAAAACTAAATTAAATGTCAATCAGCAAGTGATTTAATGAATTTTTGTTGAGTACGGTTTTGGAATTTGCAAGTGAATACTTTCACGTCGGTGATATGAATAGAGTACGTGGACTTATTTCACGTGGCCCATCCACTTTAACCCGGGGGGGTCGAAACAATTGGGATCATTCGATTCCTTGTTATAAATATCAAATCAAAAAAAAAAAAAAAATGTACAAGTCCGCAAGTGTGGTGAGCAGATAACGAAAAGATTCGTTTGCAGTGGTTAAAAAAAAAAATACTATACATTTTAACGTGCAACTTAAAAATGTGAAATGCCTATAAGTATCAGAAAAATCGTCAGAATATTTTTAACATTTTATCACGTCTCAAAAAAAATCTCATATTATAATTATTCAATAACAATTTCAGGTCTCTGCGATTATTTTTAACCGAATCACAACAAAAAAAATATAATCGAAAATTATGAATTAGTCGTTACAATATCGATATAATATCGCTAGAATCATCGATTAATTCTTACTTGAACGTTTATACAGGGTGATACACTAAAGCGTGTTCACCCCATTTTTTCGGTTAAAGTTTGCATAAATTTTAATTCTAATTTTCTGAAATTTCAAGTGTTATTATAAAGCCGATACTTTCGAATACACAGATTTTTCACGAAATTTAATGAGTACCCTGTGGCGATACCAGCTTTGATTTTTTAAGCGAAAACCTATATTAAAAATATCGTAAATAGACGGAGTATTACTTTAAATTTCGGTGTTGAAACTTTTGATTTCCGTCAATCCGTTGACGAGATATTTCACTTTTAAGTTTAGGTAGCCGGGTTGTTTAGCGGAGCACTAATAAGATGTCGCGCGCCGTGCTGCCACACAAATGATACTCATTCGAAACCTCGATAAGTCAAAAAAATTACATTTCCCTTGAATTTCGACTTGTCGAGGTTTCACTGTATACATTCTGGTTACGCTCAAAATCTAAAATAATAATGAAATAGACGGCCATGAAAAAATATCTAAAATGTCCGTATACATCTGTTGGTGTTCTGTATACATTATTGTAGAATAATTTAATTATAATTATACAATACACCGGCTCGCGCTGGGATACGAAAAAATGGCTTCTTTTTTTTTTATGTAAAAAAAATCTCTTCGTAAAAGTTAATTTCAAAATGTGAACATATAATTAATTAACGGCGCGCGTCGTACTCAAAACCGTGATAAAAAAAAAAAAAAAAAAAAAATACATAAAACAAAATGGAATCACTATGTCCGAAAAAAATAAAATAATAAACGCACCGAAATGTGCCCTTTTTCTTTATATTTACCAACAACTATAATCCTTTTTTTCTCTCTCTGAAAAGGATTTAAACTGGAAAAAAAACGTCGCGTGCATTCAACATCGTGTATGTTGGCATATACTCGTATTATACTGGCGGGTATGTGCACCGTTTACAACGTCGGCCAGACGCGGATTTATTCGTCCCGATAGGTATGAGGTCGCCTCAGACAATCCATTTAGAATTAATACGACTTTTCAATTAGAAAGTTAAGTTAAAGTTAACGCGGATAGCGTTCGCACACAGCGTTTGGGAAATGATAATATTTTCTAAATTTTTTTTGAAGTGGTTCAATTACAAATGTTTTACTATTAAAAATTGTGTAAATATTTTTATTCTTGTAAAAGCGAAATATTTTATTGTATGATTTATAAAAATGTTTGATGAATGTTATTCTAAAATATTTTCCAATTATGAACTATTTGGGCAGAGAATACTCCGATAACATTTACACCATTGTTTAACAAAAATCGAAAATATTCTGACAACTATACAATTTTTATAAAAAGATTTTGTTCGTATTATGGAATATTTGTTTTTCCTGTGTGGATATAGTATAGTAATAAGTAATAAGTATCGTCGACGGATAATATTTTCTATGCACGCTGTTTGTATATTAATAATAAATAAATCAGGGAAAGTCTCAGTTCAAGATTCCAGAAGGAGGGGAGGGTGGTTTTGAAAATCCTTGCAATGAACACGCATAATATAATATGGAAATCGAGCTCAGAGTGTATCGGACCTAAGGGTGAATTTGTGTGTGAACGGAGGGAGAAGGCGATCTCCTCTATCGTCCCTCCCCTGGATCCGCCACTGAAATAAATGTGTTCGAAATAATAACCGAAAATACCAATGGTCTTGGAATGAAATTAAAAACGATTTCGTTTGTCTCGTCGTTTTTATACGAAATAATTTGTGTGCTGTGTACGTTGATCTTAAAAATGCAACCGATTGGATAATAAAACCGGTATTTTCATTTTAGTATTTTGTTTTTCTTTTTACTGCCATCGGTTTTTTTTTTTTTCGGAATTAAGAGAAAATTTTCAATAATAATTATAATAATGAAACAAGGTTTTCCATTATAAACGTACTATTTGGGCAAACAAAAACAAGTGAAAAATATTTGCAGTATCCGGTTTTTTTTTTTTTTATCAGCGTAATGGAAAAATACGAAAATAAACTCGCTATGAAAAAAAAAAAAGTAATAATAATAAAAATAATAAAAACGTTTTATGAACATTAATTTAAAAATACAAAACCACAATGCAAAAGTTCAAATGGAAATCCTTAATTTATTTCCATTTGCGATCGAATATTTTACGATGGAAATAGATTATATACTGCGTAGGAAAACCCTTTGTTTAGCGACAAAAATAACACTACCCATAAAAATTCCGAATTCGGTTTTTAATATTAAAGCTCGTTAAAGACCTGCGGATTCGAGGCTAAGAAAATGATCGAAATGCTTAATTCATTATAAAAACGCTAAAAAAAATACGTCCTACGATAATGGGGACATGTGGAGTCACTGTTATAGGTAATTTAATGTATTTAATGTAACGATAAACTATTGTTTACGAAAAAAACGATTTTGAGTGGAGCTCAGTTGATGGTAATGTTTTGTCAACATAATATTCCATATTATAGTAAAATAATTAAATAGGCTCCATATATTTCCTTTAATAATATTTTTTAATGTCGTAACGATTTCTTCGGTTCTCTTATGTTTTTCTCGGTTTTCCCATGTTTTTTCCAGTTTTTTACATTTACTGGGAAAATTTCCGAGAAAATCGAAAAATTACTTTTTTTAAAGTACTTTCCCAGTCGGATTTCCTTTTAGAAACATTGCTATCATTAAAAGTTGGAGCAAAATTACTTGTAGAAAAGTTGTCCACAGAAAAAAAAATCGTAAGATTATACAAATATACTTCGTACATTTTCCCGTTTTTTTTTCGGTTTTTCTCATTTGATGAAAAATTACCTCCATAGAGTACATACCCACACCGATTTCCTTTCAGAAAAGATACTACACATGAAAATCGGAGCAAGTCCTCTGGTAGAAAAGTTATCCACAGAAAAAAAAAATATCTTTGTAAAACCATAAGCTTCTTTTCTCCACTCAGAATCTAAAATATTATTCTAATATTCTACGCGAGTAAAAATAATATCGGTTATACAATTATTCTATAACTATAAATCACAAACTATTGTGGAAATTCTAGAACGTATTCATGTAGGATGGTAATTTAGATTATTTAGTCGTATGCTTAATGAAAATAACGATAAATCATAATGCAATCAAAAAACGATTTTCAGTGAATCTCGATAAATACTGATGAAGTTATAGAACAAGTCGTATTTTTCCCCGCCTTATAGCCGAGACATACCCGGAAATCGAAAAAATTAATAAAATCGACATACTTATCAGGTTTTATTATTATTTTTTATTTATAAGAAAAACTGTCATGATAATAAACAGGTCCCGCGTTCTTGTTAGAATCAATGAGCTTACTAAAAAATGTTATCTCTGTATAGTTTTAATTATATTTTGATCAACGTTATATTTATTTTAACCGTATCACTTCTTTAGGCGTACTTTTACACGTTATTTTGGATACAGAATAAAATACGCAAGATATCAATGTGGTGGTTATACTGAAAAACATATAGGGTCATTTTTATTTAAAAAAAAAAAAAATAATAGTCCAACTTCACAGATCGGTTAGGTGAGGTTAATAGGATTAAGTATTCATAAAATACAGACGTCGTCAAAAAAATGACTCACCTGCCTGATATGATTTAGAGCAGTTGCATGTTACCAAACTTATTTATCGTCCAATCAGAATTTATTTATGGTACCGGTAAGCCTGAACTGTCCGCCAAAGTCAACCGAGTAGTGTTTTTCGAAATATTTACCCAGCGTGAACACATAGATAGTCAATTGATAGTAAATGACTTTCCATCATCATTTTCATCGCACATTTTCATTCACCATAATACAAAAATTATTTTCTTATAAATGTAACAGACAGATTACATAATATTCAGAGTCTGGATTAGTTCAAATAAATTTTTTCTTATATTTTATGTTATCAAGATAAATAATTTCAACTCACCTAAAGATTTATCGTAGATAAAATTTTTTTATTTGTAATATTTTTATTTTTTTGAAAAATATTAAACAACCAGAATTAGTATCCAAACTTGCACCGTTTTTATCGTCATTATTTTTTAACGATTAGTAATATAATTAATTATGCATAGTATAAATAAGTATTAATGATTTAATAAATAAGTTACGCTGTTAAATTAGTATGTTTCAGGGTAAAGTCATAATTTATAAATTCCCAAGTTAGATACTTTGTCGATTTCTTGTTTCTTCTTCTTTTACTTATGAATCGTATTAATTTAGCTTTGATAACTCTATACAATAATTAACGTACTATACTTCACGAGGATAAGATTGAACATAATCGAATTTGTTAGTCTAGGCTAAATTAACGTTTATATAATTTAAACTTTTTAATTTAATTTTTCATAGTTGGGAATAGAAAATCCGTGAATTTACCTAGTCAGCTTTAGCTCTATGCTGTAACAAAAAATAAAACAAAAAAATATTAATTAAATATTTTCTATTTTATCTCCATACATTATCAAAAATTATTTTTTATCTTTACCTAGTTCAATTTTTTTTTTTTTTTTTTGTTATATTAACCGAACGCTGTAATGCGCAAATTGTGTACCGCTAAACAGGTTAATCACGACTCCGTTTCCCGGATTATCCTGAAGCTAATATACACGCTTACGTTTACCTAATGCATTAAATTTCCGGGCGTTCGCGGCTAACAATCCATCACGCGCTGTGTCGTTTATAATAATACTCGTCCGCACCAAAGTTCTGGCCTATACGGTGTATTGTGTGATGTGATACGCATACCGGGGTTTTTTGCTGTTGTTGTTGTTGTTGTTGTTGTTTAACGGAAGGTGGAAAAAAAATCAGTTCGAGAACCGACAAGTGTTATCGGCCATATTATAGATAGGTACGCATCCCGGCGGTATTGTACGAGTTAAAATATTTATCTAAACTTTTCCCCAGCCCCTCCCTTTACTCCGAACTGCGTACTCGACTATTATGTTTTACCGATTCAAGCACCTTCGGCGTTCCTGTATAGACATAAAAAAAAAAAAAAAATAATAAAAAGTACCTACTGAAGAACGCCAAGTCCTATGTACATAATATTTTATGTACTGCAGTGTTAAAAGGTTCGCAGTTGTTTTTTTTTTTTTTTTTTAAATAAAACTTTCAAGCGAATTTCTAAATTTATCGAATATACGCAATGCGTATCTTTTTGTACATATTATATTATAGGGTCCTCGATGTACTTTATTATTTATAACGCACTTCAAGACACACGGAATATAAAACAAGTTTGTAAATTAGATTACGCGAATCATTATGGCACGGTAATACAATAATATATAATGTTTTCGGCCATCAGTAGATTTGAGATTGCATTCAAATATCATACCTGTAAGACCAGGGGGATGTGCTTGTGTATGCTTGCACATTTTCATTTGAAACATATTTGGGTACCTAGGTATGCTGTTTTTTCTCGACTCTGACCGAGATCGAAAACAAAACGTTACGGCGACGACAAAAAAAAAAACACGAGATTTCGCTTACACGTCAAATCTTCTCTCTCTTATCGATATCGATAGTACCACGATCACCTTCACCCTTTACAGTGTACAGAGTGAATGGTATGGTGTAGAGTCCCCGAAAAACTATTGAATCGTAAAAATAGGCCGCAATTAACAGAGACCTTCAAAACCATTTAAATGACTCGATCTTTTTTCCGTGCCGCGGAGAAAATACCAAGATACATTTCCCCTTGTGTTTAATATATCTCCCCTCCCAATATAATTTCTATAAGAATATCGTGAAAATCACGACATTTGAAAGCGCGTACAATCGAAATCGTCCAGAATTTCATTTCATCGAGGTTTTCTAAAAACGTTCAACAATCATTGTAACTTCGAAATTTTGAAAATTATATATATATTAAATTATATTAATTAATATGTGATTTGTAATGGTTAGTTTCACTGGACAAGATTGTTGCAGCTTATCGGTTATTTTTACTTGTTTAGTGTAATTAACAAATTGTGGTTTGTTATCGCATGCATATTATGTGTAAATTACATCAAACACTTTGAGCCGGTGTAACCGGGATTATTTACCCCTCGACAATTTTAACGGGAGTTAAATATTATCTTCCTCTAGTGAAATTTGATTTCCGGTAAAGATTTTCTAGTGAAATTTTACTGGGAGTCAATATTCACTAGTGATAGTCTACTCCCCTCCGAATATTTTACCAGGAGATGTAAAATTTCTCGCGGTAAATAATTAATCCGAAAAGTAAAAATTTTACTGTAGGCGAAAAAGAAGAATTGATGCAATTGGTTAACGAGTATTGATCAATTATATACAATGTAATGGTATACTGATCGTACAAATCATTTGTGAATTTCTTTCCTTTTTCAATTGAAATCTTTGCAAAAAATTATCATCTCTTCATACTCGAAATTGGTCAAACCGTTAGCGAATAAAATAAGCCACAATTAATATCGATTACATAAAATAATTTATGTTTCATCTTCATCATTAATATGGATAGGTAATTTAGATAATTTAATACACAATGATGTAATATGCAATTCGTTCGCGTTTCGTATTAGATAAAAATGTATGGATCGAAATTTAAAATGTTTTTTTGTTTTGATTTTGATCATTTTTGATAAGAAAAAAAAGTACTAACAATCACACGAAAACAATATCAACAGCCAATCAGATTCTTTAACACACAGTGGCATTTTTTAACCAACGAATATTGGTCGGTAAGCATTACCGGAGCATAACGATCCGCAACAGTGTTGACCGGAGCTTTTAATACTGGCTATTCCATCATAGTTCATACGGATCATTAAACACTTATCGACGCGGAACCGATGATTGTAATGCTGGCTCTTCACCGCCTAAAGACTAAAAGTAAATTTCGATAACGTATAAGTAAAAATTTAATTTCAATTTCTAGAATAGTACTCATGGTAAATTATGATTAATGTATTTTTTGTTCCAATTTTATAAATCGTCTTAAGTTTTTTACACAAATACTATCAGTACTATAGTATATCAATTAAAGTTATAAAATGTTAGAACACTCGTATATCACAATAAAATATAAATATTTTATAATGCAATTATAGAATAATTTTAATTTGCACTATTTATTTTACACTGCAGCCCGAAGGTGTCTATAACTTTATTGAAATGGGTAAAAATAATTTTTACAGTTTTAATTTTAAAATGTATACACTACTCACGGTTTGGTCTCTGTGTAGGTGAGTAATTGGGAAGGTAGAATATACAGATTGAAAATGAAAAAACCATCCCAGGATAATGAAGACGGGTGTAGCCACTGTTAAGGTAATTTAATGTATATCTATAAGCAACGATTAACCATTATTGCTAACGAAAAAACGATTCTGAGTGAAATTCAGTTGATAATATTGCTTTGTTAACAATATATCTGTCATATTATAGTAAAATTATTACAACAATATGCGTTTCTATGACAACAATGATTGTTTAAAAAAGATTTAAAATAATAAAAATTTAATAATAACAAAAAATAAATGAAAACGGTTGCCAACGACAAACTTAATTTTAATCTTTTGATCATTTTTAACCTAAAAAAAACAGGTTTTCATCATTATCTGGAATATTAATGAGAATTTCAAAAAATGGCCTCTCTAAAGTACCACTCAAATTTCATTTCAGAAAAGGTGCAATACTTGATAATTGTAGTATGCTTTCTAATAGGAAAAGTGTTCACGTAAAAAAATAAAATAATCATAATTGTAAAACCAATACATTCCTCACTGCTCTCAGAATCGTTAAAATCTAACGGACAAGAAAATGAAAAAAAAAAAAAAAAAATCCAATAAAAATAATTATGAATAATAAGCATTTATTTTGTATAATTGGTTACAATTTGTTTAGTGTGTATTTACAGAGCGCATGAATTAAAGCTCGTATTATCTACATTTTACGAACAACGTAATTTACAGATAAACGTTAAAATCGTGAAAATTTTGGTAATATAGTACGGTCTAGATAAAAAAAAAAAAAAAAAAAGAAAGGTAAGATATTAGGGGTGAGTGCAGCCACTGGTGTAAATAAAAAGTTAACATGTTCTATATTATAAGTCTAATATGTTTTGACAGTTATTAACTTGTCATATTTCAAATAAATTGCAATGAAAAGGAATGAAAAAAGAAAAATGTAATTTTCATTCAAATATGTCCCATCCTCCCCAACCTATAAGTGTATATACTATGCAAATTGCACTGTATATTATACACAGGCGAGTGTACAGCCCGAATTATAATTTTCGTTCCTCAGCCATTTCTTTGAACCGAGATCAAATAACTAATTTTGAATTGAAAATGACCCTCGGGCAAAGTCAACTTCAAAATCTAAGTATTATAATATTATGTCGACTTGCAAAGTTTAAATTAAATTACGGTCCGAACACTCTGTTATTATAATATTATATAATCAAGCTGCGAGTCGAAATAGTAATTTAAAAATATATTTTCTGTGCCGGCTTTAAAAACTCGGTTAAATTAAACCATTATATTATTCTGCAATACATATTCGTATTGTGCTAATTTAAAAAAAATTAAAAGCGAATATTATTTTTATTTTTTTTGTGAAACGTCGACTGTGTCGAATCAAAAGTCGCTTTATTTTTTTCCCCGGGTCCTACTGTACCGTATTTATATTTTATATGTAAACCGAATAACCGTTGAGAAAAAATATTATAATCTGAATTTCCGTGGCCCTTCTTTTTTTTTTTTTTTTTTTTTCACGTGTACATGTATATAAATTAAATTAATTTTGCATTACATAGTTTTAAAAGTAAAAGAAAAAAAAAACCGCTGTTAAACTCACGTTTCATAAAAATAACTACGTCGAACAAGAACAAGCAAAGTTAATATTTATTAAATTTTAATCAAAAAGTTTCATCTTCTATCCCTTTCATTTTTTGCCGTCCGCAATTAATTTCGAAATAACTACAAGTTGAATATTAATAGCTTGTTTTTTCGGTTTCGAATAATAATAATTAACATACGCAAATCTTTTTTTTTTTTTATATATATATATATGGCTGTTTTGTTTTTTCTTTAAATTCGGAGCGTAGCGAGAAATTTATTGGTTTTACAATGTTGTTTAATTATTATTTTATCCGATTTTTTTACCAGAAATCTTGCTCGGATATATAAAGTGTAGACTTTCCCGAAAAGAAATTATATTTAGTTGGTATTTTAGAGTGATCGTTTTTTTTTTTTTTTTTGATTTTCCGAGCGGTGTTCATAAGAATTGGGGAAAAAAACAGGAAAATGTACGTACATGTATACAAGGCACTTCGCTCCAAAATCATTTTTCGTTAGAAATGGTTCATGGTCGCGAAATAAATTAAATTCCCCTCTATATCCTACGTTTCCAAATTTTCACTGACAACAGCGGCCCTGCCGTCGTGCGAAATATGTCCGTCTTTTAACTTACTATTACAGTCCAGATAAAATAAGAGTCGGTGAACGAAAAATAACAACGCGAAAGATATTTATTACATTTTAATAAAGTGATAGTATAATTTTATTACACTCGTTTAGGTATCCATAACCGTATACCTTTTTTTTTTGTAAACATCGTATTATAATATTAACTAAGATCATTGACAAAATAACTAAATTAAAATTAATAATAACCAGATTTTTTTTTTTTACTCTACTCAGCTAACGCGGTCGGGGAGAGTGAAAAAAAATACCTCTAAGAATTACAAATTGCTCGTTACCCAGGCCATATTATACTGCAGTTTCGACTGTATAATAGTTAACGAGAAACGTTGACTGCTCGTACTTTATAAAATATATTATACAGACTGCAGACGTAGCGTTTCATTCTTGGTAGCTATATATAAAAAAAAATAACGAACCCATTGTGTTATTCTGCATCGTTCGTTGTCACAATATATACGTGGAAAATTCGCATTATACAATATAATTAGATTTCACTGGCGAAATAAAAATTGTCGAAGTAAAAAGAAACTGCGCACCGAATTGAAAAGAAAATCGTTTACACTAGTCACCGAAGATTTCGAGTGAATTTGATTTTGGTTCGATCGTTTATATAGAATCGTCGTTACCAGGCGATCCAGTTAAGTGGGTACGCTCGTCATCTCGGATAGTATAAATTTTTTTCGGAATTTGTTTTATAGAACATTTAAGAAACAAAGCAGCTTCACAATTTTATATTTATGTTACTTTTTGTAACCTTTATTTTCGGGGGCGGTAAAACCGCTACCTACTCTTGGTTTTCAAATGGCAACCTATTTTTAAAAGTCCGTAAATGGATGGCGTATTAGTTGGCATAGATTTTAGTGTTGAAAATTTTGATTTCTGTCAATCCGTTGATGAGATATTCCATTTTTAGGTTTGGGTTGGAGGAGAGGTGTGCATTATTGACACGCTGTGTGCCGTACCGCCACACAAATGATACTCCATTGCTCTCCTCCTCCAACCAACTTTCCGAGATAATGAGTGTACCCACTTAAATGGATCACCTAGTATACAGGGTGATTTTTTTTAAGTATGCTCGCCTAATTTTCGAGGTTAAATTATGCATGAATTCAAATTTGGACTTTTGGAATTTTCACGTGTAGTGATGGCAATATTTTCGAATACTGAGATTTTTCACAACATTTAAGTAGTGTCGCGTTGCAGTACCGACTTTTGTTTTTCGAACGAGAACCTAGAATTTTCAGAAAAATCATCTGGATATGGTTGACGATTTGCGATAAAACATGTAGATTATAGATGTACACACATTATACATGTGGTCACGGGAAATGTTGTGAAAAATATCGTCTTTTACTAAACGTGAAATTTCGAAAAATCAGAAATAGATGTTATTAAAAGCTCTTTGTCCATTGTAAAATATTACAATATTACAATAGCACAATAGTACTGATCGTGTTAGCGACGCCGCGCATTTTTGTTTTCCTACGAAGCGTTTTTAGCATAATTACAAAAACGTTATAATTATATTTTTCGCACAAGAAATTACGAATCTATAATATCGTATTACATTGCCGTTTTTTTTTTTTATTACTTGTCCGCGGGCCGTATTTGGCCTGTGGGCGGCCGCCATTTGGTGTCCCCTACTCGCCGCTGTATATCCCCGAGACGAAATTATACGTGATTTTATTACGCTCACGGCGGCTAATATTATACGGTTTCGTAAAACCGAACACGTACGCGATGCATAAAAATGATATTATTACTTCATAAAAACGGTCGTGACAATAATACCTGGGTGTTTGGAAAAGTTTTTGCCATACCGCCAACCATTTTCGACCGATATAAAATATTTTAAAAAAGAAACGTTACTCGCAACTTATAGTTTGGTCGTAAGACCGAACCTGCGTGTTTTGTTTAAAGTTCCGTGTTACATTACGGGGAATAACACAAAATCAATATTATTAAACAATCAGCACAACATATTACGGGCGCACGTTTTGTCTTCGTTTATTATTTACGCATATTGTACACGGCTATAAATCCCGTGATATATAATTGACGCGAGAATAACACACCGTCGGTAAAACGAAATTTCATAAACTCTGTATGCAATAAAATATATGGTACGGTAAATGTCGTAAAATAGGTTAATGTAAAAAACTTTTTACATTACGTATGAAAACCGAGTTTTAGCCGTTAGTTTTTAACATTGCAGGATGTGTTTGTCTACATTATCGAAATGAAAACGGTATAAGAACGTTGTCCGTCTATTTTGTATACGCTGTACGTTGGTTTTCATTCTCGGTGTTTTAATGTTCAAGCGTGTTTCGAACCGCCATGCGAAATATCACAGTTTTATAATCGTCCTATATCGCTTGAAAAACGAAATATCGGAAAACAAACCGACGCACAGACAAGTTCGATGATCCAATATTAAAATGTACGGCGCGAAATCGGTTAAAACGTGTAAACGTAACGGCATTTACCGTAACTGTATTTATAATTTGAGCGTTTTCAGCAAGATAGGAGTCGGCGCACATCGTATTGTTTATGAAAATACACCCTCGCAGTGAAATGTGTTAAAAAATATTACTATTGCTAAATACACATTAAACCGGACGTTATACGAATCGTATTATAATATAAAACGCTTAAAAAAAATTGTGGGCTAGCTATTCCGACTAAGTACTCATTGAATGATCGGTTTTCGAAACTTCGTGTTCCTACTTGTACATTTAATTTTGCTGTCCCTTTATACATGGATATTTTTTATAGTACATCTCCAGCAATAAATTGTTCGATAGCCATCTTATTAATGTATGTTTTTTTTTTTTTTTTTTTATTTCAAACAATTAATTAATTTCCATATAGTAGGACGTGAAGAAGTTAAAAGAACAGAAAACCGACCATTACACCAATTTTCAATAGTAGTAGTGGTTCTTGGGAGATTAAATTACAAATATCAATTGCGAACAAAGGAGGTATTCGTTTTTCTCACCTGTCTAAATTCCAGTACTTTCGAAGTATGCAATTAATGCTGACAATGGTTTTTCGTTTTTTCTGTAAAATCAATTTTCTAAAAGACCTTCAAAGTATTATATCGACTCTTTTTATTGGAACACAGGCAAGATATGCTAATTTTCTAAGCTCCAGAACAAATATAAGGTCACAACAATATTGAGTTTATAAACCCTATTCCTCCATATCGCTTGAATTAAGTAAAATAAAAAACTAACTGCAAATTTTTGTTTTTAAAAATTCTATTTGAATAGAATTAATTACTACTATTTCGAAGTCGATCAAAAATGAAGTTGGTTTTAAATCTGGTTTATACGTATCTTTAAACGGAGTTTATAAGATGTTACAATCAAATTTTCCATGAAATGGTTATTTTTTTCTACAAATTACTTAACGTGTAAATTTTGAATCATGTAATCTAAAATATTACACTGTCCATTTTTTATTCACCCTTATTTTTCGGGGATGAAACAATTACCTTTTCCTGATTTTCAAATAGCAACCCGTAAATCTATTAGTAATAACTAGAAATTTTACATGAGTAATTTTAAGAAAAAATAAATATTTCACGGACAATTTCAATGTAACGTGAAATTTGATAAACTTTGTTTATCTGTTAGACGAATAAAATTATAATTTATCAGTTTTACCAAAGTACCTAGAAAGCAGTATACATATGCAAAAAAAGAGCTAAAATATTTATTGTTTTATTAGGTTAGAATTTTTATTTTGATATAAACAGGCACCGTTTCTTTGAACATATAATATCATGAATAAAATGTTAGCTGCCACCTATGTGAATTTAGTATAATACTCTATTTTTTTATTTTGCCCAGAAGACAGTGTAAGAACTGCATGTCGGAAAACAGTGGCGGTCAAATGGTTTTTGTCGTGGGGTTTTGGAGGAAGGGAAGAAGCTGATTTTTTTTAAACATTTTTTCAACAATTATTATTCATTTTTTTTTAGTAAATATATTTGAGATAATACGTATTATGTATACATATATTATGATACTTATATTATTATAAATATTAAAGGACTAAAGGTCTTAGAGGGGGGTCGGGGATAAGTTACCATCATCTCCCCACCAGTTTGACTGCCCCTGTCGGGAAATAAAACCGTTTTTCTTGTAGTGTCAGTTGCAGAAACTATATTTTACAACTGTAATCTATATTATAATAGTCAAACAGAGAATCGAATAGAATAGACAAAAAATACGAATATGTAAGGTATAATAATTTTTAACATTATTCCAGAATAGCTTTAACTTTTACATCAAACTATACAATTTATATTTTTATGCAAGTGTTATGTTATAATATCTGAGTAGGTCTGTATACCATCATTTCACGTCATTATACAGAGTGTCCCACAAAGATATACCCATTGTAATATCTCCGTAAATAATATTTATTTTTTTTTTATTTTTTTATATTACCCACAGGGATAAAGAATACAAATATTTATCTTTTAATTAATTTTTCATGTTTTCGTGAAAAACGTCAAAAAAACCTTTTTATTTTATTGTATTGTCTAAACATTTTGACACATCAACTTTTTATTTTCATTAAATTCGTGATTTTTAATCATTTTTTAGAGTTTCGAAAATAAATGTGTCAATGTTATCAATGGTAATAATAATTAATTTGCGAATTCAATTTTAGCCTGGTGCATAATTATCGGTAATTTTCTCCAACCTTGTTATAAATTATTAAAAATCACGAATTTAATGAAAATAAAATATTGAAATGTCAAATATGCACAGAAAAATAAACTCTATAAAACGGATGTCTTAAAATTTGCCAAAAATAATAAAAAGTTATTTGTTTAGGTTCTTAATAAAACATTAAAAATGTATTGAAATATAAATATTTGTTGTCTTCATTCCTGTGAGAAATATTAAAAAAAAAAAAAAAAAAAACAATTAAATTATCTTTATCACATTGGGTATATCTTCGTGGGACACTGTGTAACATACTTCCACAGTGCATTGCGTTAACGATTTGAGCAAGGACAAACATAGAAACAAATTTTACTAATGAAAGATTGCAAAAAAATATTTATTACATTTGACCTTTGTATAGCTCTGGAAATCGGTTTATTATTTAAAATCATAATACAAATTAAATAGTAATTTATACTTTTGAGGGAGTTTGAATTCCCCTCCCCATACGTTTGCCTCTGTATTTGAGTAAACATAGTAAATTATATCATTTTTTTTTTTTTTCGTCGTAAACTTGTCTACGCGCGTGGGTACATCGGATATATAAATTACATGTATTTTGTTTGTATAATGAACCTACTCAAGCTGCATTTCGCAAAAACTGCACGACTCCGCCGAATAAAGGCAAACATATTATTATTATTCTTTTTTATTAGCGACGACTTTTTTCCGATAAAGGCGATAACTCGATATTTTCCGGTGAGCTGTGGTGTCCCAGGAATTATTGACTCTCGTGACATACAGAGTGATTCAGGGTAATCTACATTTTCTTCGTTAAATTTTGAATATATTCAAATTCTGATTTTTGGAATTTTTAAGTGCAGTTAAAGCTGATTTTTTTTGGAATACTTGGATTTTTCACAACATTTGAAGAGTATCCTGCGGTGATACCAACATTGGTCTTTCAAATGAGAACCTATATTACAAATTCCATAAATTTATGGAGTATTAATTTAGATACATGTTGATGTTCAAGAGAGGAATTACCGTTTTTCGAGAGCCGCGCATTTTTAAAAGGTCAACATGAATATGGCTATACTATCACGAAATCCACCTTAACATCATATTGTTTTAATCACCAACAGCGGTTCGCATATTATTGTGTATGAATATAATATGGTAACCGATGATTTCAACTAAATATAAGTTTATGTATGGTTATATACTTGGCGGATAATGCAACCGTCAGAAACAGTCTGCTAAACATCTACCAAACACGAATGTTACCTACAAACTTTAGTAAGTAGCTGTATAACATACACATTATTATTATTATGTGCGCAGGTACCTGTAATAATATTACGTATAGCGCGAGAACTATTATACGCGAAGTTCCTCCGCCGGCAACATAACTATTCATTCGCGGGGTGTTTTTTGATTTAATAAATTATTACTCTTTGTATTCATGTTTGTAACAACAGTAGCAACAGCTGCAGTCGACGTTATGTTCAGAATTGGTTTTGTGAAACTTTAACTGCCTACTTACCCGAATCCTTACATTATTATGACGGTAATAAACTGACGTTAACTCTCCGTGACTTTCTAACATTGTGAGCATAACATTTTGTAAACAAAAAACCTAAGACTTGCTGCAGTAAATGGTTTATTTGTTCGTATTTATTAAAACCAGTACTCGAATTGCGGGGGTATACACAAGGGTACAAGGCTACTGAACTAATTTTTTTTTTTTTTTGTGCATCCTAATCATTTTATCATACTGCAATGGGAAAGGGGGACGGTAAATATATAACATTGATTAAACATTTTTTCCAAGTTATTTTAAATTTATCATGGTTTCATAAAAAAAAATGTTTTGATTTTGTGTATATATCTATTTTCCATATCCATTTTAATTGTTTTTTTTTTTTTTTTATAGCAATTTAATACTGTGTTAATCAAGATTTTTATAATTAGCGTCCGCGTTCGCGATAAACGGTCACGGTCATAACGTTTATAACGATTACTGGTGTTTTTATGAAATTTTGACTGGTGACCTCTTTCTTTTTTGGCTTATCGGCCCATAACCACATATCCAAACTAAATGAACTATTATTTTTGTCAAAACGATATTTTTTTGTGGCTTAACAGAGCTACTCTACTTTGATTTTCTCAATTCGAGCACTGATTTGGACCAATCCAATGCGACGGTGCGATGCGTAAATGTCTAATAAATTTTTTTTTTTTTCACTCGTCTGATACTCCTTATTGAAAATCAATTTTTACAGGGCCCATTTAAACTGATAATAGACATCAATAGCACAGTGAAATATTGCAGACATACAGGGAGGTGGGAAAAGAAAAACATCTGAATCGAATAAATGTATATAATGCATTTAATATTTCCCGTGATCCTACAGTCGGCCGTAATCAAAAAAAAAAAAATTGATATTATAATGGCTGTGGTTATCTCATGTAGATAAAATATTATGTGGTGACGTAAAGCGATAAATTATTATTTGAGGTCAAATTACGAATTACCACAAAAAAATAAACGCAGTCAAATGTATATGTAAATATGTGAATACCTATTATCTTTGAAATGCAAAATTTATGAGAAACAATTAAAACATTTACAAATTATAAAAAAATGATGTGGAAAATACAAAAAGTTTCCCGTCGTTGCCGTTGTCTGCGCCGGTCGTTCGTTATTATATTCTTCATTAGATCATTAGTTTACATCCGCGGTTGAAACGCACCCTGGCCGACAGCGCGTGCCACAGCGTGACCAGCAGCTACGCCCCGGTCAATGGCGGTGTAATAAAATCAAAAATAAAACATCTAAAGAAGGTAAACCCGGTGTAGAGGAAGGGAGTTAGGTTGTGGGGTGTGTTATGATATTATGTATTACAATATAATAATATTTGTACGTAAGATGAATAACGCGCAGCGGTCTATCAATCGATAGGACGGTCGGCGGCAGCAGCGCGTTATCGACCGAATGTGACCCTGAATAGACTCGCGACGTAATATTATGTTGTAAAATTCTCAGAGTACGTATAAAAAAATGGTTCTTTGTGTTCGTTTGGGTCTTATGGATTTTATTGTGCGATATACAGGGTGACAAATCTATCGTAAGACACTCGTCATCTCGGAAAGTGTTGAATTTTTCCGAAATTTGTTTAATGGAAACTTCGTGGAACAAGCTGCTCTACAATTTTACGTTTACGTTATTTTTCGCCGTCCTTATTTTCGGAGGTAAAACCGCTACCTACTTAGGATTTTCGACCGGTAACCTATAATATTAGAAATTACGTAAATTGGCGAGGTATTAGTTAAAATGAATTGCGGTGTTGAAATCCAATCCGTCAATCCGTTGACGGAATAATATTTCGTTTTTAACTTTCGATTGAGAGCGTGTGACGAATAGTGGTGCATCATGTGTGTGACGGCACGGCGCGCGGGGTTTTAATAATAGCGAGGTTAGAAGAGTATACGTACGTACGCTGCTGGAAAACAGAGTTTTAAGTTCGTAATAATGAAACACACCGGGTTGTTTTTACCGAAAATAGACGGCGGATGCCTTTTAAAACGAGAGACTGAACGCAGCGGATTCAATGTACTCTGAGAAAAGATTTTAAATCGGCTTTATTGTCCTGTATACACAGAAAATATAATAATATTCGATTACTTTTGTCGACATGATATGCGTGTGAAACACGGCAATAAGGCCGAAACACGCGGGTCCATATTGGTGCGCACGTTTTAATAATCTACAGCACTTCAACCTGAATTACCTATTATTATCAAAACCATAACTAGAATTGGAATTTTTATTTTGTATTTACATATTCTATAGTTTGTTAAATTTCTCGAACGCAATATTCTGTTTGACAGTAATATTCGAATAAATCTGTACTCGAACAATATTGTAAACTACAGTGACCGTGCCAAATTTAATCTCTCCCCTCATAATTTTTTTTTTTTTGGCCGTTTGAAAGTAAAATTTTTTAAAAACTATTTTTAAAAAACTTTAATTATTGTAATAAGTTCGAATAATCTCTACGTTTCGGGAGGTATACGTTAAAGTAGGTAGGTCCACGCCACGGTTAAAAATAGTTTTAGAGAGCTGCGATTTTCACAGAATGTTTGTATTAATCTTTTTCAAAATATTCTGGTAATTTTTTGTATATTGTATATTAATTTGACATAACTAAAATTGGTCAGTAAAATTGTTGACTATACAAAAATGCTTGGAAACTTAAAACTAAATTCATTATAAGTTGTACTTAAAATAGTGTGTCGCAAATGGTAAACATTTTTAATTACATAAAATTTACCGAACTTCGTTCATAATCAATTTCGTTAGCAATGATTTATCATCGTGTACTGAATCACTAATATAAATTAAATAACTTTATGCATCCTACTTTCCCGACTTCCTGCCTACATCATTGGCACACCCGTCCCCAGTGTCGGCTCATTAAATTTAGCTGTGATTGTGTAAAATCTCACTTTGAAGTAAACTTATCTAGTAATTCATAAGTATTCATTCCACACAATTATTGTAAAGTCAAAACTAACATCATAATCTGAACAATTCATTTTTTTTTTAAAATATAACTAGAACAGAATTTTTTTCTTCTTGTTTAAAACTTATACTAAGACATCCGTTTGGTAAAAATTATTACTTTTTTTTTTTAAATTTATGGACCATCATCAATCAACACTGTTAGTTCAGGTATACTTAGAAAATTATCAACCCATTTCACGATTCGAGAAAATGCAATAAGATTTTTAAAAAAACGGGTATATTTCGCACGACGTGTTCTTGGTGAAAACTCGGGAAGGTAGAGGAGAGATTTAATGTTTATCTGTTCGCAGCAATCAACCATTGCTAACAAAAAACGATTCTGAGGGCAGTTTGGTCAATATAATGTTGCTTTGTTAACAATATATATTATGGTATATTATGGTAAAATAATTACATTATGCATTATATATTTTCTTTAGTAATATTTGTTTAATATTGTATCCAATTTTCCCGGTTTTCCTACGTTTTTTCTCGGTATTTCCTATTTATTATGAAAACAGTTGGGAAAATCAAAAATGACCTTTTTCAGGTACCACTTCAGTCAGCTCTGATCAGAATCTAAAAATGACTTGGTCTAAAGTACCAACTAAATTAAATTGCCTTTCGGAAAAGGAGCTCCGCTTGATACTATCGGAAGATTTCTGGTAGAAAAGTTATTTACTGTGTATATATAGAAAAATAAAAAAAAAATAAAAAAAGACCAATCATTGTGAAACCATGACGTTGTTCGCTTCGCACAGAATCGAAAATTATTACCATAGTACTCGAAGAAATCGTTTAATACAAAACGTCGAAAGGAACGAATCAATTTTCGTTATTAAACGCGTGTTTGTCGAGCAAATAGTATAACAAGAATGACCCCGATTACGCGGACGTAAGGTTTTACCTGTTTTAATATTCCCTCGTCTGATAGGAATTTAATATTCCGTACATAATTGAATAAGTTACTTTTTGCGCCGTGTATTTACTTATATTTTTTATTTTTATTTCCACCGACATCAAACGGATGGTATAGGTGTGTACCTGCGCAACTACTCAGTTCACCGTGTTTGTTGAGTTGCCGCCTGCCGGCGCTGAATGAATGGTATCCCCGAGTAGAATTTACGATAAAAGTTTACACAGCAAAGCGGGTATACAATAATATAATAATATTATATTATACCGTCGCGAAACAAATTTATTAAAACTTTTCTCGTGGAAGGTTCGCGTTCTCAAAGGTTAAATACAAGCCGCCGCCGAGAGTAAACACGCAATAACTGTAGGCGGATAGGAATAATATAACCTTTCAGATTTTATGTACCCGTGGGTACCTGGTCTCGCCGTAAGAATATTATACGCGGGTAAATGTAAAAACATAAAAACTCCCTGCGTACGGGATAATGAAAGAACTAAAATGGGTATTCGAAATATAATCACCAGACGTGGAATTTTGTTCCGCGAATATCGATTTGGTTCAATAAAACGTGTAAAAAAAAAAAAAAAAAAATTTATTTTTCAAAATTATTATTCGCAATGTATTATATTCCATTTTGCCTTCAGTACAGCTCTTCGTTTTGCACATAATATGTGCGCACATTATAAGTCATTTATTTGAACACGCGTGTTTTAGACATGAGTTTATTAAAATATTGTCCGTGGGCGTAACTAAATTTCATTTTCTGGCGAAACAGTTGAACACTCGACAGTGAACTCGACATAAACCCGAACAAATATAAAACATCAACGCAACGATCGTTTTACTCGGTTGTTAATAACGATATAATATAGTTGTATTTATTTATTTCCAAGTCGATTTTTCGTAGTCTGTGAAAATGTGATTTGATTTTGCCGGTACACAAAAATCGTAGAAAATAATTGAATATTTCTAAATACATTTCAAACGTTTGTTTTAAAAAACTGGCTGACCAAATAGCTTTGTTAAATTGGTCGAGTCGGTTGGTTCTTCGGTAAATTCTACGTGCACTTGAAATATCGTGTTCATTGCTACATAATTTTAGGGCAAATATCAAAAATAATTGGAGGTAAATTATAATAACAAAACAAATTTAAAAAGCCGACATATTTCGTACCATGGGACAGGCACTCTTGTAAGTTGGGAACGTAAGATGTTCGTAGAGGGTAGGTAATTATTTAGTTTATTTATAATACGTATGCAATGATAAATTTTGTGCTAACGAAAAACGGACCTGAATGAGCAAGTTCGGTTTAACATATTTTGATAAATTTATATTAAACAATTGCGTATTATTTTGTAATTTAATTTCAAATCTTTTTTTTTTTTTAATGAATTTCAACATAAAAATTATCGTCGGCATAATAAGAGAACATATTCGAACATTATCACATAACAACGCTGGTATAGTCGTTAAATATTACCCCCAGATAATTTTACCGAGGGAGGTAATATTTTACGGGAGGTCAGATTGTTCTAGGATCATTTTACCGGAGGTAGGATTATCCTATAGGAACATTTTTCCGGAGGTAAGATTTTCCTAGGCATATTTTCTGGGAAAATTTCACCTCCCGGTAAGAATTGCCCAATAATATTATACCGTGAGTGGCATAGGTGTAACTAGGAGGAGGTACTTGTGGATGCCAAAGCACTCCCAAGCACTAGTTCAGTACCCCCAGGTGATAATAATAATTCAGAACCTCCAAGACTTCAGTCAGAATTTTAATATAAAATTTGGACGAAAATCGTTTTTGTAAAAATTATGTGGAACAAATCTTGTTTCTGGTCCATACAAATTGTTTCAATATATAAATTTATTTTACTATAATATGATATAAACTGTTGAAAAAGCAATACTATCAACCGAGCTCTACCCAGAATCGTTTTTCGTTAGCAATGATTAATCTTTGCTTACAGGTATACATTGAATTTCCCTATATGTCCTACCTTCCCAACTTCTCATCTACAATAACGGTCCATCCATTATGCGAAGTATGTCCTCCTTATTTTCATTTATATTGTATTGTAACATAACGCAATGTAATTTGCATCACGTCTGTATAACGTTAAAAAACAACCGATCGTTTAAAAAAAAAATTAATTTATGCAGTGTTTTAAGCTTAATAGTTTTAGGAATATTTTACCACGGGAAAAAATTATCCTATTTATGTACATATGTACCTCCCTCGTGGTATAATATCCCTAGGCAAATCTTACCGGGGCACAGTGGGCCATAGTCCGTAATAAAATCAAAACGGGACAGAAATGAATAATTCGATGTTAAAAAAAAAAAAAAAAATAGATAATCTGTTGTTACACTTTGATGGTAGTGAGATAAACCTGAGTAGTCCATTATATGTTATCGTAAAATTAACGATTAACATAGCGGATAACAAGCTATAAATATACGTATTATTACATTTTTGTTCTCTCGTATCATTTGTGCTCGTATATTACTCGTTTATCTCTCAATATACATTCAGACATTAGACTTCGAAATTACATCATTGAATACATCGATTAGTAAACATAGCAATAATATTTTATTTTTTCTAGACGTTTTTTTTTTGAAGTATTCCATTTTATTGTTAATGCTAGTAATCGTTATTGTAGTTTTTTCTTATGTTATTGATCTATTCAAAATGACTAGTGCACACTGGGGTTTCAAATTAAAATTAAATATTTAATAACATAAGTGGGTTGTATAAAAAAAAAAAAAAAAAAAAAAAAATAAAGATCTTCCGCCTATAGCTGCTTATTGGGAAGTTATCAAAATATTAAATGAATCATAATTCTCTTATTATACCTCACTACGTGAAATGTATCAGTCTAAATTTTTGTTTCATATTATATTAAATCATGGGATAAAAAATACTTTATACGGGAAAATACTTTTAAGAGGATTGCAATTATGGCGAGTTCATACACCAAACGATGGTAAATCTGTCAATCTGGGAAAAGCTGTTACCGTCGGCGAAATGTCACCCCTGTGGTAAAATTTAAACCATGACCGTATGCTAGCATTGGCCATCTGAACGTCACACGGCATCGTCCCAATAATAATAAAACATTAACTTCAAGAATAATAGGTTTTTTATCGGCGTTGTTACTTTATACCACGATTACTGTTATACTTATTACGTCCGGTGATAATATTTAAGGCAAGACAGTTAATCTCCGACAGTCTTAAAAATGCCGTTTGGTGTTATAACATTATGCGTGTTATGGTTATATTTGTGTGCAGTCCGAGTGAAATTCGTCTGCAGCACTAGCGAAATTTTACCCACCCAACCGCCAACCCGGGACGCGAAATACGAGGAGGTAAAATTCGCCCGTGACCCCGGCGTTCCGGCCGGTCCCCGCGCCCGGCACGCCGCAATCGACGTAACACCGTTGGGAAAACGCTTTCAATCGATGCGAATAAAAAGACTTTTGGTCGCCGACTGCCCGGCGTACGCCGGGCAAGCCGTCGTGTAGCGTACGACGAACCGTCGTCGGTTTTCGGCAAAAACGCAGGGACCGTGGTGGGATGGGGTGGGATGGGGCGGGGGTTTAGAAAGAATCACCGCATTCCGCGCGCGGTTAAATGTTCAGACAAATGTTCGAAACCGTTCGTCCGCGTCGAATCATCGTCCGCCCGCGGTACCACGTCGAAATCGGATCAATCCCCCGGGGAACGGCGGCGCGGCGGCTCCCGGATCGCGGGACCGCCGCGACCCGCCGAACGAAACCGCGCCGCCACCGTCGTCCCCGACCCGGGAGCCGCCGCGTTGCGACTGTTATTTGTATTATTATTATTATTACTATTATTATTATTGTGTTGTCGCGGGTCTCGCGAACAATACGCCGGAGCTCGCGGCGCGGACTTTGTGCAAAACGCGTCCGTTTATAACGATCGAATAGCCGACGGTAATTATCGCGGCGCGGAAGGCGCGAGACGGCGGGCATCGCGGTCGCTGTGTTGCGGCGCGCACTCGAACAAAACCATAAACGACGCGCGCGTTTACAAGCGGACGTCTCGGTGTTGCGCCGCCCGAAACGCTTACGCGCCGCGACTTCTGAACAAACGGTTTAAACGTTCCCGATATTTATGTAGAACAACACGCGCGCCCGCCGTCGAACAACTGCGCATACAGGCGGTTCTTCGGCGCGGGGCCAATGTCACTGCGATACGTTGAGCTCTGAGTACCGCGGTTACCCGACGTTCGTCCAAAAGGCCGACGACGAGTCACATTTCGTCGAATTTCCCATCATCAACACGCGTTTCACGACGCGGACCGATACTGGAGTTCGTCTATGTATCTCTTCTGTACACACACACCTTGTGCGTTTGCGGTCCGTACGAATGTCTGTAGGAAATCATTAGATTTTTGTTTTTTTTTTTTTGGGTCTCCTAAAAATTTATACGGCTTAACCTGCGCCGTTTTTCACGAATGCAGTTCATACTGTACGTATATACGTTACGGCTAACGTTAAAAATATCCTTGATTCGCCAGTTTTTCAAGTATCGGTTATGAGTGGTGGGGTAGAGAAGAGACGGCTGCAATGTTTTTTTAGATAATTAGTACCGCGTTTCTGATGACACCAGTGAAAATGTTCGTCACGATTTGTTCGGAATACTCTCCCGATAGTGTCTCATACTTTGTGATTGTGTTGCTATACCTAAGAAAAGGCAAAACCTGTCCTTAAATTTTTTTTTTTTTTTTGAAGCCGCAATTTTATTAGACACTTCAATCATTTTACTGTAATCTGAACAATACTGAATATACCTATTGTACAATGTTTGTCATACATTATTACGCCTTTGACCATTCGTCAACCACCCAGGGTCACACTATCTCCTACCACTAATTTTTGACGGGACACGGTCCTATGGTCAGTATTATTTAGTAATGTGTAGATCTTTAAATCAGGATGCAATAATCGTTCGCCATAACTAATATTTGCGTCTTCTCCTTATATTTGTAATTTAGGAGGATAACATAGTGATGATAGTGATGATAAAATCAATTTCAATGGAAATTATAGTTGAACTTAGTACGAAACCCGTTTAGATTGCCAGCTAAAAAAGTTCCAGATAAATTTCAGGATAAATTTGTGCGGCTTAAGGCCGATTCAAGAGCAGGGGATTTATTTAATGAAAAATATTTCACGAAATTTTGACCTTTGATAACCACCTCTTATCCAAAAGTAACAGAAAAAGCTCTCCGTACATTAATTCCATCAGTATCCAGGAATCGTTGTGAATCAGACTTTTCTTCACTTTTACAAATTAAAAGTAAACAAAAAAATCGATTGAATGTGTAAAACGAGATTCTTTTTGCGTTTTAAACAATTTCCCCAAGGATTGATGACTTGATGAAGAATAGAAAATCGGATATTTACATTAAACTAAGAGTTTTTTTAGTACCTCATAATGATATTGTTATAATGTTAACTATATTGAATACCAAGTTTAAATTTTAAATATATTCTTGAATCAGTGACGCCAAACCTAACACCCAATTGGAGCAGTCGCCCCCTCCCTTTTTTTCGGTGGGTAATAGTCGGTCGGTCATAACGAAGGGGAGACTATTAAAATTCACAGGGCATACGTTTATGATAAACATTTGATTTTAATCTTGTTGATTGACATACAAACAATTAAATACATTTAGGTACTGTGATAAAGCTATTTTTAAAGTACGTATGTATTGTTTGCATACAAAATACATATATCAATTTATAGTGATACAAATTATTTTTTATATTGCAATTAGTAATTTCGTTTAAAACACGAATCAGTCACGGATTTTAAACGTTTTTGAAGAACAGAGGGAGCATTTGTTCTCTCCCCTCTCCTCCCTTGGATCTTCCGTGGATGGTGAGTACACACGCTGATTTCCCCTCCCGTCAAATCGATTTAAGGTCGGCGCCACTGACTTAAATCATATTACTCTTTTGATAATAACAAAAGAGAGTTGAGCAACTTTTTTTTTTAATTGTTGAGAGGGGGTGGGATGAGATTTTTAAGAAATTCCTGGATTAAAATCACTGGGAACACCGCTCTATACCGCAGACTCTATTATATTTTATATAAAATAATATAACATATACCCTATTACCGTCCCCGGTAACAAATTGATTTCTTTTTTTTTGGGTTTACGTAATATTGCATTGTTATGTTCATGTTTTCGGTGATGCTATGAAATCAATTCTGTTATGGTAATAGAAAAATGCGAAGCGATTTCTTCTCAAACAAATACTCGACGGAAGGTGTCCCTTGAGATTTTACTGATAGCGCGCAGGAAATTGAAACATTATTCTCTCCCCCCCTCCCCCGCTTCCATACTCCACTGACTATAGTGATCGAACCATATTCCGCCATTTTGTTGTTTAAAAAACATAATAATATGATAATAATATTTACTACGGCTAACTAATTAACTCTGTATTCTGTCTTAATAGCGGGGAAAATCGATTAGTATTGGGAATTCGATTTTTTTTTTTTTTTTTTTTTTAATGTATTTGTATACCTAGTACTTACAATGAAATTTGTTTTTTCTGCCGTTCCGTTTTCTTTGAACAGAAATCAACAACACACTTCCCGGGTATTACCTACACGCGAACCCGTTATATCATGGAAATGTAATTGCATTTTATTTTACACCGGAAGCGCGATCAAAGCCCTAGTGGGACGACCCTCACGTAATAACATTGTGTTTATAAACATCATTATACCGTTGTATAGTATATTATTGTTCACGGTAATTTGCAGGGCTGCGTTATTATTTTCGATGTTCTCTATGTTTTTCGGTTTACGTTGAGTATTATATTATAACACGTACAAACAGTGGCGTATTTAGGTTTTCTCCGTCTACGTGCACTTTCCAATTCGCCGCTTTTTCCACCCCTATCCTACATAAAATTATTAACACACAACTTGGTGCACTGTCTTTAATAAAAAAAAAAAAAAGTTACACTATTAATGAATATTAAATGGTATCAAAATATCTACTCTTGCGATTTAAAAAATAAATTATTTATAATTGTTTTTCTACATTTTTCTTCAATGCACCAATTTAATAATCACAATTTAATGTGGAAGGCGAACCCGCGCTTCGACACCTATTCAATGTTGTCAAACTATTGGATTTTTCAGCACTCATAGCAGATCTGAAATAATTTTTTATTCGTTTGAAGCAAGAAAATGAACGTTCGGTAGTACAGTTAGAAATCGTCTAAACATATTACAATACAAACTATAGAACAATATTTGTCTATGGTTTTTCTTATTTTTCCGCATATATTACTCGGCTATGATAAAAATTACAAATAAATAATCGTCAATTAGTTCAATAAACTGTGTGTTGACGATTAAGTTCGTAGTACCCCATTTTGTTATTATAGTTGTGATTGTATCTGCGCAAACGTAAATAGTATTATTAAATGAACGGCATAGCTAATTTTAATGAAACGAATGCCAGTGATATTTATCCGTTATAAATTCAAACAAATTCCAAATCGAGATAAGCAAAATGCTATTTTGAATAGGAGTATGTACTCCTGCAGTGCCTAATTATAATTGTATATTTGATATAAAACTATGTTATATTAATAAACATTTAACGATCACCGAAAAAACTATTCAAGCGTTAATAGTACAATTTGGATTCCGGGTAAGAATTATGATTTTCCTACGCATGGTCGTAAACATTTAAAATGTCAAGTCTCGTGGTTTAATAGATGGAGCTGGATTGCTTACAGCAGTTTAGGCCGATGGCATTTATGGTAAACATTGTACAGTGTTCTGCGTCGAACGAGGAGGGAAAGGAGGCCAATCGTTTGGGCAACTTTGCAATCAACCTTTGAGTGATTATGCTTTGTCAACCATGTGCATTTTCACGGCGACAATGATCGTTTAAAAAAAAAAAATTAAAAGTTAAAATAATAAAAACTTAATATTTACAAAAATACGGATATACTTTGCACGACGAGTGGCGCCCACTGTTGTAGGTGAGAAGTTGGAAAGGTAGAGAGGAGAAATTTTATGTATATCCGTTCGTCATTACTATCAAGAAACGATTCTGAGCGGAGTTTGATTAATAGTGTTGCTTCGTCAAGAATATGATACCTGTGTCATATAGTAAAATAACATTTGTGATAATTTTTTTGACCACAAAGTACGACTTTTAATGAACCTTCTGTTAAAATTTCTAGCATTTCAGGTTGGTCTAATAATTGTATCCACGGAGAACCTACCCTAACCTAAAGTTACAGAATTGACTGGTTTGAATGAAAATTTGACAGCGTCAATAAAAAAAAAAATAATGCCATTGTAATGTATTGACGTCGTAAACTTTCCCTAGTTTCGCGCAATGTGGTAGACGTTGATGAAATTCCAAATTTTTTTTCGTGACAAAATAAAATAATATGAAAACGTAATTATAATTTATTTATATTTGTACCTCTTTCTGGTAAATAACTTTTTGTTAAGGTAAGGCGTCGGTTTTGGAAAGCTACATTTTTTTTTTTTTTTTTTTTTTTTTTCGTTAACACCATTATATATTACACGGTGTTCACATTTCCGCCGTAATATATTACAATATTACAATAATAAAAACGTATAAAACGCCGTTAATTTCCGAACGCGTTATTTAAACATGATTAATATAGATGGCGCGAAACGAAAACGTTATAATATTATTACGGGCGCCATAAATTATAATTTAATACCTACGTTCAAAACACTAAAATCGATTATTTTTATTTGTTCGTACAACGGCGCGATATTAAAAACAACGCGCGTACCGTATTATTTACAATGTATTCGGCACGGTTAATCCAAAATTATAATTATGCAATACGATACACGAGCGTTCGCTATTTACGTTGTAGATATATGCAGGCAAATTATTGTAACCGTTTGTATAAAATTGTGTCGAATACGATATTACCGTACGCTTACACTAAGTAAAATAACCGCGTACAATTAACGCGTTTCAAAACTAAACTATCCCGGTGAGTAATAATAATAATAATAATAATAATAATGATAATAATAATAATAATAATAATAATAATAATAATAATAATAATAATAATAATAGTCGTTGTGTGCATACAGACGGACAACGCCGCCGCAGTGACGCGCGCCGGAGAGTAGGGGCGATAATATCGCCGCGTCCGTTTGACACGGCGGGTGGGCAACGTTATCGTTTTGGTCCGTTTAAGGGGAATCCCGTACGCCCGCGGCCAGTCGGACGGCGGCAGCTGAGAAGTCTGTGGTTCCAAAAGGTACGCTCATAGGAGAGCCGAACGGGACTCGATAGCGGACGAGAACGCGCGAATCCACCGAGGGTTGCGGGAG
>CABPRJ010002374.1:1478298-1539804 GCA_902439185.1 Cinara cedri
GTGCGGGATGGGGGTGCGGGAGGGGTTGGGTGGGGGGGAGAGGTGCGTTGGACAGACAAATACGGAAAAGGCTTAGTACGCATAGAGGCGACGCGGGCCCTTGACGGGCCGCCGTTGGGCCGCGGAGAAAAAGTCCGCGAACTTTTCCCGCGTAGTTTGCGGCGCACATCGATGCGCGCGCGTTTCCGGATTAAGCGGACGGCGGATTATCCCCGGGCACGTCACTGGACCGAGCAATCAACGCGAACAAAAATAATTCGACACAATAATATCGTTTCATACACGATAATCCGTGTATGACTTTTTTTCCCCCCGTCTAGAATAGTGTATTTATATATATATATATGTGTGTGTGTAGATTAAAATACGCCGTACGATAATACGATATTAAAACGCGTGCCTATTGGATGACGACGCGCGAATGAAATAGCGAAAGGAACATGAAAAGGGGTTTTTTTTTTTAATATGGCAGCGGCATTATGTACTCGACGGTGTTGTCCGGTTCGTCGGGCTGCAGGTAATTGTCGACGTCCAAAAGTTCTTCCGACGGGATTTTTCGCAGGCTCAGATGGTCGACGATGGCCGGCAACGCCGGCGGCCGGGGCAGCGGGCTGTCCAGTTCGGGTTGTCTGGTGACGTTTTTCAAACGTTCGTGTATGTCGACGAACCGCAATCGTTCTTTCGGGTCGCTTTTCCAACACCCGTTCATCAGCACGCAAATGACCGGCGGACAGTTCAACGGTATGTCTAATAAAATCCCGTCGTGTATTATTTTCAGCACCTGCAAATTCGCACGGAACCGTTAAATCGATAGTCCGCGTCGTACCCATCCAACATGTACGTGGATGGGGGAAAAAAAAAAAACAAAAACAGTTTTGTTCGTAAATTACCGCGGGTGAGGGGAGGGAGATGAAAAAATCGACGCTTTAGGAAAATTACCGGAACAAATGTTTTCAACGTGAAAATAAAAATGATAAAGAACAATCGTTATAATTTACATAATTTTGTTTGCGACTATGAAGATATAATGAAATATATATTATTATAAATATTTAAGACAAATAAGGTACCTGACGGGGGAATATATCCTCTTCGTCACACCCCTCCCTGATTTATTGCCCCCGACGCGGTTATAAAACGATAATTATCGTTTTTGTTACAGTGAATAAACTTTCTTTTTTTTTTAATATAATACGTAGATAAACTACGAAAAAACGTAATTAGGGAGGCTTGAAGCCATATCCAGTATCCATGTATCGAACCGCAAACGAATTTGCGTGTCGGGTCGTTTATAATGTTTGAATGTTAACGAAATTCCGCGAGAAACATTTGAACGATTAATTAGTTCTATATCAGAAACATAATAAGTGTGTAACGACATTTAATAAAACGTTTGTTCCTTGATCCTTGGATCGTGTACAATATGTTTGTATTTAAAAAAAAAAAAGTTTTTTTATAAACTTAATTACTAGTATTGTCATGTTACAAACACAAATGACAAAACAAAAACGTGTTACGGATGTTATCGGTGTTATTAAAAATACACGAACCGCCCAAGCACAATAGTATTTCGAGCCGATTCCGATCGATAGGATAATATTTACCTCGTCGTTCGAATACCCGTAGTACGGTTGTTTTCCCAGCGAATAAATTTCCCACAATACGACTCCGAATGACCATACGTCCGATTCCAGTGTAAATTTCCCGTACACTACGCTTTCCGGCGACATCCATCTAACGGGAAGCAAACGGGAACCGCCGACCTGTAAACAAATCACGTCAATGTAAAAAATAACGTACGGCGCACAAAAACACGATTACGAAATCAAATATAAATTATTTAAATCAAGTGTTCGTATATACTTTGTAATAATCGCACGTGTAAATGTCTCTGCTCATCCCGAAATCTGCTATTTTCACAGTCAAGTTGTGGCTCACCAAACAATTTCTGCACGCCAAGTCTCTGTGCACGAACCGTTGACTGGCCAAATACTTCATGCCCGCCGATATTTGTAGCGATATGATCAACAACGCGTCCTAATAAAAAAAAAAAAAAAAAAAAAAAACCACGGGGATAATTTAATAGTAATAAAAAGCAACGATAAACCAATGCTTACGAAAAACGATTCTGAGTGGAATTCAGTTGATAGTGATGCTTTTTCAACAATATATATTTTATATTATGGTAAAATAATTAAATAGGAATTATATATTAACTTTAATGACATTTGTTAAATGTACCGATTTTTCCTACGTTTTTCCTCGGTTTTCCCATGTTTTTTCACGGTTTTTCATATTTGTGGAGAAAACTCTCGGGAAAATCGATAAATGATTTCCCTAAAGGACCTCTCCAGTCCAATTTTCTTTTAAAAAAGGTGCTATACTTAAAAATCAGAGCAAGATTTCTGGTAGAAAATTTGCGCACAGATTAAATTAAAAAAAATAAACATCTTTGTAAAACCATAAGCTTCTTTGCTCCACTCAGAATCTAAAATGGATTTTTTACATTGGTATTTTATTCGTGCAAATTTTAAAAGTACAATAGATATTGAATATTAAATGACTTGTAATAATACCTGGTAATGATATTCGCTTACTCTGTTCAAAGAAGGTAAGCTCGGAGAACCGATTGTAAACTGGTCGCTGCTGTTTCTGAGCACAGACGTCAGATCCCCGAATTCCATGAATTCGAATATCATCCACGGGGAACATTTGTTTTCTATTTTCCAGCAGGAAAAAAAAATATATGCAAAAATCAAAATATTAATCACGAGTGCGGGATTATTGAACCGGGAATAAATCATAAAAATCATAATATTATTTGATTACTCGGTCAAATTATACTATTATACAGGGCAATCGACATAACGCAAGACACTAATTGTCTCGGAAAGTATTATTGTTTTTTTTTTTTTTTTATAAAAATTTTGAGTAATAAACAACTCTAAAATGTTTCCTTTATATTTTGTCACCTTTAATTTTGGAGTTGAAACCACTACCCCCTTTTGAATTTTAATTAGCTACCTATATTAAAAACTACGTAAATAGATTAAATATTAGTTTAAATTAATTTTGGTATTGATATTTTTAATTTCCGTCAACCCATTGTCGTGATGTAGTCATGTTTTATATTGTTTGTGGTATCAAAAAAATTAAACCAACGTTACAAAACAGTGCAAGTTTTCTTAGTTTTTTTTTTTTTTTTTTTATGGTGACAATTTGAATAATTAATATTTATAAGCTCGGGTAATTTTTGCCCGCGTAAAATAGTTTTTACTGTCAAATTGCTGGTGGTAACGTAATGAAGAGCTATTTCCACTGCCTGATGGTTACCCATTTCAAGAGAAAGAGTACGGCCGTTTTCACAGATGGTCATGACGTTTTAGACCGTAAAGCCAACAAAACTTTGTAAAGTATTGTGTTTGACGGATTTCATTAACTTTGATAAAAAAGGATTATGATTATTTTGAATGGGTTCTTTACAATAAGAAATATTTTTGTAATTTGAATTGGCTTTATCATACTCGTAGGTAATTTAAGCGAACAAATTTTTATCACATTTTCGAAGATTATTCTACAAGAATAATTTAGACTAATTTAATTAATTAAGACTATTTTACAAGTTCCAGTCAAATAATTACGGTTTTATATTTTCAATCTGTTCTATAGTTAAGAACCTAAAAACAAAAAAAATTTTTTTCTGTTTATTAAACGGTTGAAATTCGTCGAACACAATAATTCCTACAGCCTTATCTGACTTTCATTTTTAAATCGGCTAAAATGTACACCGTCATCAATTTGCTGCTATCGTTTGCGATTTAACTGTGAAAACCGTACGTAACCTACGTAAACCGTACGTGGACGGAAATTACTCAGGAATATCACAAACGTAATCGAGAAACCAAATGTTTGTTAAAAAAAAATGGAGAATTTGTTTTGTGCAACGTTGTTTTTAGTTTTTCGGTATCATAAAAAAAAAGTTAGTTTTGTTTTAAAACCTGATCATTTTAAGACTTTTTCAAACTCGAATAACAAATGTCGTACAGTACAATAAATTGTAATCGAAAAACTAAAATCAACGTTGCACAGTGTAAGTTCTCTCTTTTTTTTTTGTATATATACAGAATGATTTACTATGCGTGCCCACCCTATTTTTTTTTTTCGTTAAATTTTGTATGCATTCAAATTTTTTTGTTTTTTTAATCCTATATTAAAAATTCCATAAAAACACGGAGTATTACTTTAAATATATTTCGGTGTCATTCAGTTATGAAAATCAACTGGCCAAAATCAATCGGGCAGTTAGCTTGTTATTGATTTCAAGTCTGCAAATGTTGACCCCGAGATTGATTAAATGCAATGCTCCGTATTTATGGAACTTTTAACGTGGGATCTCATTTGAAAAACCCAATCCGGTATCGTCACAGGGCACTGCTTAAATGCCGTGCGAACAAATTGAATATTCGAAAACATCGGCTTTAACCACACGTAAAACTTCCAAAAATCAGAATTAGAATGAATCCGAAAAACGACACCGTAACGCGCGGGGCGAGCACGCTCGGTAAAATCGCCCTGCGTACCTTGTGCTCGGGCGAATGACGGCAAATGTTGTTTCTCGCGCAAACGCCGATAGGACGTCCGGCGCGCCACCCCCTACTAAACGCCGCCGGGAAATTACGGACGTCGAGATTAGAATTACAAAGTATTCTTCGCTTTCGGCCGGGGAAACGAGTTTGAATTTCGAAAAACGCGAATCGCCCCCCCCCCCCCGGGCGCAAACAACGATCGCGTGTACCGTTTCCGGTACAACACACCGCGTTGTACGCCGCGGGCCGTTTTCAATATTTACCGCGTCGAGCCCGTTACGAGACGGACGAAAAACACACGACAAATAAAACGCGTTCGTCTCGCCGCGCGGAAAACGGCAGTGCACGTGGCGCACGCGGTGCCGCGTTGTCGCAGCGACAAACTCCGGGGAATTGATATTCCGATTCTGATTATTCGCGATAATTTGCACCGCGCCCGATGTTTGTGAATAATGCGGGCGGCGCGTCAATGTTTACGATCGGAATTCGCGCGGTCGGCAACGGCTACAGCCACGACGGGGCGGCCGCGCAACCGGGGTGACCGCCCGGGCGCAGAGCGGCGGCTGCGGCCGAACGTCGAATTCAAGACTCTGCTCGAGTTTATTATTGCGGGCGATTCTCGCGCCGTAGTCGATTTATACGTTCGCGGCGTGACCGGTTTCGCGTTGCCGACGCGTAATAACAACGAACCGCGGAAACCGCTGGAAATATTCACGGTCATAATTATAATAACCTTTGTACGGCCGTACGGGAAACCGTAGTACACCATAACGCGTTGTAATTATTAATTGACGGCCAGTGAAACGAACAACGAATGTCGATAAAGGAGGGAGGGAGGGAGGAAACCGTTTTCCGTCAACAAGCGAATGAAAACGAACGGCGTTCACCGCCGGACAATAAAATATTTTCGTAATATATTGTCCGTTACCCGTATTGATTATTGCTGTTTGAAAATTATCGCGTTTTTTCGTTTTTTTTTATTTTACCGAAAAACGCGAGTGTTCCGCTATCGTAGACACTTTAATGGGTTGAGGTGGGCAGGTTAGGTTAGGTCAGGTTATGATAATAATATAATAATGCTGGGAATTAGATGGCTGACTTTTTTAATGTTCCAAATCGACAACGTGGATAACGTAGTAAGATTTAGATTTTTTTTTTTTTTTGGTATTTTGTAAATCGGTATAAAATAGTCTTGGATACCTGTAATTTTGGCAGAATTCTAAAATTTATCGTTTCTAGACGTGGTCAAATATTCGAAATATGTTGGGCGTATTTTTGAGCTATTTATTGACATTACGCATTTATTAGTTTTTTTTTTGTTTTTATTTGATTTTATTTACACGAATAAAACAGTTTTGACTGAACAGAACTGGTCGACTATTTTACATCATGTGTTATTGAAAAAAAAAAAAATAGATATTATAATGCAGTCGATTTTTGTATATATATATATATGTTTTTAAAGATAAAGTTATTATACGTTATTTAGCGTATCACTTTTGATTTATGAAAATATACTGTAATTTTTTAAACGAAAATTTGATCGAAATTTAAAAATCAGGACGAAGACAAATCGCATTTGATGTTAAAAAAAAAAAAAGTTACAGTAGTTTAGTAGTTTAATATGTATGTTCAAATTTTGATGAAAATTATACGAAATACGATATTTTTAAACAGAATTTTCCTTAGAATCGTTATTTCGTAAGCAATATTTTATTATTGCATAGAAACATAAATTAAAAAACATAAAACATTCCTGTTTCACAACTTTGCACGTACTGTTAAAAAATGTGATACTTTTAATGAGTGTGTACTCATTAAAAGTATCAGATTTTTTTCAATTAATTTTTGTCTAACCTTATAACTGTTTAAAACAATGTTACACTATCAATATTCATACATATTATATATAAAACCATTTTTTTTTTCGTGGGAGTTATAGTCAAAATTAACATTTGAAAAAAATTAAAAATAATGTATCATGATAATATGGAAATTTTTTCTCATACATACATTTTTAAGAAATAGGCCATTATTATCACAAGTATTGCACTATCGTAAAATTCATTCAAAAAGAAGTTCACGTAATACACAAAAAAAAAAAAAATCAACCGAACATACTTCGTACAATGGGTAGGCCACTGTTGTAGACGAAAATTTGGAAAGGTAAAGGAAAAATGTATCGTACTGTATGCAACGATTAACCATTCCTAACGAAAAAAGATTTTGAATGGAGTTCGGTTATACGTGTTTTAAAAGGCCGAATATTTAGTATTTTCGTCAACATTTGATAACAAAATACATATATAAAAAAAAATACTACATTAATCTCAACTTTTTCTTATTGACCACTAAGTGCAACTTATAACGAATCTCATGTTAAATTTTCAAGCATTTCTGTTTGGTCCAGAAATTTTGTGTCTATAAATAGTTTAAAAAAACGTAAATATTTTGTAAATTTGACCATGTCTAGAAAAGGGAAATATACAGGTAAGTTTTCTGTCTAAATTTCAAGTCACTGCGAACATTTTGAAGTTAATTACAACAAGAAAACAAAATTAAAAATAATAAAAGCATTATTTTCGTAAATTTGTCTGTTTTTCCTAAGTTTATTTCCGGTTTTTGATAATTATAATGAAAACTGCTTGGAAAATAAAAAAAAAATGACCTCACTAAAGTAAACGAGCCCAATCAAATTTCCTTTCTGGCAGAAATGCCGGTGACAGGCAGTCAAAAAAAATAAGCACACATCAAAATAATATCAACAAAATCTTAGCTACGTTCAGAATCCAAGAAAACAAAAGTTTTCCAGATAGTATATTTTAATCTATGACGGGACCGTTATGTTCAGCTTAATAACCACTTAAAACTTTCCACAAACACTATGTAACAGTAAGTTTTGTTTAATACTAACCAAAATGATGGGTTTATAGGTAAGAAGTAAAGTTCGAGTGGATGTTATCGGTGGTATACAATATACACAGTCTTGTTTTAATATTTACTTTGTCAGAAGTACATTTTGCCACATAAAACTCTGATTTCCCCTGTGTTCAAACTTTCAACAACTACGAATCCATATACAATATAAACACGAGTGCAACGTACAAGATGATTTAAGTGGCTACACACGATAATTCAAAAAACTAAAAACGTGTCGACAATTCAAGAAACGAGTTTATGTACTTAAAATATTAGTCGCGTTTTACATTTTGACTGTGATATACCCGATGATGAATTTTCAATTCGAACCCGGTCGTATAATACACTTATCATAATACTCCGGGCGACGCATTGGTTCATTTATTTATTTTAATTTTGCATGCACAATTTTAATTTATATATGTATTTGCTTTATACTTTTGTATTTATTCTACACAACCGTTTCATTTGTATCATTATTTTTTTGTCAAATTTCCCCCAAAAATTAAGATTGTTCCACTGTATTTTGTCTGATATATATATATGTATATGTATCGGTACATTTGTACACTCCTACAGAAGCCTCAAATAAAGCCAAAGGGATGAAATTTTAAGTAGTGTAAGGATGTGTCTTTTGATGATTTCAAATTTCAATCCCCTTCCCGAACCATTTGTATGCTCATATTTCGTATGTTCACGGGAAATATCGGGTTTTAAAAACATTTACAGACTCACGAAGTTTTCTAACTTAGTTAAAACGTGTATACATACATACATGCATACATACATAGAATTTTTGTCTAGGATACACCTTTAGAAGGTTTAAACTTCCTACCTCCGATTGCATCGTCTGTTTGTGTTTTTATCGAAAATCTTCAAAACTGTTGTACCTTTTTTGACTTTTGAAAAACCTTTTGTTTTCAATATCTTATATTTCAAAAACGAAAAAATAAAAGAATATTGTTACAAGTTAGTTGCAGGAAAATTCGACTCTATTGACGGAGATTATGGTTTTGTTTCATTTCTTTAAGAAGAAACTGAATGATAAATAGCGTAAGGGGGCCCTTTGAACCATACCAGCTTCCGGACATGGTAAACTCAATCCAATCCGGGGAAAAAATACCCTTTCACCAAATTTAAACGTGGAATATCTCGTCGAAGGGTTGATGGAAATCGACATTTATTCAAACTAATACTCCTTCGTTTATGGAATTTTTAATATTGGTAACTATTTTAAAAATTATGATTAAAATAATTAGCTGTTTTGCTTTCAAAAATAAAAGTGATAAAAATAATTAAAATGTAACATTTTAGGGGTGTTTGTTTCTTGAACATTCAAAATATTTTGTTTTGAAAAACGTCAATACTTTTCGGAATATCGAAGCCGCGGCCTGCGCTTAAATGAATCACCCGGTATACCCCCGCAAAATAATGTATAATATTACTATTCCATAATTCAGTTATAAAGTCCACGAAAAAAGTACGGGTAATTACATAGGTATCATAACGAAGAACGTAATTTTCGATCGTGCAAATAATTTCCGCGACAAATAAATATACGAATCAAAAATTAACGTCCGTCGACATTCCGGCGCGTGGCCAATCAATTAATATCCATGATATTATTGTAAATATAAAACACAATTTACAACTATTGTCAACAGCGTTCGGTGACCCGTTGTTTTTTGAAACGGGCACAAAACTAATGCACAGTGAAACCTCTAAATACCGGACACTCTCGGTTAGGTTTCAGGAGGGAAAAAAATTCTCGAAAATAACTCGGGGAAATTAATAACTATGGCCAACGTTTATGTATGTAGTATGTATATTAACGATATTTGTATATTTGTATTATTTTAAAATTAATTATTAATTATACATATTATTATTTAAAATTATGTTATCATTATGTATGTAAAAGTATCAATGAAAATGTAAATAAAAATTAACATTTATTGAAAAAATCAGTTATTTTAGCTTGTTTAGCTGGTATTTAGAGGATTTCCTATACAAAAGTGGTGAAAATATGCCCGTTCCCGAAAAATCGTCCGCTATTTGGAGACGTCCGCTATTTAGAGGTGTCCGTTAAGGGAAGTTTCACTGTGTATATATAAAAAAAAAAACTGTTATTACCTTCAGGACAGACTCCGATCAACGTCAGTATATTCGGATGTCTGAAATACGTCATTATTTCGACTTCTCTCATGAAATCTTCTTTGGCTTCCGAGTTGGAATGATCCTTTAGCATTTTTATCGCGACCGTTTCTAATCTCCCGTCACGGTGTTTCATAATACCTTTACGAAAACAATGTCAAATTACAATAACCGTAAATCGGTACTCGTCTTCTTCCTCGAAACAAAATCAATTTTAAGAAGCGTCGTTTTAAGCACGTCTAATTCCCGCGTGTGTTGACTTAGTCCAATTAACGGGCGATATAGCAAAATCTACTTTACGCAGTCTGCGTAGAACTCGCTTAATTTTGGTTTTAGGGTAAAAACATCTGTTTTAAAATCGAAATAGTACAATATTTCGGAGGGCAAGCGGCACACAGACTGCGTGAGGTAGATTTTTCTAATATCGCCCGTTAGTTGAAGTGAGACAGCACATTGCGGGTATAGCGCCCTTTAAAGAGTGTGCCGAATTATTAATCCGGGCACTAGTGAGAATTTTTTTTTTTTTCTAGATTAAGTCGACAATTAGTATGTCTATGCGCAAATAAACTCCCGACGTGGTTTACCTCTGAACACTTGTCCGAAAAACCCTTGACCAATTTCCTCCATTGACGATATACAGCTTTTACTCAAGTACGGTATCAAAATCGTTTCTTTCGTCTTGGGCGTCGGCGAGTCGTACTGCGGGTTCAGTGCAAAACAGTCGTCTTGGAGAATACCTTTCATCAACGGCACTACGGGCGGCTAAACAAACAAACAGCAATACATATTTAAGTCCAGTGTGTATAATGCATAGGATTGTACACTGTACACAAACGGAAATAATTGGAATGCTTCGAGTTGTTCTCGAGTATATGTGTGCTAAGTATACTTACGTCGGTTTTGTTTACGTTTTTTTTCTTGCAACAACATTTCGTCTTCCTAGTCAAACACGCGATCAATATAAATACGACCGTCAAAATTATCGCTATTAACGCTGCCACCAACATGAACAAATTCAATCGCAACATGTAACCGAATAAATTGACGTCCAACTGTTCTTTCCACTATGCATATACACATGTACAGAAACATAACGAAACACGTTAACACAATAATTATCTCGCTCATAAACATTTTAGATTCTGAACAAAGTAAGGAATATCCTGATTTTACTATTGTATTTTACTATTTTAATCGTGTTCCAGCAAAAATTTTATTGAAACTGTTGTTATTATTATACTTGTTTTATTTTTAATTTATTTTCCACAAATTAAATTTCCCATTAAAATAAATATTATGCCTCGGTCAATAATCAAACACAGAGTAATTCGCCGAGTGTTGTATTTCTATCAAATATTGATATTGTATTATGTATGTTATACAAATATTTTTACTCGACGCGAATCAAATATTTAATTTAATATTCATCAAAAACATTTTCCTTTTAAAACATTAATAAATATCAAATTTTGTTCAAACGGCCAATATACGAAACTGTGTCGAATGTTTTTTAAATGTTCGATAAGGATTATTAGAGAGAAATAAACACTTAAGTATTAACAAAAAATTTGGTGGTGTTGATAATGTGATAGGATTCTAGTTAAGAGAAAAAAAACACCATTTTATAGAAAACATAAAAACCGTTTAAAATTAAAAATAATATATTATTATGTATAAAAGTGGTGAGTAATTTTAAAGATAGAATATACATGGTAATATAATTTATATACTCTGCAAAAAATAAAAAAAAACAATTTTGAGCATTGATATAAGTCGTGTTTTTACTTGTTGCAAGGTAACCAGGAAATTAACAAAAATCAAACAACAACAATGGGAATAAACTGCTGAAATCGTCGACAAATGTTTTAAATAAAGTACCATCGGTCGAAAAGTCGCATCTTATGGAGTAAAACATGAAAAAAAAAACTTTATAAAAATAACCTCTTTAATGCACCAATTAGATCCGAAAACCATAAAAAAAAAGTTTTTTGGATTAATTTTTGATTGGGTGGCGCCAGCTTATGATACTCGATTTCCCGTAAAAATGTTGCTCGCAGACAAAAAAAAATACGCACACATATAGTTAGCCAATACATTCCTCGCTTCACTCAGAATCTAAAATATGTTATTTAAAATCTTTAGATGAAATTGTTTTAAAAGAATTATATCGTTGTGCTATATAATAATCATTGTAAACAGATGTAAAATTTATTTACAATGATTATTTTTCACCAACAAAATGTAATCCATTATTATTCACTACTGGTAAAATATTATTTTTCCAAATATGTATTTTAATAATATACAATGCAATAACTAGGGCTGGCAATGTAAATAATGTTCAATAACGTTAAATTCAAAAAAAAAAAAACATTAACATTAAAATATAAATACATTTTAAATTTGATACATTGAACTTCTATTAATTTAGAAAAAAATTATTTGCTTCGTTTGTTCTAACAAATAATTAAACAAAAAAAAAACCTAATAATTCTAAAAATACCACGTTAGTTCTGCCTAAGAATTTATTTGTTTAACTATCGTTAACTAGGTTTCAACACGACTATTGTCTGATAATAATATATAATATGGGAACCTACTAAATAGTTTGTTATATTAATATTAATTTGTATACAAATCATGATTGCGGGTGGAAATCTTAAAATAAAATTTAAAATTTTAATTTTTTCATCCAAAACTCCGAAAATACCGCCTAAATGCAGTAAAAAAAAAAATACAGAAAATAACCAAAACACCAAACATTATTAAAATGATGCAAAATAAAAATTCTTAATTTCATTCAGAAGTACATAAAATAGATTTATGTTTTTTCGACAATACGAGCATCGTACAGCAATATTTCGAAAAAAAAAAAATGCAAGGTACATTGAAATTCCAGCCCTAGTAATAATGCACGTGAAAACGTGACGCGAAATCTCGTACAAAGTTTATGTATAGCTATCCAACAATGACAAACAAATATACTGGTATTCATTTGCACAAAAACCTTTCCTTTAATATGAAATAATATAGTAATACGTCACGTCAACACAAGATAACTTACTTACTGGGGTAGGTAATTTAAAAGACGGATCCGAAAAAAAAACCCTAATCTAACTCTGATAAATATACGCATTTCAATATTAATTGATCATATTTTTAAGCCAACGGGGGAGATATAACCCTTACCTCCCTCCCCATGCGCGAGCCATTGGTGATAACACATATTGTTATAAATACCGTCGTAAAAAATACATTAATATTAATTGCTCACGGGAAAGAAAGTCGCGTTATAATTGAACACGTCGTTAGTTGTATTGATCGGATAACTAGTCGTCGTCGTTATCGACGGTGTCGTCTTCGTGGTTGTAGTCTTCGTCGCCGTGTAGTTGAGCAGAGTCGGCTGGGGCGATTTCTGTTCGTTTTTGTTGATGCTCAAGTTAATAAACGGTTTTGGATTGACCGGCACTGCGCGTGAAAGTTTATAAAACATACCGTTAACAAAAAGGCATTCAGCCAAAACACATCGACTATGGCCTATACAGGTACCGATTCAAGGACAGATCCAAGGCGCGATAGAGGTGACCGCTCCCCCCCCCCTCGTTCACTCACCAATATACTTTAAGTCGCGTTGTACATTTAACTTGATTCATCATTGGGCTTGTCATAAATACGTGCCTTATATGCATTTTAAAAATCACCCCCTCCCCCGTTATCCTGTCCTGGATTCGCTCCTGTACCAAACATAAGACACGACCCGCAGCGTTTATCTTCGGATATTTAGAGTAGATTTTTCACCCAGAAACTTACTATAGTACCTAGTATACTTACGATCTATCCAAATTGGAGTTTAAAAACTACGAGGGATCGATAATTGAAAATCGATGGTAATCGATATTGAATACCTATATTTTTTTGTTAAATAAATTGTATACGGAATGAGGATACATTTTGAAATGGTATATGGTATTGCAAATAAGTTCATTACGCGATTCTACGTGGCATATTGATCGAAAAAAATCATAGTTGAATTTACTCAGAAACTTCGTAGGTACCAGATAATCGCCGAGGCGCGATAGAACCACCCCCGTATAGGGTAAAGCGCGTACGGGTATAACCTCTTCGTGTAATAAAAAACGGCGACAAAATAAATATAAACCTTACCGGTCATTCTCCTGGGACACTTGCCGTCTTCGGTGGGCTGACTTTTGTCGTACGGGCAAATGCACCTGTACGTGTTAATGTCGATTTGCTTACAAGCAGCTTCCAAGCCGCACGGCTTCATGTCGACACAAGATCCCGTCCGTCGACCGATGTTAACTGAAAAATTAGCGTCAAATATAGTTCCTATTACAACGGTACGCGATTATCAGCGTCGTAATTATTCCAAATGACAAATACGCAAACGAAACCGGGGAAAAGCGCACATAAAAACATCTCTGAAAGGTATCCATATCAATTTATTTATGTATAAATGTACTGTGGTCGATTTATAGTACGACAACCGATAGTGGTTGGTTGTTAGCCATTTAGGTTGTACACTATCTAAGGATAACGATTGATCGGTTCTAATTGTTCAATGACTAATTTAAAAAAAAAAAAAAACCGATAATTTTTTCTTAATATTAATACCGATTTTTGTAGGTTCTCTACGATGTTTACGTTTTAATCGCCCAACCCGATTACCCACAAGGTAATCGAAAAGTGATGTCAAAAGCTTCGATTAAAAAGTACTTGATTTCAAAAAAGTAAAAGGTAAAAAGTTTGGCGGTATGCCCTCTGAAAGACATTCAAAAACGTCTCTTCCGTTTGCGCTTTTCCCCGGAAATTATAATTGCACCAACGTCATTATAACATCAATATTATTATATGTATCGTTAGTAAGTAGATTTATATGTAAAATCAACTTTACCCATACTGAACGAATGAGATATGATTGTCATGGGAATAGTGGACGATTCGTATTCCTCATCTAAACCTAAATTAAAAAACAAACAAAAATAAATCATTTAACATATTATTATAATTATATTTTTCCCGGATCTCTCATAGCGAGAAAAAACTACCTAGATACAATAAAATACAATACGTGTTGTCTTTTTGAATAAACTGTTAATAATGTTTCAATATTGTTAGGTATGGGCGGTGCCTATTAGAAAATTGCCAGGATTTTGCAACTGTAAAATTAATTTAGGTAATATATAGTCGTTTTGTTGTCATACATAGTGATGCACCGGGTAATTTCTCAGTATTTAAAAGTGAGGGAATATTTCCGGAATTTATAATTTAATTGCTAAACAATGGGAATTTTCACTATAAATTCTAGTAGGCAAGTCAAAATTAAATGACTGCTAATCTAACGCAAACAAACTGTCATTATTCTTATTTTATGATTAATATTATGATAGTACCTACCTACATTCTTCGAGTACGGATAAAAAAATATCTGTTAAAGCAATTAGTTAAGATGTATAGGAGAAAGAGCCTATGTTTGTACTGTAATCTAGATAGATCCTTTACTGGGTTCAGTATTTTAAAAAACAAAAAAACCAATACTCCTTGAATTGGTTTTAATAAGCTGTTTTATTGTTGGAAAAAAAAACAAATACATGTACTCCTTAAAAACTCTTTGATAACTAAAAAATGTATTTAAACGTTCAAAAAAAGTAACGTCTATTGTGGACCGATGAAACGAAAAAAAAAATGTCCCGATTTAGGGGAAAAAAACGTGTCGTGGGAGTAATCCCGATAAATTCGCGATTATATAATTCTTTGTTTTGAAAAAAAAAAAAAAACACTTTATAATAAATCTATCAACGGTATAATATAGTAGAATCTAATATAAATGTGTATAGGTATTGTATATGCGAGGAAAACTTTAGTCCGCGGTGGAGTTATTAAATGGTGTGTTTTCGTAAATTATCAACCACTGAATTGTGTTTAAAAATCAGTACAAGGGTGGTGTGTGAAAACGGAGCCGCCCTCTCCCCTGCGTTTTACAACTGGATGAGTTTAGCAACGTTTGCAAGGTACGCTGATTTTTGCAGTTAAGTTTTCTTTTGTTATATTCTCTTATTTCATATTTCCAATCCGAGCATTATCTGTAATATTTCAACAGCGATTTTATTGTATCTCAACGAACGGCTGAAGTTATCTCGTTTAGTAGCGACATGTTCAGTATGTATTACAATGTCGTGCGCCCTGCACTGTGAATTTGTTTGCCCGTAACACATTGTGTTCGTGTATCACTACATTGTGTAAACAATAAACGCGTCGGTGTCTCTGTCTCTATCCGTCTGTAAATACGCGCGTTATAAACAGTAAATAAGAATCGGAGAAAACGAAATATTTCGGTAAATTAAAACGAGCAATGGATTTTAATTGGTCCGGGATCGTGGGTATAGGTACCGGACGTTAATCTCCGAAGATCGTTTACCGGGCGATTTTTTTTTTTTTTTTTTACTATTATACTGTAAAAAATAAATCCGATACACCGGAAACTCTTGGTAATCATTGTTATCGCGACATAATTGTTATTATTTATTTCTTAGGTGCGCGCATCGTGAGAAAACAACAAAAAAAAAAAACAAAATACCCCGGCTTGTCGGCACATGGTACACAATACTAGTAATAATAATAATACTTATATTCCGCGTAGTGTGTATAGTGTATAGGTAGTATCCAAAAGACATAAAACAAAAAAAAAAAAACAACACTAGCACACAGAAGCCGCCGCCGGACCTATTATAAACGGAGATTTTTACGCGACGGCGAGACCGAGAAAAACAACGGCGACGACGGACGAAGACGAATCGTCTTAAATTACAACGGCAAGTAATAAATTATAACGACCGACCCAATGCATCGTAAAAAAAAAAAAAAAAAAAACGCGTGCTCACTCTTTTTTTTAACTGACACGTGACGAGGGATAAACGTGACGGATGTACACTAATCGGGGTTCGGGACTCACAATAATGACCGAGAAAAAAATAAACCAAAAATTGAATTTACTCGGAATATTCGTATATGTAGACGGTGGCGCCAAATCGGTTTAGAAACGATTTTGGTCAGTACAGACGCAGTATACCTAACTGCCACCTACTTATTTAGGCGTAAGCACGGTAATCGCGTGTACACTCTGTCACCGCTGTAATCCTCCTTCCCGTCTAAACATTTTTCAATACTCATGGACTTTTCTCGATGTCCGGAAAATCGTGTAGTTTTAATCATTCGATCGTTTTGATTCCATATATTTCCAGCAAATGTTTATCACAAGTGAAATTTTACCACTGAACAAATATCATGGAGGGTCAATTTTTGCTATTACACATAACGTTTGTCATAATTCTACGTTAGCCAATATATTAAGCGTAAATTCTGAAAAAAACATTTAAATAAACTATTTTGACTGAAAAAATGAATAAACATTTTTGGCGTAATAACTGGAATTATTCAATACAAAAGTTTAAAATTTCTAATCAAACCGCTATATTTTACTTGATAATCAACTAATTGATCTCAAATTTTAAATTTATTTACATAATATTCTCATAAAAAATAGGTAATCATGAATCGAGTGTAGGGTTTTTCGGGTTTTAAAAATGGGCCTTTTGGCCAGTTAAATATTGGTTTCATCCCACTGTGCGCCCAGTGCTTTGGCTTCTGAGTATACGCGAATAGTAAAATACTCGATGTAAATCAGCAGGTCTACAAAAAAAAAAAAAAATAAAACCCCGAAAGTATAGACAACATGTCAATAGTATCAAACGGCAGTTTTATTCGTCTCGTCTACTCCAATTTTTATTGAAATTCAAAATCATATTTTCCTGAACAGCTAAAAGCAATGTAACAGCAATATGCTTCCAGCAATATATAGACGTTTCATAAACTAATTGAAAAATTATTTTTTGAAAATTTCTGGGAACGCGGCTGCCCTTGGTTCCTATACCTACGAGATACTCGTGAAGTTTACAGAGCTCTACACATAAACACTCGGGAGCTATTAAATACAGTTAACAAACTCGAAGATTATCACGCCGCCGTCGTTTTCTACTCGAAACTTATTACTCTTGCCATACCGCTCTGATCAAATTATAATAGGTTCCGACACGTTTACCCCGCATGTTTTGCCGTGAACTCGAGTGTGTCGTGATAACTACTAAATTAAACATTGTTTTCAAACATTTAAAACAGTGGCGCGGCTGAGGGGAGGGAGCTAAATTTCCCTACCCCTCATAGGCCGTGTTCATTTGTATAAGCATACTATTTTACGATTTGAGCGTTCACTATATTTACGGTTGTCTCTTCCACTCCTGGAAGACACGCGAAGTATAAATTCGATTTCGATCAGAGTTTAACGTTATTTAAATAAAAAAATAATTTTTCTTCGTTTATTATTTTCCATTCGATTATTCTGGTTTATTTTTATCCGTTATTTAAATTTTCACGATTACCTATTCATTATTCTGGATCGATTTATTCGTTATATATTATTCATTATGTGGTTATTATAATAGTATATAATCTAAAATAAATCTATAATATATAAGCGACAACTTATCTTGCAGTAGTATTTTTTTTTTTCACTGAATTATGTTTAAACCGTGTATAAAAAATGAACAAATTACGTTAAGTGTAATAATTGGGAGGGATGCTAGTTTTCTAGTGAGTCTCGTGTTCTTCTTTTATTTTTCCAATTCAAACACTGGAACAACATTTCGTTTTTTTCGGTTCTGGTTTTTAAAAAATACAAATTAAGTGTTAACAAGTTTCGGGTATCGACAATTTTTTTCTTTCTACCTATATACATTAGTATCTGTGCTAATATGACAAAATTAATTACAGTCCTAGTGTTTTACCGCTCTTTATTGAGAACTTACTATTAAAAAATGTTCATTTAGGTACGAATCCATATTTAAACTAAAACTATAACTACACGTTCAAGATTTCACAATAATATTTTGGTCAAAAGATGTATTTCGTACAATTCTATAACGTCAAAATAAAAGTCGCTGTTCTATCTTATTCGGACACGCTCGATTTCATGTCGCTGCGATTTTATATTTCGTATAGGTAGTAAAACGAATACTCGTGTACTACGAAGATATTTGCATTTGTCCATTTTGTTTATAGACGAATAAATGCGTGGAATCTTCGCCGGACACCCTGTATATATATTTAATACATTGAATCGAATTTCACTCTTGGAACACTTTATAAATATTATTACAGAATGTTATTTTATTGCGGAACGGAGTTCGGACATAAAACACAGCCGTATTTACGGACTCGTACGTATAAACTTTATATCGAAATATTTGCGCCGGCAATAAAATAAGACGTACGTATAGAAACTATGTATCGATATATTATACAAATTGAAACCTAAGTTAAATATTATATATACAAGTATGTAATATATATTTAATATAGTGTACGACTTGTAAAAATCGACGCGTGTAAATACAAATACAAATAAAATATAATCGAATATAGATTTTGTTGCCTTTGGACGGATATTTATATGTGTGTGTGTGTGTTCGTGTAAGTCAGGTTTGTAAGACGAAGACAGTGGCAGTAAACGTATTAAGTTAACAAAACGAAACGAATATTATACGCCAGCGCGATATCCCTCACGATTTCCCTCCCCTCTCCCACGAGTTTTGCGTAATTTTTCAATAATCCTTCGTTAGACGCTATTGTTTATCCCTACAAACAGTTGAACAAATGACTACAATATTACAATATTGCGATATTATCGTTGTAATACAATTTAGGGAGTACCGGCCGAAAATGTGCTCCAATACATCTAAAAACCCTTGTTTTTTTTGACACTTGAAATTTAACCTCGATTGAACTTAATTAATAGGGCACGCTTTAAGCTCAAAGTTTTATGAAATAGTGAAATTTTTGTTTTTTGGCGTACACTTCCTAAAGTCCTTAAGTATTAGTGTAACGAAAAATTATATAGCATCTTTATTGTAGAACCGATTATTTCCTTAATAACTAAATAACCCAAAACTGTCTCTTTTTACGTATTCCTAAAATTAACTCTTCCATTCGAAATCGAGAATCGGTTAGTTTAGGTTGTAAAACTATAAATTTATAGATATCACCTAATAGCTATCAATCAATCTGTAAACTGTTTAATGTCTATCCTACGAGTTTAATAGTATATCAACTAAGCAGTACTAGCACAAAACTCAATCTGTGTTTTGCACGGTTTCAATTAAATATCATATAGTCGACCATGCAATTATGTCGAGTACGAAAAAAAAACGAGAACCAGAGAGTATTCCCAGTATATTTGTCGTTTAATTTCAGATACCTACATATATATTTTATTTTATTTTTTTCAAGAAACGCCTCATGAAGCGTAATCGGTTATGTCTGAAATATGAATAAAACTTAAACGTTTGTAAATTAACCACGAATTTATACTATACAAATTAAACGTTTTTTTGTGTGTTTGTTATTGTTGTATATATGGTGTCTATTTATTAGAAAACAATTATTGAAATAGTTCGTTTTTGACGACTCAATTTTTCGGATGAATTCGGAGAGCGTATCCTTCACCCTTCCTCCCTTAGGTTTTCATAAATAAATAATGAACGCAAAAACCGAATTAAAGGTACTGTATTATACGGGGGACCGATCTTTAATATTTCCGCCAATATATAGGCATCGATTTGGCCAGTACAAATGATATAAAAACTTAACGCATCAATTACGCCACCTACCAATTTCTACCTGTGGCCATCCTGATTCCTAGTTAGTTAATTGTACTGTATTTTCGGACATAATTACTCAATTATAATCTAATAAAAATGTATATTTTATAAATGTTTAACAAATTAACAAGCCATCCCCTGGAAAATCGTTCCAAACCAATCGTTTAATTTATAGCCTTTTAATTGTTAGTAAATGTAAGTTCAATATTGGAGTTTGTAAGTTGATAATAGTAATGTAAGAGCTTTTTAAATGTAGGCAGTAACCCGCCGTCTCCCAACGATCATATCGGTATTCCGAATAAACCATAAATTCCTACTCAAAGCCTAACTCGTGCAATAAACAAATTAATGCTGACTTAAAAAAGGCTGGAATTAACTTGAATTTGCTTAAAGTTAATGGATTAAAATATATAATTTGTTTGGAACAATTCGGTCAGTCGGAATTTCAGATAAAACTATACGATGTCTACATAAATTATTTTATAGCTAATCCTTGTTCGGAAAGTTTATATTTTCCCCATGAATTATTACGGTGCAGTTAGACTTACATTTTCAAAATGGCAGCATTAATAGATGGTTTAAAATATGTTTTTCTACTAGCAGAATCTATGTACATTTCCTCCAAATAAAAAAATGGTCTGGCGGAATCGACGAATCTCCCTATAATATAATTTTTTATAATACTATAATAATAATAATAATATTATATTATATTTAAACGCAGAGAACAAAGGACAAAAACAAATAATCAAATATCCGAAGAAAATTACTATTTACTTTGAACGCTTTACTGAAAATCAATAATTGGGTATATGCGTTTTTCAATTTCGAATATTGAAATAGTTCAAAGCGTTGTTCCGTTATTTGATGAAATGTTGAATCAAATATTGTATGTTTGTTATTTGTTCAGTCAAAGTGAATGTTTTGAAAGTGTAAATATTATACCCGTTTGTGTTTGCCTTTATACTCGGTTTAAGATTCAGGAAATATTAAAAGAAATCGATAAATACCTACTGTAGAATTTCGCTTGCTTTCGGGTCTATATTATATAGTTACAAGGGGGTGTCGTATAAATTCGATTGTGACAAAAAGATAAATAGAAAACAGACGTCGAATGTTTGGTTTTTCGTTAGTGGTTTTTCTTCGTCAGCCGACGGATAGACATTATTGTTCTTGAATGTCGGACTATTGATTTGTATGTTATTTAAATCTTTGATAAAAAAAAAAAAAAAACAACCTTTTGAATATTTCATTATTACGTACAAAAATTGACTGCATTAAATATTTACATATTTAGGAGAAGACAAATATCACCTTTCAGATCTATATCGAATACATTTTTCATCTCAACCCCCCCTCGATTAAAAATGTCTTTATTTTAGTCCGTACGAATATTATCGACTATCGTATGTACCGCGTGCGTTACCGTGACGATTGGCTTTTGGTTTTTTTATCTCGCGTTTCGTTGTTTCGCTGATTTTCCATGAAAAATAAACAAACCCAACTTTCGAATATCGGCGTGGAGTACAATCAATTCCCAAGTACACAACGACTGCAGTGGCCAAATGTACATTCGCAACGACGCGACGAGTGTTCGTAAATAACTAGATAGTCAAAAGGGTAGAGTCAAGATAAAAGTTCTGGATTCCCCGTTGGGAATCCAGAAAATGTTGTTTTAAATAATGTACTGCAGTTGGAAAATACGTACATTTTATGTTACGGTGTGAAAGTTTTGGTGCAGTTTTATAAATCGAAAAATGTCCGAGAAAAAAAACCAATACTCAAGTAAAACTAGACAAAGTTACAATACCCATGCTAATTTCGAACAATTGTATTGATTTCAACACTCCTGATAATATATCATTTAATACTACCATCCCACTGGTAAGGTCAAACAGGGAAGGGGGGTTATACAACTCCCACACTCAGCCTTTTGTTCAGTATCTATATCATAATATTATACTTTTTACCGATATTTGTATAAAAAAAAAAATTATCTAATGCGATGCTAATGTAAATTATAATAAATGTTAATTAATGTTAATAGTCAGCCTCAGCTTCTCGAGACAAAAATCATAAGACAGCCACTACTCTTCTTCTAATATTCTCTGCCTTTATGTGTTTCCCCTTAAAAGGGGGCAAATTGCCCACCTTTGCCTTCACACACCGATTAAAACGGCTCTCCGAAAAAAAACGCACTCACGATAATACACGATAGTGCGTTTATAACGCGATTTCATCGAGTCTTACCACCCGTATTGTTCTATTAGCTGGATACTGTTTCGGTACTAGAAAAAAAAGCTCTAACCCAACAAAAGAATGATAATATTAAGGGGAAAAAAACCCCGTTGTAAATTAATACATAAAAAAGGACGGATATACTTTACACGTTGGTGCAGCCTCTGTTTTAGGTGGGAAGTTGGGAAGGTAGGATACAGACGGAAATTTAATGTATATCTGTAAGCAACGATGAATCATTGCCAACGAAAAAACGATTCTGAGGGGAGTTAAGTTGAGATAGTGTTGCTTTGTCAACAACATACATATTACGGTCAAATGATTATAACAACGTGCGTTTCAATGACAAAAATGATTATTAAAAAACATTAAATCAATAAAAACATAATGATAATAATAATTTAAAAAAATGACCTCTTTAAAGTACCGCTCAGAGAACATTTCCTTTTGGAAAAGGTGCTATACTTAATAATCGGAGTAAGCTTTCTGGTTGAAAAAGTGTTCATGTAAAAAAAGTACACATCATTGTAAAACCAATACATTCCTCGCTGCGCTCAGAATCTAAACATGGTACACTTGTTATTTTCTCGATATTTTTTCGTTCACCGTTTCGCTGTTTTTCACAAAGCCAATTTTGATTATTTTATAGTATTGTACGACAAAATCGCCGAATATTTACGTGGCGATTAATCAAATCGACAATAGCAAACGTTATATCGAATCATTTTGAGAACTATTCGCATGATACCTTGGTATAACAATAGCCGTGTATAATATAATATAATAATAGCTTGTCAACAGAACGACATTTAATCATAAACTAGGTACCCATGCATGTTCGCAATAGATTGACAACGATCCGCGGTAAATAATATTGCGAATATTGTGTATTTTCGACAGAATATAATAATAATCTATTATCCAATTTATCAATCCATCAATAATGTATTATCTAAATTATTATTTATCCAGTATGAAACACGAGTAATTTAGTACACGTACTGAAAGTACAGAAACGTTAAAAACGGTAGTGAACAAAAAAATATGCAAAGCGCAGCGTTATAGTATTGTGTTTTTCAAGGTACCGAACCGAGAAATCAATAAAAATAATACGGATTTAATAGCGACATTTGATGCGGTCAAAACACCGTAAGACACCCACTCTCGGTAAGTACAAAATGCATTGAGAATTTGCTTTTTAGAACATTCAAGAAACAAGCGGCTCTAAAACGTTACTTTGCTGTTATTTTTTTCCGTCCTTATTTTTTTGGGGTCAAACTATACCAATCAATTTTGATTTTAAAATAGCACCTATATAATATAAGAGTAATCCGGGGTAAATTCTTAAACGGGCAGGCAGCGTTGAAACTAAATATCTATTAGGTATGAAAAAGAAGAGGCTCAAATTTCCCCCCCCCCTACCCAGTTGTATTCCTTTATAGAAATAGGTATTACAGTTATTAGTTAGTAATAATGGTACTCGAAATTAAAATATTATAATATAAAAAGTATGTACATAAAAAAACACAAACAGCAAACACTTACAAGTAGCCAACAAAAAAAGCGTACGTAAAATACAGTCATAAATGAATAAATAATATATAATATACCTACCTACAATACAAATACGTTATAATGATTTAATAATGTTGACTTGTTTAAAAGTTTTAATAGCTTTTTAAAAGTTTTAATGACTGTAATATTACAAAATGTTATATATTAATAAATGTGTTGCAGTTTCTCCCTCGCACAAATTACGCCTATTATTGCAGCCTACATTAAAAATGCCGCGAATAATAACGCGACGGAATCTCATAATCGCGTGTTTTTTATTATTTTTTTTTTTTTTATAAGTTACAAACAAATACAAATTATCGTTTGAACCATTGTAGCCGAACATTTTAATGTCAATTTTAGCTGTGCCATACAATTATCATAACCAAGTATAAATGACATTGCACAATGTTATACGGCTAAAATTTCGCTCGTAACATTCGGCGGTAATAGTCGAAAGTCGCACTTTTGCCGTTGGTTATCGTTCCGCGTTATAACGGTTAGGAGGGTTGGCATTACTTAACAATAATGACAATGCAAGACGGGTGTCTGCCTACGTTTTGGAAAATAAAAATCAATACGTTACAGCAGCAGCTGCGGATCCCTTATTTTACCGGGCAAAATAAACAGTATTAAATCGGTTTAAATGTAAATATATACATATATACAGGGAGTGGAGGTAGCTGAGGTATTAATCCCCAGTGAATGGACTGAGAAAAAAAAGAGAGAGAGATTCAGTGATTTGCTGAACGTTTGCGTTTACCTCCGTGTTATATATTACGTGTACGTATGTATATATTTTTTTTTTTTTTTTAAATATTAATTGAAAACGTTCCGTTCGTTTTGAACGACGACTCGTTCGGTAAATACGTGTACATTATTTACAAAATTTAATTGCATTTTGTCGTGCGGTTTTGTTATTATTCATATAGCCGTCAATCAATATGACGTTTTTTTATTTTTTTTTTTTCACACATTTTTCAATTATAAATACGCGTACGGGAAACGGATCGATCACCCGTGTGGAATATATGTTTTCGAACGAAAAAAAAACAAAGCATAAAATAAAAAAAAAAAAAAAAACTAAATACTTTTATTCAATAAACACAATATATTGATCACGTTTCGACGCTTTTAAAATACATTCTGAACGGATTTTTTACGCATTGAATTCACTAAACTCGCATCCTTTGTTACGGTGATAAGACTATAATATTATTTACCCAACTAATGCTAAGACCCGTGGAGGAGAGAGTTGAACTCCTCAACTCACTATCGTAAATACGTCACGGTAATTATAATTGGATAATAGCTTTTTTTGATCGTAATTATATATATTTTAAGATTTTTCGAATTTTTTTTGTTAGTTTAATGGCAACATTTTGGTCGCGAAATCGAGAAAATTTACGTTGCGTTCGTTTTGTTATTGAAGATAGAAATAAATTACTATATTATGTTATCTTGAGAAAGCATTTAACGAGCACCACTCAGAATCGTTTTACGAACGTAATATGATTTGTCGCTGCTTTCGATATTAGAAAAAAAAAAACACCATTAACCGAAAACTGCAGTATAACGCGCAGAACAACGATGATGATGATGATGATGATGATGATGATAATAATAATGATGATGATGAAGATGATGATGACCCAAGATGCACTTTCCGCTTTTTTTTAAAGAGTAAAAATGATTATAATTTCAAATATTTTATCAAAAACACGCTGGCGATGCGGCTTATCGTGATTAAATTACTGATCTCGCCCGACTATGCCTTAACGTTCCGATAAGAATCGATTATTTTTAATTAAAAGGCGGCAGATGTTTTTTATGATAATAGTAAAAAATACCATTCGTCGGTCGTAAAATAAAATTAGGCTAAGAGAAAAAAGCCGGAGAGAAATAATCAGCAAATGCGTACAAAATTTTATTAGTATTTTATTATTGTTATAAATTTTTTTTTTTTTTTTTCAATTAAACTCGTTAATTCGGCTGACGTGATGGAATATTACGAGAATGCCTACCACGAGTGTTCGGGCAAACCAATCACCGCGATAAATTAACAAAACTGTGCTACAGGTAACCGCGCGTGATTGATATTCTATGAAACCGTTATATTTATATTTTTTAATGGGTATCGTCTGTTTTTGAGTAAATAACAATAATAATTATAATAAAATTTTATTCTTTGTTTTTTTTTTTTTTTTTAATTTTAGATCACTCTTATACGTATTCAGATTTTTCGTTTTAAATTCTGAGTGAGCTTGGTTTTACAGGAATAATTATCTATTCATTTTTGTTTTTTTTCATATTCTAAACAACTTTTCTACCAGAAATCTTGCTCCGATATATGAAGGGTAGCATCTTTTCTGAAAACAAATTTTTATATGGGTGGTACTTTAAGCAGATTTTGTTTTGATTTTCCCGAAAGTTTTCATAATGATTTGGAAAAACCGGGAAACAACGCAGAAAAATGGGAAAATTTAAGATTTGTATTATTTTTCAATTTTGTTTTTTCGTTATGACTAGTTAAAAATATTTATAGAAACTTGAAATTCGGTCAAAATATCGTTTTACGTTAGCAATGATTAATCGTTGCGTACAGATACATTTTAAATTCCCCTCTATGGTATCGCCTAACCCCACCTCTACTTCTCACCTATAACAGTTACCCACCCATCTTGCGAAATATGTCCATCTCATTTGTTTTTCAAACAATCATTTTTTCTATAGTTGTAGCTAAACAAAAAAAAAACAAAGGTCAGATAATGAATAATATTTTGAAAAATTGTCAACTTTACGTTCGGAAAAAATCGCTTTATCCCAATTCGTTGCTAAAATAAAACAATACTATTACACGTCCATACAAGGATGGCGACGATAAATCAAAAATACTGTTAGTATACTTGTACAGAGTGTACATGCTACCGAGGCGTGTATGCGTAATAGTAACAATCGGTGTTTAAATGGTTGTACAGACATAATAGTTCGCTTCCCCCGAATTAATTTGTTTAAGACGTCGTCTAGCCAATGACACTCCGGCGAGTAAGATTAATCTAACCACACCTTCATTTATTAAAATCAGTCCAGCATAGGACATTTTTCAGTGAATACTAGTGTATACTGCGTGTGCTCTTTCCATTAATAAAACCTGCTCGAAATTAACCAAATATTCCCATTAACTTTTGGAAAGAATTTTTCAATATAAAATATAATATTTTGTTACAACGTCTACTACTTCAATCGTTTACCGTTTTAGCGGACAAACAGTAAGCAAAATCGTATTCTACCGGATGTAAAATAGACTTGACTGTGTTCGGATCTATTTCCAACCCAAATTTACATAGAAAATCTCCATAAAAAAAATGTCCTGGTTGTATTGGCAATATTGTGTAACGTAGAACCGTCAATTTTTAATCTTTATAGTTTTTTGGGTAATTTATAATTTAATATGCCAAGGTCAACGTTCATTAAAATCAAATAACTATAGGTATAGGTATAAGTAATTATTATTATATTTACTATAATACTATTCAGATAGCAAACTAACCTCCTGCATGTTACAGTGGTTCTGATTGGTTTCGTTTTAAACAAGAAAATTTATACTATGTACATTTGATATAGATTTATTCACTTATTACAGACTTATTATTTTATTTTTTTTTGTTTTTTGTTTTTTCCGATTGAAAAGTAAACAAATTTGAATTTAAAAAATACATGTTATAATAAATAGACAATAGAAAAATGTCAAGACTGGAGACACATATTCTCACTAATCACTTCCTTTAAATACGTGCCGCCACCATTTCGGATTGAAATGTCGAAAATACGCGGACCGAAAACAATAGGGTTAAACTCGAAATTTTCGACACAATCACCCTGTATACAGTATACACTACGCAACAACGATGACCTCTGTGCTGTGCTGCTGTGATATGTGTGCGTATATGCGCGCGCGCGTGTGTATACACTCGGATCCCGCGGAGCGGCCCGGCGTTTTGCGATGGGGTATAAAGGGGGGGGGATGGTCTGCGGATCAGAAAACGTATTTGTTTCAGAAACAACTGCGTCTAAAGGGTCGTCGTATATCTCTAAACGAAACAGATTAATAACAGGCTGACACGCGAACGCGCCCAACGCCGTACGCATCGGGACGATAATAATGTTATCATCATTGTGTACCGTACCTAATAATATTATCTCGCGTTATTACGATATTTTTAATTTCTTTTTACGAAACCGTTCTCCGACGGGCGCGCCCGTTTCAAACATCGGAACACGTTTGTGTACACTGCACCGAGGATATTACACGGTCCACGGGTCAAAGGCTAAAATATAGTACGTCCTAATATTACATCTATGTTACTCACTACGTATCCCTGGTCTTATAATTATAATTATAATACTTGATTGCCCTCGGGCAATTGCCGACGACGACGACGACGACGGTTAACGGTTCGGTTTCGACACGGTCACGAGAACGATAATAATAATAATATATTATATTTATTATTATTTTAACAAACGGTCTGCGTTCATTCGATCTGTCGTTTCAATAGAGAAAAACGAATTTTAAATTGCGAATTAAAATACTATATTATACCATCAGGATGTTTTGAAGTTTTCTCTTGAGTTTTTTTTTTCTCTCGTATTTATTTAATACTAAAACAACTAAAAACATACTAAATAAATTAATTACTCGGCTCCTAGTATATAAATCCTTAACCACGAGCAAATGTGGACTTGTAGCCTTCAACTTTGGGGAAATGCGAAAAAATCTAAAATTAGCAAAATTCAAACTTTTCAAAATAAAATCTTTCGCACAATCAATAATATCCCCTAAACTATCACTGCGCATAGATCTAAAAATCGAAGCCGTTCGTGAAAGAGCAGTTATATTTTAAAAATATTCCATTCCTAACTCCCTTCTCATGCCAATTCTCTAAATTCTAACCTTTCTACGGTTAAAATCTCTGGAATTCCTTCGAGACGACTTAAAAGAAACTAGTGTATAGATCTCCTTAAAACTTTGTAAAAAAAAAAATAGAAAAAAAATCACAAGGGTATAGTGATACCGCTAGTATTCTACCGTCATGCTATTCACGTATATATGTCTTTTATTCCATTGTTTCTCAATCCTTGGGGAACAGATTAAAAACAGTCGGAAAGAAAGCAAAAAAAAATAAAGGAAGATGATATTAGATTTTACAAAGGGACGTCGATTTTATTTTGTATGCGTACATTTGAGTACAATGATGAATTTGATATGTTAGACTAAGTATGCCGAAGTCAATAAGATGGCACACTTGGGAGGTGTGGCATATTTGTTTTAAAGTATATTTAGATTCTGGTCATAGCGATGAATGTATTATGATGTGTTCTATTTTTTTGCTGTCTGTGTACAATTTTTCTACCAGAAATCTTACAAGAGCAACATCTATTCTGGGAATCAAATTTTTTTTAGTGAGTGCACTGAGATGATCATTCTTTAATATTAATTTCTCTCGTATAGTTTTTTTTGAACTCGGAAAACCGTAGAAAACCCGGAAAAATGTACAACAAAAACGATTTCATTATTTTCAATTTTGATTTTTTCGTTGTGATTTGGTTTAAAATAATCGAATTCCGAAGATTTTAGAGTTATTTATAGGTAATTGATATTTTGGAATTTTTTTTTTAGGTTTATTCAATTTTTTGTGGATACAATTTTTTGAAATGCTTGAACATTTCACACAATTATCATTATTTAAGTTATAGGTACTTAACGATAAAAAAATATTGTTTTAAATTAAAATGTTAACAATTTCAAAACATTTGTTCTTAGCTTCCCACCAACAACGACTCACCCATCAACACTATCAGCTCTATTTTTTTTTGTATTGTTTATCGCCGGCAAAAATAATATCGAAAAATGTGCATGCGCTATAACGCTAATTGTATTTAAAATATTATAGTTTTTGAGGGTAAATCACGATATGTGCGATATACCCTTATAATATCTCGCTTACGAATTAGAATATATCACGAAAAATAAAAAGAAAAGATTTTTCCCCTTTTGGTATGATAATAATCGGTCAAATCGGCGGACTACGAAAACGAACGGCTCGAATAGTTGGCTCTGCAGTACGTACATTTGCTATGCGTCGAGCGTTTGTACGACGGAGACGACTGGGCAAATGGATATATTATGTAGCAGCCTCTAATGTTAACGTTAAATAATTCATGAGAATTACGTACATTTGACGTGAACGTAGATGGATATCGTATTACACTGTTGAAACAGCTTGAACGTCCAAAATTTTATATTTTTGACAGATATCATCGCCCGCAAAGTCGTGTCGGGTGACACGTGTGCAATCATCCCTCGAAATCAATCACTGGCGCAAAAATAAGCTCGGAGGGTCGAGTTTTCGTGCTGCGCGTATAGCTTTTCTATCCGCCGAACTTTAGTTCGTACAGGCCGACGACGGTTTTATACACGTTACGGCTAATTTTGAAAATCGGAACTCTCCTCGTTCAATAAAACCGATTTTACGTTGTCAGTTTTAATATTACAGTGAATTGACTTGTGATCAAGCTTAAAGATAAGAACGCTGTCTGTATTTTTGTGTTGGTTTGATTTCGATATTTTAATTTTCAAACGAAATACTAAGTTTTTTTTAAAATTGTCATACTTTGCATGTTTGGAAAAAATAAATATCGAGAAAAAATCAACGTACAAACACAGAATTTGTCCTTACCTTTATGTTTGATGATAGGCCAATTTACTGAAACATTAAAAATAAAAGCGCAAAATCGGTTTAATAAGACGAAAAGTTTACATTGTCCAATTTACAATATTAACCATAACATACATTTCAATAACAAGGCGATTTTTTTTATCGGCGTTTCAATACTATTCAATAATATTTTCGTTCAAATCTGTGTTGAAAATGAGAAGGATTGCCAATTGAATAAACAAAAGTTCATACTCATTAAAAGTATAAGGGAGTCGAGGAGAATATTTTAAAACACTGTAATACATAATATTTCTCCAGTCGTTAATATATATATGATAAAAACTCATACAACAATAATTTTTTAGTGTCTATACTCGAGTTACTTATACAAGTACGTCATATACTTAATGTTTATATATTATACAAAATATAGATTTATCGTTTATAAACGACGACGGTTTCGATCGTTATCAAAGTGTACTTTCCGTGACTTTGCACAGTAGATAATAATGTCAAAAAATGTAAATCGAAAATTCAATAAAAGAAATTTATTTCCGAAAATTCCAAAATTGTACTTAATAAGTCTATAATTATATGTAATACAATTTCTTCTTATTATTATTGTTTTTCAGTAAATTGGCCATTTTTGTACCAAACCGTACAGATTTATCACATGTTTTTTACACAATGTTTTACACAATTCACACAATACGATATAAAAATGTCTGATTCATGAATCATCGATTAGAATCAGACCAAAACGGTTTTATCCGGCGGGTATTGTCGTTAAAATGATTACATTGAAATGTCGAAAAGAGAACAATTGAATATATATGTATACAAATACGTAAACTATTCTATAATATATACTAGAAATAAAGATAAATCCTATACACAGAAAACCTCTGAACAATTATCAATTCTTTCTTATTTTCTAATTATCATTATTTATTAATGTTTACGGGAAATTGATAAAATTACAGACATAGTTTTTTTTTTTTTTTATTTTAAAATAAAGCGCAATACAAATATAATTTTAAAAAGCCTGATCTGCTTATGAACAGTTCACTGTTTTAGGAGAAGTGGTATACATTTCGTAAATAAAATTGCAAGTCTTTCGGTATAATGCGTGTTCTCCCTTATCCCTATTATCATAGATAATAATCGTTGCCCGGTAATTATTATCTTTTAAAAATAGTACTGACTAGTGGCTAGTCAGTGTCAATCAGATTAAACAATAAATAATATTGACCGTTTTTTTTTTTTTAATTTTACATCCGTGTCATCGAGGTAACACAAAAGTCGACCAAAAAATAAAAAATAAAAAAAAAATATATCGATTTTTCATATTTAAAATATCAAAAATACAACTCTGGGCCACGTTAGGTTTCGAGATAAAAATCTTTACCTCGTTTTGAATGTCAACGGTTCATCAAGATCGATATAGCCGACAGACAAACGGACTTTAAATTTAACCCTTTAAGATTACGTCGCCATGTCTCGTGTATTATAAATAATATTTTATTACGTAAGAAATGGAATTTTTCTCCGTGAATAAAAAATATTATTAATATTAAGAATGTAACAAAATCCCGTAGGTTTTCACGAACTAAAGAAAAAATTAAATTAAAAAAACGATGACGTAAATCATGTTTTCGAGTATAGAAAACGAAATTAGGTTTTATGATATTATATTAAATATATTTCGGAGTTTTACAAAATACAATTATTATGACTTTTTTGTTTTTTTTTTCTTTTATTATTTGTCCTTATATGTATAAAATTGATATTCAATAGGTTTCAGTGTATTTCGTCCGAACACAACCTTCCGAAAATAATATTCACTTAATTTGTTCATTTTTCAAATTTCTATAAAACATAATGATATACTTTACTGAACGAATTTGTATACACCTACGCAGAATAAGTACACTATTATTGCATCATTACGACACTATAATACATACTTACGTAAAACTCGATGCGCAGTATTTCGCGTTTTTTTTTTTTTCATATATATACATATAATATTATTACGTCTTTTGGCATACTATTTTACCGGTTCATTATGCTACTAGTGACCGGATGTTTCAACTATATAATACGTGACTGTAATAATTGGACGCAGAGCTTACTGGACGATTCGCTTTTTAATAACGGATTGCCCGCAGTGCACAGAGGGAGAACGACGAGAGATCATTATTACTCCTCTCCTTCACTCCTCCAATGTACACGCTCGTGTCTCTGCCGGGTTATACAAGGAGCAGCTTGAGTTTACTGATTGAAAATGGGTTTTTTGGATCCGGCTTTTCAATTCCTCCCCCCTCCCTCCCCCCGGTTGTCGCATTAGGCGAAGAAGAAGACTGCGCGATCTGTTTATACGGTTTATGTTCGCTACGCCCTTCACTATTGAAAATGTCTGCGCGCGCCATTGATTGCCCGGCCTCATCCTATAGATTTGTCAGTACCAAGTTTGTGTGGTATATTTGAATAAACCATTTACAACGTATTTTTTCTCATCTACATTTACAGGTAAATTTATTTGCTTTACAATTGAAAAACTGTCTCGATTTTCACAAATAATTTGTTTATAGTGTACGATTCGAGCGATACCCACCTTAATTAAATATGACACAGATATCATTAATTGTATTGTTAAAAATGCGCGTAGGACACGACTACACGAGTCATTAGTGCGTACACGGCAAACTGCATACTATAGACTGCTAAGTGGAAAATTATCGTCGTAAATGTTTGATGAATGAATAGAAGCTAATATCATTGGATACAATATTATCGTCCACTATTCTGTTGTAATCAATGCTAATGCAACGATGTACAGGGTGATTATTTATTATCACAATCCAGCGATTTTCTCGGAGGATTTCAAGTAAATTTTATTTCTATTTCTGGTTTTTTTTTTTAAATCTTTATGAAATAAAATTGTTTACAATAAACTTAATCTAAATACTGTTTTCGAATTATCACCCCTACCCTTATTACACCTTAAATTAATGTTTCTAGTTTTAATTTTCAAATCGCGGCAGTTCCGTGCCCCATCACGTTTAACGCGGATCCTCAAAATTTAATATTTATCCAACAATGTCGTAATAATATTGGATTTACCGTTTACGCCGGGATATGTTCGGTTTAGAATTTTTGACCGGACACGAGAACGAATCGCGGTAAAAAATAATCACCCTGTACGCAATACTCGTGCCCGATAGTAATAATATATCACGTCATTATCGTCCTTGATGCACACGCGATTTTTCAATAACTAAAATATAAACCATTTAATAAATAAAACACCCACTTCGGTTCGGTATCTAATGATATAGTTTTACGCGTATGACAGCGAGTGTAGATTTTTTTTTTTTTTTTAAATAAATTATGATTAATGGTTAGGTTTCCGTTATATAATAGGTATATTATGCACACAAATAGCACATACTCGGGTGTCTCCGCGGAATCATGATTTTTGACCTCGTAACAGTATTATACATTATTGTCCGGAAAAAAAGTTTGAAAAAAACAAACCAATGGTGCGATACCTGTAGTAATAATAATAATAATAATAACAATAATATTGTACGATGTATTCAATCCGTTATAATAATATTTATTTTTTTTAAATTTAACTACTCGTATATATAAATTAATCGTGCATTTCTTGTCTCCGCCTTAGAAACGTAGCGCAAGTCTGCGTTCGGCAGAACCAATTTTCAATATTAGAGTGAATAATATCGTCTTAATACAAAGTTATGGGAAAAATAACACTATCTGTGTTTGTATACAATTGTTTTTTTCATTATTTCAATTTTCAAGCGAAATAGTAATGTGTGTGAGATCATTGTATAAAAACGTGAGAAAAATAAAAAATGTGTTAACCATTATATGGTTAAAACTGAACTTAAAATTAAAAAATAATGTTAATATAACTGTTGTCGAAAAGAAATAATATAAATAATTAAATAGGTATATGTTTAAGCTTACGTGAAGAATTCATGAGCCGCTTCCAAAGTAAACCTTTGAAGTAATTAAAATAGATGACAAGTTCAAATGACCGCTTTTCCTCGTTTTTACCGTATTATTATTAACTGTAAATATTTTTTAACACAAAAATGGATTTTTAACCGGTGAATTAAAAATATTCACTGACACTCCTAAGTCTGTAAAAGTGGTTAGGAAAATCTGTGCGCCAACGAATTGTAAAAAAACGGATATTCTTCGTATTGTGTGTAGGCCACTGTTTTAGGTGAGAAGTTGGTAAGGTAGAGGGGAAATGTAATGTATATCTGTGCGCAAGGATTAACCATTTCTAATAAAAAAAGATTCTAAGCCTAAGATTGAAAGACCGTAATATTTACGATTTGAAAATAATACATTTCGTACATTTTCCCGTTTTTCCTAAGTTTTTTTCGCGGTTTTTCCCATTTGTTCTGAAAATCCGTGAGAAAATATAATAATTGACCACACCAGTCTAATTTCTATTCAGAAAAAGTGCTACATTTGAAAATCGGAGCAAAATTTCTGGTTTAAAACTTGTTTAAAAAAAAAAAAAAAATCATTGTAAAACCAATAAGTTTCTCGCTCCGCTCAGAATCTAAAATATTCGTAACTCGCTTAAATACATAAAAATCAGAAAAAAAACAACGTACAGATTTTGTTCATACTTTGACGTTTGATAGTAGGTAAATTCACTATAATATTAAAATTAAAAGTACAAATTAAGATCTGTTGAATGCAAGTTCGTTATTTAGTGCATAGTCCGATAAACACAACAAATAAATATGCACAACGTAGTCCTCTTATTTCTTAACAAAAGAAAACAAAAATGCTGATACTCCTGACGATTGTACCACCATTTTTGTTTTAAACGATTCTGAGCAGAGTATTGTTACTTAGTCATATTATTCCCTTATTGCCAAGGCAAAAATTGCCAATTTTTTTTTCCAAACTATTAAGAAAACTAGAAAATGTATGCCAAATTCGCTAACTAAATCAAAACAGCTCTCAGAAAGTTTCTACGTATAAAAATATTTACACGATTTTTGTTAAAAAGAAAAGTTGTTTACAAGCGCAAAAAAAACGAACGTACTTTGCACAATGGTTGTGTCACTGTCATAGGTTAAAAGTTGGGAAATTAAGATAGTGTAACATAATTTATATCCGTACGAAACGATAAACTATTGCTATACGGAAAACGATTCCGAGCGAAGTTGCTTTTATATACGTACGTACATTTTCATGGTTTTTCCCATTCATTATGAAAAACGCTAAGAAGATAAAAAAAATAACCTTCTTAAAGTACCAAGTAGATAAAATTTCATTTCGGAAAAAGTTCTATACTTGATACATCGGAGCAAAATTTCTGGCAGAAAAGTTGCTCACCGATTAAAAATAAAAATAAACATCATTGCAAAACAAAATACACTTCTCACTAAGCTCCGAAACTAAAAAAATTAAAAAATGTATTTATTTTTCACAGACGAGGTAGTAGAACGAAGTGTTAACGTGGCTCTCTGGATTTTGAAAAACAAATTAGCGGCTCTCTTACGAGTAATGATAATAATAAAAATTGGAATAAACAAAGTTACTGTGTTCCTGTACTATATTTACTATACAGACGCGGCTTCCTTGATAATAAACCACTACGGCCCTGGGAGCCGCGACGCACAGGTATGAAAACCACTGGTATAGATAGCGTAGAAACCTCCAACTATACACACTTATGCATGTGCCTGTAAAAAACGTATTATACTATTGTATAATACGTTTTTTTTTTTTTTTGTTTTTATTAAGTACATTCATAACAAATGCGCGGGCTTGTTGGGGTGACGACTCCTAGGGCCACCCGGAGCCGCCCCCGAGGATTTCGCGGTTCCCATAAGGTATTTTTAAAATATACTTTTAAACGGTAAAAAAAAAATAAAAACTAGACGGTGCTAAACACATTATGGCCGCAACTTTACAGCGCGCTTTCCGAATTTATAATATTGTTATTATTATCATCATCGTGTAACGTTATGTCAAAAACGGTTTTAATTGAATCCGTATCGCGGTTAATGCAGGCGAGTTGATATTACTCTGCGTCGGAACGTGCGCTCGCATTGTTGAAAATTAATTATAGTTTCGTTTAATTAACAATTTTGTATAATACATGTTTCTTAGATGTAACGTTGGTGTTTTGACGGTTTTCCAACGGTGTTTTTAATGAATTGCCGTCGTATGCGATGATGCGTTCGCGTGTTACAGGTAATAATAATTCGTTAATTGCGTTACTGCATACATTTTATCTTCGGAATTAATAACGAATTTCAAAACTATTCCTTTTTTTTTTCTGTTTCTAGATTCTGAGTGGAGCGAAGGTTCGGTTAAGTTAGGTTAGGTTAGACTAGTTTTACAAAGATGTTTATTTTTTTTCACTTTTTCTACCTAAAAGCTCATTCCGGTATATACGATATAGACCCTTTTCTGAAAATTTTCTTGGAATGGTTTATGGTAACATTCATCAAATGTGAAAAACCGTAAAAAAAACTGAGGAAAAACGGGAAAATGTACGAAATATACTAGTCAAATATTATGATTAATTTTTTCTGCGGACAACTTTTTTACCAGTAATTTTTCGATTCCCCCAAGAGTTTTTCTAGCAAATATGAAAAACCGGGAAACACGTAGATAAAACGGTAAAATCGGTACAATATTAAACGGATATTACTAAAGAAATTATATATACGCATATTTAATTATTTTACCACAGTATAAAAAATATTATATTGTTGACAAAGCATCACTATCAGCTGAACTCCGCTCAGAATTGTTTTTAGTAAGCGACAGATACAAATCGATTTCCCCTCTACATCCTACCTTTCCAACTTCTCGCCAACAACAATGGCTACACCCGTGCCCATTATCCTAGGCCAACTATTTATTATTAGGGTTTAATATTCAAAAAAAAAAAAAATGAAAATAAACCTTCATTACGCGGCGTATTATATAAGTAATAAATGTAGGCGGGTGTAAAATATTGATATTGTATCCCCCCCTCCACCACCACAAACGTCTGGATGCTTCCATTGCGGCGCGGTTAAATAAATTATTTTCGCGGGACACGACGTAATTATTACGATGACTTTAATAATAATTTATTGGTGTCTATGCCGGCGGTATTCTGTTTCGTCTCAATTGTAATTTACCGGTTAATCTCGTAACTAATTAATTAATATTCGCCCATACGAACGGCATTATTCTTACGGGGATACATTACCTAAAATATTATAATTAATTTCTTAAAAAACACCGAAACCTCTGCGCCGGAACGGTCGCGCGAACACGGTAATTGCAAAGATTTGGCCGCGTTCGGATTTAACACGGATCCGATTGTTTTAACATAACGGAATCATTATAGCGCGGGTTGTTGCCAAATATAAGGCGTTGTTTTAGGGACAACCCGTCCCGTCGATTTCGTCCGCTTTTCGGGGATTCGTGTATGGGGAACGTATTGGAATTTCGTTCATTCATTGAAATAACACGAACGATTATTTTTCGTACCTTTTTTTTCTTATAGATATGCCGATAGGTACCCGATGTAAACGAATTTAACAACCCTAAACGTTTATCAAAACTTTCTTTTTTTTTTTTTTTTCAAATTTGTCAATAACATAATAAAAGTTTTGTAAAAACAAAGTTAAATAATTGTATTTCAGTTCTCTGACCGCCGCCGCCGCCGCCGAATTCAAAATCGATAATTTAGTTTACTGTAGATGAAAATGTTCGCGACTCAATAAACGATACAATTATTATTGTATGGAAAAATCGCAGACATTAAAACTCCGTTGAATGTTCTTCAAATATTAAATTATTAATATTTTCTGACTTGTACATCATATCAAATGTTTGTTTTTCCGCGTCCGTTAACCGAATTTTATAATCTCGAACGATAAGCCAAACAATTTTTGTTTGTTTTGTACACTGTCTACAAACGACTTTTCTTGTCGGAAATCTTGCTCCGATCATCAAGATTTTCGATTAGTTCCGGTACTAAATTTTGTCTACAGCTGTACCGGCGTGCATCGGTGAGGTTTTTTATTTGATTTTCCGTGTATTATTCTCAATATTTGAAAAAACTGAAAAAACAAAAACGTATGAAGAACGAAAACATTATTCAATAACGGTTTCTATTTTCTTCGACTTAATTTTGGTTTTTTTTTTTTTATTGCGATTCGATTAGAAATAATCGTAGAACCCTGACATTTTTCCCAAATACATTTTTTTTTTTTTTAATTTTTTGGATGCGATACAACTTTCAAAACATTATGGCGATTTTCGAGCTATATATTTATAGCCATTTGAAATGTTCAAGTTTTATATTAGTTTTTATATGATTTAATGTAAAAAAAAAAAAAAATAATTAATAAAACTGTCGTGACGCAGTAGTTTTATTAGTAATCATAACGAGAACCGCACGGAAACGAAATCGTTTAGAAACAATTTGGTAATTTTGTGCGCAACTTTGTTATTGCGTTTTCGTGTGCTTAATATTTGTTCGATTTTAAATTGTCCGCTTAAATCGCTGCCATTATATATACTCAGTATATCGAACTCTGAACGATTTAATATTATTATATTCCGTCGCGTTGTTCTGTCAATAACATTCCATCCGGATGCCCCCGCGTGCCCGTTTTCGGCCACGCTTCGCTTTTATTAACTGAAACACAAATACATCAATATACTACGCGCACAGAAAACAATACAAATAATAATTGCCGCTCGTTACTGCGATCTAACGGGATAGTAAATCTGTGTTAAACAAATATAGCATATTTACGTTTCCCTCGTATGATTCGCCGTATGTACCGAGCTATAATGACGTTCGCTGTGTAATATTTGACATTCCGCGCGCTTTAGGTTCTTTGTTTTTTTTTTTTTTAATTGTCATTACGTACATTACAATACAATGTATATTTCTTGGAAATGCACGACGAATCGTTAAAAGTTCAAACCGCATCGGGCCCCGATGACATCGCCGTGTGTTTACATTTCGCATATTATATTGTATTTGACCGGAAACTTTTTAACGTTCGATAATTCGGTTCGAACATCGCGATATCGAAACATTTAATACGGCCGTACGGCTTTGAAGACATTGTACAGACGACGCGGAAAGAAAAGCAATTTCGGTATATTTCATTTTTATTTTCTTTTAAACGGTACCGATAAATAAATAAAATATCATATTGTGTACCGACTACAATAATATAACACTACAATCGTTTTTAGACTCTGAATGGCGTAGCGCAGAATTTATTGGTTTCACCGCGATGTTTATGATTTGTTTACACTGTGCGCTATTGTGTTCTACTAGAAATCTCGCTCCGAAATATCATTTTTTGATTTTCCCAGGAGTTTTTCTGACAAACGGGGGAAAAAACCGACGGGAAACAGGAAAACGTACAAAAATAATGTTTTTTATTATTTAAAATTTTGTTTTTTATTGTAGCTCAGTGAAAAATATTCGTAGAAACTTGAAATTTTTACAGGTACTTTATATTTTCCATTTATAGACGAAGACAATTTTCAAAACATTTGAGCTATTTTTAAGCCATGAGATATTTTAATTTTGGTAGATTTTTAACGTAATATATATTTGGTAGATATTCTGTGCATAAAATTGTTAGATCGAACAGAAATGCTTGACAATTCAACAAGAGGTTCGTTATACGTTGTACTTAGTGGTCAACAAGAAAAAGTTGAGTTTAATTTAATTTTTTTTTTTTTATTTATATGTAAGAATTTTAGTATCAAATTTTAACGAAAATCTTAAATATCACGGCCTTTTAAACATGTGTAACCAGACTCCGCTCAGAATCGTTTTTCATTAGCAAAAATTATACGTTGCGTACAGATATGCAATAAATTCGCCTCTATATTATCCTTTCAAACTTATCACCTACAACGGTGGCACATCCTACGTGCGAATTATGTCCGTCTTTTTATATTATAAAATGGTCCGAGTATAAAAAAGAAATGCACGATATTACGTAAAGCCCCGCGGACATTATATTCCGTGCCAAGCGGGAAGCTTAGAGGGTATATATAGACGTACATTTCACCAGTCCCCCCCTCCCCATTTGAAAATGTAAATATTTTTTTAATGCCAATGTTGAGCAGGTACTTATCACACATTTGTTTGTCTATCATTACAATTTGGATGCTTTTAGTTAAGGCGTCTATCAAAACAACAAAATGGTTTACGGGGGAGGCTGGAAAGAAGTTTCTGCAGCTCCCTCCCACTGGGGTTTAAATTAAAATTTTTGAACTTTTACGTTTTACAGATTCTCACATTTCACCTAACCCTCCCCCCTTCGCCCATGATTTTCTGATACAACGTATAAATTAAATGAAAGCATACAAATATTTCAATATTGGCATAAATAAAATTTGAAATCTTCGAATGAGGGTGAGAAGCTAATAAAGTGTGCATTATATATATACATGTATATATAAGGTAATTTAGTTTATACACTGAACCTTAATTAAAAATAACGATCATTCACAAAAAAACCATTCTAATCGGAACTTGGTAAACTTGTGAGACACAGAAATCAACAAAAAAAAAAATCGATGTACCATAGTTTGTTATTATCAATTGTGGGAAAATTTCGTTTTTTTTTTTTTTTTTTTTTTTATATATATATAAAATACCAACAGGTTAAAAATTCGCATCTTACAAGGTATGAAAAGAATTAGAGAAGTTTTTAACTAATCGAAAAATCAAAACAATTAACTTTTATTCGTTATGATGAGAATCGAATATACAATTGTTTTTAATAGAAAAATCAATCGTTATTTTGATTTTATATTCGTTTTATGCACATTGTGTAGAAACGACTGGATAGTAAAACGGGGGAAGGTCCAATTTCAATCATTAAATGTGATTTACGCTGACAGACTGTAGAACTTAAAAAACCATGGTAAAATGATGTATAAAAAAAAATAAACTATTGATCGAACTGCAGGTTTACTGCAGCAAAGAGAGGAGAAGACAGTAGCGATTTTTGAAACGTCGTTATGCTATCCGCGCAAAACGCAGTATAACGAAAAACGAGGAAGTCTTATTAGGAGAATAAAGAACAAACGAACGGTTTATTGGAACGGTATCAAATTCAGAAAGAATAAAATACTCGGGCGTCTAATCTAATGTGTCAAAAAAAGTTATTGTAAAACCCAGTGATGTTTGGTGTGAATGTTTCATGTCTATATCCCGTTCAGGTACAGTAATCACAAAGTAATAGAGAATTTTATTTGTTTCGCAATCGAAATAATCAAAAATAAGTGTGAACTAATTTCATACTCAAAATCGTTGTAACAGGGCGTATAATTTTCAAGCCAATTATAAGTCCTGAACATTCATTAGAACATTGATTATCAATAAAATTATTTTACCACGGTTGTTCAATATTATTACGATGTGGAACGCCGTCACATACGAGTTTTTTTACTTAATCCTTTTACGGAAATACTATAATTCTTAAAATTGCACACTTGACAGTGTAAACGCAAAAATTACCCTTTTAAACTATTTAATGCTTTCGACGAACAAATAACAATCGGAATCGGATCACTCAACGAGCCACGCGGTTTTTCTCCCTTAAGGAATTTTTGAAGCCAAAAAACCGCCCAGCCACGGGGACCCCTAACAGATTTTGAAATTCTGCAGCAAATGCGAGCTACCGCACAAACCTATAAACCAATATGCGGGAAATTACTTTGCGAAACTATAATAATAGTATTTACGGTATTTATACCGCGAGCTAACCGAACTACTGCAGTTTTCATACACGTGCGTGTACAATAAAATTGCGCATTTAACGCGCGTTGAAAAGTAATTTCTCGCCGTATACCCGGCGGCCGGTCCGGCGAGCCAGAAATGATGAAAAATTTAAATTACACGGGCGAAAGAAGCGATTTTGAATTCTCGAATCGTTTCGAGTAGGCAACTGTTCGAACGGGCGCTAATGAAACGCACACGTTAAAAATTAGTGTTCCCGCGCGGAGACCTTTGAGTATAATAATAATGTATGCGTTGTGTTGTCCTGTCTGTGACGGCCGCCGGTTACACATCGCGTTACAATCGAAAAAATCCCGCACTCCGTTCAGAGCCGCGGTTCCGTGTTTACAGTGATTTATCGGTGCATACGCATAGAGAAAGACCGTTATAGATTATTGTTTTTATCCCTCCCGTAGCGGCACGTCCAGGGAGGCGAGGCAACGCTGCAGCCCGCCCCGAGACATCGACAAATCTTAAACTGTCGTTTTACATACGATTTAATACGTAACGTGGTGCTGCAATAAATTACAATGCATCATCGTGTGTATTTGATCGGCCATTGAAAAATATCCCGGGTACGGCACTGTTCTCCCGGAATGATCAGCTCCAACGGCTCGTCCGTAAATGTATGTATTTTATGGCCCTACCATCCCAGCTGTCCATCGACGACACTGTCCTACCCGATGAGCAACCTTTTCATATGAAATGTTGTTTTTTACGCGATATTGTATTTTATACGTACTCGTTGATCGATTTATCCGAGAAACCATTATAGCAACACTTACACTGTTATCAATATTTACGAAAAGTGATAAAATAACGTAATCGTATATATACATATATATATTTTTTTTTTTTTTTTTTTTCCATTAGTCGTACTCCGTTAACTAATTAAAATATTTTAGTAACGTTCGTTTACATTAATATTTGTATAATAGTATTAAAGATAGTGATGTATTATACGAAAAGGAAAAAAAAAACATAACGATTTTAATCGTCTTTATATTATTATAATAACCGAGAAGTGTAAATCGACATCTTGGAATAAGAAAAATGAAGTAGAAAAAAAAAATTATAATAATAATGAAAAACGATTCTGACAAAATGATAATAAAATATACACACACTTATTTATAATTTATTCGAACGCAACAATAACAATGTTATTATTGTACGCCGTCGCCGCCGTCGGTGTAACAATAAAAACATTTTGAAAACTACTTCGGGGGGATTTTTTTTTTTTTTTTTTCCATTAGTCGTACTCCGCGGGTAGGTACCGGCGGTACAAACGTACCGACCCGAAATGGTATTTGAAACAATCGGGAGGAATACGCGCGCGTTCCCGCTCATATTATTGTTGTTGTGATGGGTTTTAATTTGAATTTAAATCTCTTTTACTCTTTTACACACATACGCAGGTATACCTTAAAATACCCATAAATCGATATGATTCATAAAAGGTGTTACTGCGTCATCGTAAATCTTTTGAAAATATCATATTCTGTAGCGTTAGGTCGCTGACGCAATCCGACGCAATTATCGCGTTCTGGGCAACGTTAATAATTAATTATTTACGTTCGATAAAAAAAAAAAAAATTACCTCCGAATATAAAAGAGATACGGATTGTGTCAATTTGATGTTATCAAATTATTTATATTTGTGCGCGACAATAAACCGTCGGCTACAGTAAAACGATTCTGAGCGATTTTTTTTCAACCGCGTACTACAAAGAAAATTAACAAAACCGAAAACTATTATAAAAATAGAAAATATTAAATAGAAAAATAAATTTAAAAAATTACCTCCCCGACGACGCAGACGAAATTTTTTAGCGGAAAAGAAGCTAGGTACACCACGCGAAAACCGGATGTCTAGTACACAAACAATTGTTACTAGACAGACATGATTTAAAATTATTAAAAAATAAATTTTAAAATTCCACACTATGACGTACCGCAACAAATTACTAAACAAAGAACCCTTATCCGCAATTCTCATCACATCCATACTTATTTTTCAATGTTTTTTTTTTTTTTTTTTGTTTTATTTTTGAACAGAGCGATAAATTTACAATGAGGACAAACAAAATATTTTATTAATTAATATTTTGTTGAACCGGGTGCGCGTTGAATTCGTTTGTTTTCTCTAAAAAGTAATTTAAATGTAAATTCAACATTATTATTATTTTATTTTGTTCAGCCTCTTGGGTTCTGCGGTCCGTTGTTAAAACAATAATTATTATCATGCCGACGAGGGAATTTTAAACGATTTTTTTTTTTTTAAATATAATTCAGCCAATTTGGGCTTTCAGTTCAATAACGGCCCAAGCCACAAATTTTCCATATTTGAATTATTAATGGTATAAACAGCGACCATACACACAATACAATTTAATTCATAAATTACGCATTTAGTTAATATTCACTAAACGATCGTGTACATACCTAAACCATTATTGCATTAAAATGTTTTAAGAACAAGAACTGAGATGAATAATGGTAGAGAATGGAACGAGATTATTGTCCCGAGGGCCGAAATTAATTTTGTTTAAATGATTGTGTAGTGTATACGTTTACTGAAAAACGATTTAGTTTATCGATTTATCACGAACCAGCGATTTTCTCGAAGAATTTTAAGTGAATTTGATTTCCGGTTCTTTTTTTTGTGAAATAATATTAAGCTTTATTTTACTAATATTTTTAATTTTTCCCACCTACCTTTGTACACTTTAGTTTCTCAAAGAGCATCGCTCTCCTCATATAACACATATTCAAATAGCCGCAACACTCGCGTCGGATTTACTATTTTGTCCCTATAATATAGTCTTCCGGTCTAAACTTTAAACTTTTATAACTGATAAACGGTCAATGCGATATTAGTGTTGCGCCTATATTGAAATTTGTCGACAAAAATTCGCATTCCAAATAGGGGGTGGGGGGTTGCTTTTGAGAAATTCAATGTGTATACTATAATTTCGGATGTAAGGGATGCAAATTGAAAATATCGTTGGATAAAGCTTAGACGATTCCATAATTATTAAAATACAATTCAATTGAAATCTTCCGAGAAAAAAACTGATGAGTGTATCGCTCTGTAATTTTTATAGAAATTAGGAGTTTTTTTTTTCAAACTTTTAGATAAACGAAAATAATAATAATCAATGTCGGTACGTGTAGGCATTTGATATAAAAATATCATTTTTTTTTTTTCTGGGGGGAGGGGATTTTGAACAGAATTACGCGAGGAAGCTAAAATACGGCATATACAATAATATTCTCCACGGAAAACTGCACGTCGCACGTCGGACGGTAAACACCACTCGAACATATTTATTTATACGAAATGTACAGGCAGATACCCGTAGCATAATATACTTTAGACAGTCGATTTGTCGACTTTTTCAATTTCCCGAAAATCTTGGAAAATCGAAACGGTAACGACCGGGCGCGTGTCGAAGCGTTCAAATTGGAATTTCACGATTCCGCTCATCGGCAGTGGTACGGGTACAATAAGGGCGAGCGGCGACACGGAAATCGTTTTCCCCCTCCGTCCGCTCCCCCCCAATATACTTACTCTTAAGTCCGCCATGCTCTCCGCGCGATTCATCGTACAATCGCGTGCTTCATATGCATTTTCTAAAATTCGCCGTCTCTCCCCCACTCCCTGCCCCCCCCCGCCGTTATCTTGTCCCCTTGCGGCTTGTCGCGGCGCATTCGTTTTTCCGAGTGCTACGATTTGTAATAATATTTTTATTTTTTTACAACGATCAAATTCGAAACCACTCAAAACGGCCGAATAATAACGTACGGATGTAGTAATATCGTGTATTGCGGGTACGAAGTCTGTATTTTAAATTTAGTTTTTTTTTTTTTTTTTTTATCTCTAATTAATATCATAATGCCCTACAGTATACGTGTGCAACTATATACATACATACATACATACATATGATAATCGTATTATTGGAATCACGTATACGGTTTTCTTGCGTTGTAAGTTATCGACAACTCTCGTTCGAATAAAACAAATAAAAAATGGAAAACAAATAAAAAAAATTATGTATATATGTACATATATACAGTTTTAATGATTCTGCGGTGTAAATTGTAATATAATGTGTACGTCGATAGCTGATAGACCGAAAAAGTAATTAAAATATTTCGACGTTATCGTATTATTTATTGTTATTATTATAACGTAACAATATTGTACTTACTCGTTACGTCCGTCTGTTAAAAACCACTGTCGGTAATCGCTTGTAAACAAATAATGCTGCACGATTATTGCGTTATTAGTACCTATTAATACCGTCGGACAATATTCGATATTCGCGTTCAGACCGACAAATCAAACACTCTCTTATCACATCATTGTGTGTGTACCAATACATTAATGTATACACGGCGCGCGAATAATACGCAATTACATATTCCCCGGGCGGTGCGAATAATTAATAATAATAGCGTAGGTACCCCGCACATTAACGTTCATATTTTACGTATTACGTCTGTAGTTTTGTCCCGATTTATTTTTCCATTTTTTTTTTCCCCATACAAAACGTTCAGTTATTGTTATGCCTCTTTAATGAAAATCGCACGCGATATCAAAAAAAAAACAAAATTTGCGCGTTAATATTTCGAGTTTTCGATGTTATTGTTCAGGTGACCCCCCGAACGGTAAAAGCGTATGCGTGGTGGTTTATTTTCCGATCACGTTAAAAAAAAAATATTATAACGATTTATAAATTACTTCGAACCGGTGCGATTTCGATACTTTGTTTCGTCAAACAGACACGGGTCCCTGTAATAACGGGTGTTATTATAATGATACTACGCGAACGATGGCCACGAATGTACATAACCGACCGTGACAAATTTCACCGCGTGTGACGTCGGGTTTCATCGGGAATCCACGAAATTCCCTTAAAAAAAATAATAAATAAAATCCGCAATTCGGGAACAATAGAAAATATGGATAATATCGTTAATAAACCGATTCGAATCCTGTGCAAATGCTAATGACGTGTATACGATAATAATATATTTTCTTGCGGTTTTCGTTGCAAAAATACCAAACGCCCTGTTGTCGGCCACAGCCATTCGACGGGATTGGATTTTGAAAAATCCTTTTTAACAGTCGCCTGCATCAGCACACAAGGGACTTTTGTGCGAAATTGCATAGTTCTAGACCCGGCGGTTCAGCCTGTGTAGCTCTTCTTATTTCGCGTATGCTCATCCTTTATAGTCATTGCCATCACTAAAGTATTTTTAATGGAACTATAAAAACTCGAATCGGTTCTGTTACAATAATAACCGATCAGGACTTGATCGTGTAATATAATAATCGTACTCTGTTTCGTTTTATTTTTATCGAGCACAGGCATATGTGCAAGGTACTCTGTGTACGAGGGGAAAGACATTTTGAAAGTCTCGTCTGGGTATGACGGTTGTCCTGAAGTTTCGATTGGTTCGAGTTATAGTTCTCGGTAACGTCACTTAATTTTCGGTGACTGTTTGGAAAGTTTTCCCTGCTTTAACCGCCGGCTGTGCGTTTCCTCTTTTCGGTTAGTATACGAAATATAACGATTCGGTTATTTTATTATATTTATCGACGCGGACAAATTATTATTCATACGATTACCTATATGGCTGTACGTATACATTATACTGTACTGCGTGTACTCGCAGTCGCGGTCAAAAGAAAAGCCAAAGACTCGTTTCGATTATTATGTAGATTTACAATACCTAATGGAATGTATAAACGCGATGGTTTGGAAATATAATATACGTGTAGAGCACATTGTTAAAAAAAAAAAAAAAAACTAATAATAATAATAACCCGATAGATCTGCAGTAAACGATGACAACAGAGGGCACGTCGAGTTCACGGGTTTATAATATGTGATAAACAAACTACACAACCGTGCTGCAGTATATTCCACTCACGGATTCGAAAAAATATAACAATATTCCAGATAAGAACTGATAAAAAAAAAAAAAACTAATAATAATAATAACCCGATAGATCTGCAGTAAACGATGTTAATAACGAAATTCCTTAAGGCCGAAAGCTTATAGCATACGCGCAGTACACCGTATTATTATATATTAAATATTTATCTTGTGATGCAGACGTTCCTCGTAACTAATTATTATATTATTATTTTATTGTTACAAGGAATACGTTTTTTTTTATTTTTTTTTTATTTTTTAATACTCCCAGAGCAGCGTACGCAACAATAAATAATATACCTTGTGGAAAACGGTTTTCACTGTAATATATTCGAACGCGTTATTTTTTTTTTTTTTTGCAGGTCAATCCAACCGGACTACTTAAGAAACTATTACTTTTCAGAAACGTTTTACTTTATCGTTCTACAAGCGCTATGTAGGTACGGTTTTTTTTTTTTTTTTTTTTTTATCGCGATTAAGGATCAAGGGGGCGGTTTTCCGATTTGTCTCCAATCGTGTTCAATTCAGAACATTATTGTCACCGTTTTAAAGACTAAGACGTTTCCGTCGATCTTTTTCGTTTTAGACCAACGTAAACGATGGGAAACAATGGGAGCATATAATATACTCCCGAATTTCCGTTTTCAACGTTTAAAGTATACGTGCATTTACTGTCTAGGTATTATTTACGAAGTTCGATTTAAAATTTGGCGTGTCTAAAAATAAATAAAATATAATGTGATTATTATCACGGGATTTTCAAAAATAATATCTGAATTTTGGACGAAACTTCGAAACTGAAAATCGAAAATCGACTTTCTGAATAACACGGATAATTTTTCTAGAAATGCATGCGTATTTAAAAAATTTTAATCGAACATTGGGAAGTGTGTCTAATTTCCCGCCGCTTATTGGTTTGAAACGTACGAAAAATAGGTGCGTTCCGACCTCCTTAATCTATTGCGTACTATATTATAATTTATAACACCAATCGATCGTCACGCCTGTTTTATATCCGCGCACAATCGTTTTTTGATTGCAATAGTTTACCGTTGGTTTAATGGTACACAAACTAAATTACCCTACATCCTATTGGGTAATGGCGGAAAAAGTGAAATTTGACGTATCCGTTATCCGCGTTTTTCGTTTGAAGCAGCGTTTAAAAAAAAATCCCGCATCGCCTTCTGGCGAATAGAGAACATTATGAGCTTTCGTATTATAAAGTATTCAATGTTCGACCACCACTCGTTTCACGAGCACAGCTGTATCGGCGGAGAAGGTTTTTTTTGTCATAAACGTTCATTAAAATTAAGTACCACGAAATATACTCTCAGCGAGTAGTGAGTGAATGTATCGAAACCAAACAATCCCGTTGATCTCGTTAAAATATTAAATTGCATACTAAATCATTATTATTATAAATACAATTTTGTTTTTGTACATGTTTTGAGTGGAGCGAGGAGTGTATACATCGGAAGAATCGGAGGGATGTTTAACTATGGTGTGTGCTTTTTTTTGTATGTCAGTAAATAACTTTTCAACTAGAAATATTGCACAGATCGAAAAATAACAATAGATCGATTTTGTTGTTCCTTTTGATACTGTCATTGGCAGAGAAATTCATATTTCGATACTTAAAGCATCTTTCATAATAATTGGTAAATACCAAAAAGGACGGAAAATACGGTTTTTTTTTATCAAATTATGGCGTGACGATTTCATTATTTTAAACTTTTACGGCTTTATGTTTTTTTAAAAATAAAAATATTGCTCCAATATAAAAACATTTTCTATTGAATTTTTAATATAATTGGTGACTAGTTATTTTTTGATTTTCTTTGTATTTTTTTTTTTTTTTTTTTAATAATCGAGCAAAACCGAAAATACGTAAAACGGACAAATTTACGAAAATTATTAATATTATTATTGTTATTTTTTTAACATTATTCAGTTAGAAATTTCCTTGGGGGCTTGAAATTTTTACAGAAATCTGAAATTTGCTAGGGTCGAAAGGGTAAATTGTCACACAACTTTCTAAAAAAAAAAAAATAATAATAATAATAATGTATTGTTATAATCATGATTATAAACAAGCGTGAACAAATCGGATTTAAATTAATTTTGTGTCGTTATTTTCGGGATTCGCATTTATTATATACACTTACCGCGTTCTAGCGGTGACGGGATGTTTAACATTCTCATAGCGTATTCCTGGCATCACTGCGAATATAGGTACCCCCGTACCGTGTTATCATATTAACGTCGCACGTTAGATTGATTGACTACAACGGTTTCATAAATATCGAAACAATCGATATCCAGGGCTATTGGATGTGTAGTTGTGTTATAAGTTCGCAGAAAAACTAGAACCTAACATGCACAATGTAATTCTATTGTGCGGGACGCGAAACGGACGGTTCCGGTTCGTACGTTTGTGGTTTTTGTGTAAAACGTCCGGAAACAAATAGCGTGCGGTAGTGACCGGGACGACACGTGTGTTACACGTATGCCCGTGTAGTTCGTCGCGTGACGACACTAAACGTGACGGTTTTGAAAAAAAAAAACGAAACAAAATCCCCGCAAACGGAATTTCGCGGGCGCGCCGCCGAACGACGCGCGGATTGTGTGCGTTTTCATACCGTCAAATTGTATACGCGTAACGCATTAAAGGCGCGGCGATCCGCGAGCGAAATTACACCGTACGAAACTCCGCGGTGCCGCCGCGAACCGACGGCGATATTTAATTCTCGAATGCGTTTTGTTTTGTTTTTTTGTTTTTTTTCCACGTACAACACGTTTTCAGTTATCCCGGGCGTTTGACGCAATCGTTTAAATTTTCAATCGACCGCACGCAACACCGTCACGGCCATACCCGTTATGTACCGCACGGATCCGTCGCCGCGCGTCGCATTGATGACGGTGTGTGATGATGTCGCAACGGTCGTGTAATAAAACGCGCCCGGCACATTCCGCAACCGTGGCAGTCGACGGCCGGTAGGAACAACGTCAATATCAATACGCGTCTCTGGCCCCGGCCCCACTCCCCCTCCACCCCCGGGGGCCAAAGAAGCGGTTTTCCGGGAATAGGTTTGTGCGTGACGCGCGGGCGTTTCGAGAATACGCGAACCGATACACCGCGCACGCCCGTTACGAAGCGATCCGGACGAACCTCCGGGGGGGAGGGGGGAGGGGGCCCTTACCCCCGGATAAGAACGAGAAAAAAACATAACGAAATCGCGTTAAACGGAACCGTACGAGTGGGCTCCCTTCGCGGCGCCCCCAAACTCCCCCCTCCCCCCCCCGGGGACCGAGAACGAGTGACGCGCGTCGGCGCAATATCTCGGTCGGAACGTCCGCGCGCAACCGTTCGCCGCGTTTAATTGGACGCGCGCGTGCCCAGCACAATACGGGACAAGATTACAGGCGTTGGTCCTTTGAGTGTTTTGGCGCTTTTCAACGCGCCGCGCGGGCGGAGACGAGGACGGAACGGATCCCCTTACACCGACCTCGCACGCTCTCTCTCTCTCTCTCTCTCTCTCCCCTTCTTCCCCCTCCCCCTCTCCCCTTGACCATCCTCCCCCGTCAGCTCGGCACAAACGGAATTCACAACAATCGGGCCGATCCGACAACGTCATTACGGTAACGAAAGCGTGAACACGTCGTACGTTTACCCCATGCCGGTGTAATTTGCGATATTTCGTCGTCCGGCCGCCGTGCGTTTTAATATTGCGCCGGATTCGCAACGGGAATATCGAACAGGTCCGACTGCGGCGCGCCGCAATCAAGACAAATACCAATCGATTCGGTGATTTAACCCCGGCCGAACGGCCGTCACGTCGGCAATCGGCTAATGTCGTTTAATTACATTGTATCACGCGATTGAGAGTGATTTTGCGGGAACGCGCAAAGTTGCACTGCCACACGCGTAGTACGGCGAACGAATAAAAGGATTGGCGATGTTATTAATGTTTCGTTTTGTTGAGAAAAAAAAAAAAATAAGAAAAAACCGCGACCGAATATTATATACGTAAATACGCATTATCGGTGTTTACCACAAGACGTGTTATAAACGATCCGGTTTTTCGTTTTCCCGTCCGGACGTATTCCCGCGCGTACGGTACCGAATCGCGCACTCCTTCGGGGTTTTGTCGAATACACTACGGAAACGGAAACTATGGTGTTCTTATGTTGCGCTCGTGTCCGTTTTAATGTTGTTGCGTTTTCCCCGTTAATTTTTGAACGATTTTCGCGTCTCCCTGTGGATCGAGCGCGCTGAAACTCGAAAATGATCTGGTCGTTTTGAAGCGATAAAAGTTGCGTTGAATTTCAATTGTCAATGTCTGAAATTCGCCGTGTTTTTTCACGGAGGGGGTGTTTTTTCGCGGCGTTCATATCAACGATTAGGTTTTCGCGATCCGCCGTGTTATCATAGTTGTTTCGGAATACACCAACGTATTGTCTTTTCAAAAATATCAGAAACGCAATGTATTGCGGACGCCGAAACGGAAATTCGACTCTATTTTCGGCGTTTCACCGCTATTTATATTGTGTATGCTAAATTTACGATTTTCATCGAATGATATTGCAACGCGGTTACATTCCGCTACACTACCGCGATAACCGAAATCAATATTTCCTTCGCCGGATAAATAAACAAATTTTAAATAGTATTATTTTTGTTTTTGTTTTTTTGCACGGTGCTCGGAAAAAGCAATCACACTTTTCTTAGCTCCGCCTATAATACACATCATACATTCGTGCATCCTACGTTTTATACGATTGCGCACGATTCGTCGTTGTGCTAAATAATGTTATCGTTAACGGTGACGTCACGGATAAATAAATAAAAACGAAACTGTTTATAATGTGATTTAAGGGATTCATTTAAATTAGTCGTAAAAACGATTGTCATTATAACCGGAACGATAAAATAAAATGCATAAACAGACGGACGTACTTCACACGATGGGTGAGCAACTGTTGTCGGTGAGCATGTGAGAAGGGGTAATTTAATGTGCATCTGTTCGCAACGATTAACCGATAAAATGATTCTGAGCAGAGTTCGGTTGTACACGTTTTGTAATATTTTCGATATGAAGACGATACATTTCGTAAATTGTTCGGTTTTTCATACGTTTTTTCCCCATTTATTATAATAACCTCTGGACAAATCAAAAACCGACCTCAAAAACGCTCAGAATCTCAAGTGTTGTTTTATTATTTTGAAAATACAGTCGTTATGGATAGCGAAATTTTCCAATATAACCAAAAATAACCGACATAACATCCGTATAGTCATTATACAGACGTCATAATAATCGATACAAATAAGTACTTACAATACACACCGTGTTTTTGCTGGAAGAGGATGTATTTTCATTCCTACTGACCTCCTAATATGAACATGGCGTTCACATCAACGATTTTCCTTTTAGGTGTATAATCATTCGACCCTCATACCAACCCTTTGTATGCTCGAATTTTATAACTTTTTTTTTATTTTTTTATTTTTTCGATATTATTAGTATAATATTGAATATATCAACATCCGCACAGTCATTGCATACAGACGTCGTAATAATCGATACAACAAATTAGTACTTACAGTAGAGGAGTTTTTTCCGGGACCTTTGATCAAGGTGTCATTACAACCGATACAACCGGCGTCATTACAAACGGTGTCTACCTTAGATATATTATACATAATATACATACGTAACGAACGCGTCGCGCAGTCGTTAAATCTACAAACGCGCGAATCGAATTCTTTTCGTTCGCTAATATTTATAACGTGCGGTTCCAGAGAGGAGGACGAGTCAATTTCGCAGAGAGAGAGAGAGAAAAATGCGCGAAAAAATTACGAAAATAAAGAGGGGAGGGGAAATTACGGGAAACAATACTACGAAAGAAAACTGTGAAAAAGCCGACCCTTCTATAGCGCTGTAAATACAATATTCTCGCGAAAACCTAACCAATTTCTCCGTATAGTCGGAGATATTGGCTGACGTTCGGTGTAGAGAATCGAGACTGTATAACATTAACATTATGATGATTACCTGTTGGCGCCCGTTGGCGGCGGTCGACGATTCGCATGACGGCGGCCGTGTTGCTCTCCGGCGACGACTCGTGCAGTGAACCGGCGGCAGTGGTTTTTTTGTCGAGGGTTTTTTTTTTTTTATTTATTTATTATTATTATTCGCCTGTTCGTCTTCGCTTCCGGGATTGCCGTCGCGCGCGTCCGCTGTGACCGGGCGAAATCGAAACGGAAAAATTGACGATTAGAAATTGATGTGCAACGGCCGTCGTCGTGGTGTGCCGGACGATTGCGGTATCGCGCGGTCCGATGGGAAACGGTGAAAACTGCGGAGCATTTCACGAGAGCGTGTGTCGTAGAGCGACGGGTACACCTACAATAAAACGTACAATATTATTGCGTTGTATCGATCGGTGTTGATGATAATTGTCGGCGATCAATTTTCGAAAAGATCTGTACGGGGAAATCGAAAAGATCGACGGGGAGAGGGGGAGAAGAACGGAAAAAACGGTGTGTTTTTTTTTTTTTTTTCCGAAAATACTCGTATTTCTAACGAGTCTGCGCGTTAGTGTTCCGGGAGTCGTTCTTTTTAAACAATACTGGACACGGTCGGCAGTACGGCGGCGTATTGGCCCGAGGTGCGCGGTTCTAATAGTACGCCGGTGCGCGCGCGCGCGCGCGCCCGCGATCGTGCGCCCGGTTTTTTCCTCTATTTATTTTATCGATAGCGTTTACAATCCAATACAATACAATCGTTATCACCGCGGTCGTTTTACATATGTATATACACATATACGTACGTAATACAAAAGCGATGTTATCGGACCGCGTGATTCGTTATGAAATTATCATTCGTACTCCTAAGAGCGGTATTGTAGTAGTAGTAGTAGTAGTATTAGTAGTAGTAGTAGTAGTAGTAGCAGTAGTAGTAGTAGTAGTAGTAGTAGTAGTAGTAGTAGTAATAGTAATAGTAGTAGTCGTAGTGGTAGTGGTGTATAGTGTATATAGTAGGAGGGGGTAGACATAATATCACAAGGTACACCTATATAATATAATATATACAAAATATTACGAGAGTATATGTATATATATATATATGTATACATATAGCGCGCTATTGTATATTAAAATAATATATGTTGTGCGCGCGGACTCTGGCCCGGAGTCGAACGATTCGTATACACAGTAGCGAACGCACAAAAGCGAGTCGAACGAGAGAAAAACTAAAAAAAAAAAAACAAAAAAAACAAAAAACGAAAAGAAAAAGACCGATTCTGAGCGAAGGTCACGTTCTGAACGCATTGTATCGACGCGCGTCGTCGATAAACGCCGAATCCGTCGAAATTCGCCGTTTGATTTGTGACTAATTGCGATTTGTGTTACGACGTATTGTATACACAAAATAACCATTAAGGGGCCGGTCTCGTCACTTGCAATAACGTCGTAATCTGTGGGTCAACAACAAGACGTTAACAAGACAAAGGCGTTTCCTGCACGATTACCGCACTCCCGTCGGTCGCATTAGGGGCAAAGGTACCTCGCTGCATTAAACATTTCGTAAAGAACCGTGTACACCTCGTAGAACGATTTCGAACGGGAAAAATTGTTCTACCAGAAATCTGGCTACAATCGAAAAATTACAAGACATATTAGACGCGTATTACGAATTTTTTCGGCGCGTTAGAAAACTCGTTTTCTATTTATTTATTTATTTATTTTTTTTTTTTTTTTGATTTTCCAAGCGGTTTTCATAATAATCGGGAAAACCCGGGAAAAACATGTAAAAGAAAAGCGGACAAATTTACGACGATTACGGCGATGTGTTCGATTTTTGTTTTCTAAATTTTGCTCAATACCATTATTCTGAATGAAAGTTGTATGCGGTCGATGCATGAGAATTGCGTGTAATTTTTTGTTGGGGAAAATCGCGGGAAAAAGTGGGATAAACGAGAACATTTACGGTTTTGTTATTTTCGATTTCGTTTTCTTATTGTAATCCGGTTAAAAATAAACGTTTTTAATGTGAAGTCCATGATATGTTTTACTTGGTGAGAAAATAAAAAAAAATAGTCGAGCGTAATAGTTTTTTCTTCATAAGTATGTATTTCAAAACGTGTACACGCGAACTTTGCTTAGAACCGTTAGCAATGGGGGTTTTTTTTGCTATCAAAGTACCCATATTTATATGTTATTTTAATTTTAATACGGAATGCCTTTATTGCTTTATTTACACGCGAGGCAAGCAGATAAAACAAATGTTAGTAACGAGGCTCTTTAACAACAATAATTGTCCGTGTTAATTTGTTTTGTCTCGGATTTGAGAAACATTTTCACGGTGCCGAAAAAGTATCTCGTCCAGCATACATGCATCGAAAAATTGTGCTCGTACTATACGCGAAATGCAGTGATTTTAACGCTTTCAAACGAAATTTAAACCGAGTATTTTCGGTATTTTTATAGTGTCATTATCAAATTGTCGAGCGTTTATGAGAAGCAAAATAATGTTATCCGCACAGAACGAAATAAAAGCCAGAAAATCTCGACGATTTTAAACAGATAAAAATTGCTCTAATAAATGTCCAGAATATCACCGGCTCTAGAATAATCTAGTAAATGTGTTCGGTGAAAGTTTTAGATTTCTGCGATTATTTTTCACCAACAAAAAAAAAAAACAACGTAATAGAACATTATGCCGTTGTATGCGTAAATATTCCCGTGGTTTCCCCGTTAATCAGAAAACTACAATTCAAATCGACCGCCTTCGCGTACTAACTTTAGACAAAATCCATTTCCAGAAATCCCGACAGAAATTGATGTTCGCAGCGAGAATTCTGGTGGAAAAGTTGTTCGCGGATATCGGAAGTTTAAAAAAACGCGCAACGTCCCGCTTATCGGAATCCAAAACGTAATAATCGAGCCGCGTAGGATGAACGAAAAAAAAAAACCCGCCCGGTCAAAAGCTGACAAACAACAGGAACAATAAAATCTGCAACTCGCCGAATCAAAGTTTAATAATAGATTTAAAAACGTCGAAAATGTTGAAAATAAACTAAAACTCGGACCATCACAACATGTATTGACTAATTCGATATTTTCGTCGAAAAAATACCAACGGTTCGTCTCCGACCCGCTATACAACAGTAGACCGGACATATTTACTGCGAAAACGTAGGCGGTCGTCGTTTCCGCCGAAATTAAAAAAGTTCGATTTTCGCTCCTGCCGAATCTGTTTCTACCTACCTATCTAAATTATAGTTTGAGACAGATCCGTCCATTTAGAGTCATCCAGGGAATATGGGCGTCAGTCGTTTCCGCCAAATTTGTTTCTGCCTACGAAAAATTAAATTTGATCACATCGATAAAAAAAAAACCGTTTTTGTTTTTCACCGCGTTTACTCACTATCGGTATACTCGAAATCCCGTCGTCGTTATCGCGATTCGCTCACAGCGAACTCTCGGCCCCACAGCGCACGTACACCGTCATTACGCACGACGTACGAGGAGATAGATTAAATCGATTTATAATAGGTGCGAATTAATAATCCGTGTAAAATCGATTATCTCGACGTACATCGATGGTCGAAAACACCGTACGTGGACTGCACACGGGGTTCGCCAGACCCCGTCTCGATAATGTAGACAGAAATAGTGTGTTCGGCGGATACGGCAGTCGGACCGTTTCCGTATTGGCGGAAGCGGCTGACGGGCGCGAACGTCAATTATTGCCGGGTGCCGGCGCGGCGCGAACGAGCGCAACGTCGCCGGGGCATTTGTCGAACCGTCCGCTCGGCAAACATTCGTTTACGAAACGTGCGCACGCCGCGTACGTCGTATCCGTTAATTTCGAACTGCCCGCCTTTGGACGGCGATATTGCGATAAGCCGCGATCGACCGGTTGCGAATAATGACGAGTCCGCGGATATTCGAACTTCGGCAGGTTACGCGCACGGCGGTCAACCGGAGGAAATCCAAACGGTCCGGACGCCGGACGCTGTGTACTCACACAGCGCTCGTACACACACGCTCGCCGATCGTCTCGAACGGAATTTTCTTATCGCGGTCGCGTTTCGCGTACCGGTATCGAACGGGGTTGCGGGAGCGGGAGCGGGAGGGTTTTCGGCGCGACCTACGCGCGTTAAACCACCACGCACGCGGCCAAAAAAAAACAAAAAAAAAAACCAGTAACGATTTCTCGTCTAGACGCCCAACACCGCGGTAACCAACTCCGCGTATTACGTGCAACTGACACTGCAGACCGCGTACACCGTGCGCTAGTCCGCTTCACCGTAACATCGTACGCGCGGTTGACGCCTCGTTTCGTCTCATTTACCGACACCCTGCGACACCCCACCCTGCGATCCGCGCCGGTCGCGGCGGCGGCAGGAGGCGTTCGAAATGATACAGGAGTGTCTCGTGCGTTTATTATACCCACCGGGTCGATCGCTTTTCGGGTTTCGTTTAATTTGGTTTTTGTTTTTTTTTTTTTTTTACCACCCTTCCCGCAGCAGCGTGTAACAACGCAGAGTCTCTCTCCGAACGCTCGGACGGCGCGATGGCGGCGTTCCGTCTAATCAAAAACCACCGTACTGTTATACGCGTTCGTATAAACTAAACGCGATGTATCAGACTTGAGAATATATTAATATTGGTTTACATTACTGTCGCCGTGATTTGTTTTCGGCGTGGAAGTCTTACGCGGTGCTACTGTTTGTTGCTCGGTCGACGACGACCCGATTTGGATAATAATTACCGCCGAAGACTTTCAAAAAATAATAATAACGTTATACAGAGCGAACCCGTTGTCGTGAAACTGCGGCTAGCGGTTGAAAATCGTTCGGAAATTTCGACATAATTGTTGTTAAAACTGCAGATTAAAATTTCGGCAGGAGAAGTGAACGATGACGGAGGCCAGTACAAAATTGCACCACGTCCACTTTTAGACATCGTTCCATTCCGTACTTCTGCCTGTCTTAAATTCTGAATTGTCATAAATGGGAGTGGAGAGAACAGAAAACATAAAAGATATAAAACGCGTGGCCGTAAAAATCAGGGAAATAAAAACTGCGAATAATCTTATATTTTTACTAGGCAAATGATATTGTTCCACTCGGGGAAAGTATTTCAAGAAAAAATATCACATCGAAATTGAAAATTCGGGAAAATATTAAACGAGGACATTAAAATAGAAAAAATAAAAACGTTTGAACTATGGCAAGACATTTATGTGTTTTTCAAAGAAAGACACAAAAACGCCAACGAATTTTCTGACCAAAATCGTTTAATAAAATATGCATATTCATGCGACATTTTGACAAAAAAAATGCATTCAGCATTGAAAAAATTTAACATTTTATAGAAAAACAACTCATACTATGGAGATGAAAAACGAATGAAGGCGCCAAGGTTGAACTAAGCCCCCGGACACCGTAAAATCTCCCAGTGGGTCATGATACAAATGAGTTAAGCGAATCTGATAAGGTCAGGTGGGGTAAGTGAATAATAACCGGGATAAGTGAATTAACGATTCATAATACAATACAAAATATTGTTAAGAATTGTTCTGTTAAGCTGTAAAAAGGCTGAAAATATAACTGTCGAGAGCTATAATTGCACGCTATCGAGGTGATTTTAGGGTCCTGTAATATGCTGTCAAAGGCTGCAGTAGAACGTTGGCTATCGCTTGGCCGTAATGACTCAATGACGCAATTGATACTTTCAAGGGAAAGTATTTCTTTTGGAAAAAAATCAGCTGACACGGAGCCGCTGTGTAACTTTCGGGGCCGATATAATAAATGCATATCAACCGGGCCGATTTTATAAGGTAATCCGCCCTGCCCTGTGCCCTTTGGAAATTATCGGCTACGCGCCTTGATCGGTTATAAACGATTTTATAATGTAATAAATGCGAAAATGTGCTCGAAATCTTCGCGGATATCTTATTGTAATCGCCGTTTAGTGGTAAAAGAATCGCCCTGTATATATTATATAGTTGATGTTTTATATTTGGTTTGTCGGCAAGCGAACGCGCGCGCGACCAGTAGGAAAACAAGAACAATAGTGCAACAAAAGGCTTCTCGAGAAAATTATTATTCTATTTCGGCAAATTCAATTTTGCGTATTTTTCTTTCATCTTTGAGATATGTTTTAAACTGCGAACACACTTTCGAAAAATGATCGCGCGTTTAACCGCGAGTACGACGTAAACGAAAAATACGTTTTTAACATAGTAGGTACATGATAAAAGAGTGAAGGGACAGTAATATATCCGCGAGTCTTTTTCATATAATATATAATGTAAAGAAAGAAAAAAATCGTAGCAGGAAACGATAGATTATATTGGATGTTTTTATGCGCGGATGAGCTTTTAGCATTCTCTTCGAGGAAAACAATAAGGGAGCGAACTTAGAAAAATATATTATGCAGTAAAATATTCTGAAAATGTAATTATATCATCGTTATTACTAATAAACTCGCAAGTGAAAAACGTAACGCATACAAAAACGGGCATTCCAATAATTTTTTTTTCCACAAAGCGTGTTATAGGTTATAAGAAATATTTAATGTATAAAAATACTGCGATAATATGATTTTATTCTGTCACGAAAATCACTTAAAAGAAGAAAAAAAGACATTCCCTAAACATTCCGCATACACTCAATACGTTCGATATAATACGAAAACATCGTAAATCAATAATATGTCCTCGTCATTTTTTAAATTCGGAGCGTAAACAAATGGTATCTAGTCGGTGCATTAGAAAGGTATCATTTTTTTTTTTTTTTCAAGA